>JAFIRS010001126.1:0-432753 GCA_018342105.1 Gonioctena quinquepunctata
AAACTTTTTTAAATAAAATACATTTTTTCTTATTTTCTATTTTCTTAGTTTGGTTTTCTATAAAAGCGTGTTTTTTCGTTTTTTTAAACTATTATTTATTTATTTATTCAAACATATCGGTTTCTGCTAGACAAATGATCTCAAAACTACTCATAGATGTAATCACCTATTCCTATGTTGAATAATTCACACAATAAAATTTCGTGATCTACTTTCGATAGAGCTTTTTCGTTTCTAATTGGCGCAAGGCTTATATGCGCACTAGGCTAAGTGGGTTGTCTTAGAGATGATAATCTGCCTAAAATCACGTTGTATCGTGCCACTTTTCAATAATTCCTACATTTTAAACTAATGAACATAGGATACTAAAAAAAAGGAATGGAGGTTATAAAATGAATAGCTCAGTTATTTATTTGTGATAGAATGTATGTTTTCATTATGATTTTAAATTGAAATTTATTTTTTCAATTCTCTCATATGTAAAATTTTTCTGACCTAGTGCAGAGTTAATAGCTTCAATATGGATCCAGTTTTATTGTCTAATGTGATGAGTATGAGTTTTCGAGTGCCTTGTTAATATGAAATTATATTTCAGTTTTCTATTAATAATATATAAGCAATTTTTATAGTGTTGCTTGAATAGTGTTCTTTCAAAGAAAATGTATTCGTTTTATCAAACAGTTAATTTTTTGGTATATCATATGGAAGACGATACAGAGGATTTTTAATGAATGCTTGTATAATACAGAAATTTTGGTGAAATTATTTTTTGAAAAAGATACAAATATGGCTTCGGCCAGAGGTCTTCGGATCTCTGACTGGTGACTACTCCGCAATGATGAGGGTCAAAAGCCTGAAACTGGTATACGGATTGTTAGGCAGACCTGGCATAAATTATACAATAAAGTTTATCAGAAACAAACATTTGCAATCAATTTTCATGCTCAATGGAAGTTTGCATAGATTTTCTGCGTGATATTTGCCAGGAAAGTACTTGTTTTTAGCTGTGGTCTACCACTTGTTTCAATTTATATTCAAATTTTTTGTGAAGAGACTCTTAAGTCCCTTGTTTCTATTTATTAAATACTTTATTCGACTGAGGATATGAGAATAAAAAATTAAATTTGCTTAATGAATATTAAGTTTGAGACATCTTCTCAATGCACCAATAATGGGGGATGTTTTTTGTCTGAGAAATCAATAGGATTGTCCTATTTCAATTTCTCATCAACCCAAATACCAAGGTATTTGATTTGTGAAGTTTGTTTCAAGAAATGATTTTTTATACAAATATTAAGATTAATTGTTTGTTTATTTCGTTGATGGAAAATTATATATTGAGTTTTATTGGAATTTACAGAAAGGAGGATAGAATAGAGACATTTCTCTATTCTCTTTAGGTCTTCGTTTATCGTATTGTAACGTAAATAAACTTAACTTGGTTTAACTAATTTATTTAACACTTAATCTACAACTTAATTTATATTACTACGCCATTGAATAGCTCGATCGTATGGGCTCGTTCAGATTGTTCACTCCCTCTTGAGGGCGGTCTATTTATCTCCGATACAGCATTCTCGATGTTTCGAATTCTTCCAGTTGGCGACGGCATGTTCCAATTGTTTCCAATATTGACCGTTGCATTACGCGGAAGAGGGACTGGATGGTTCTCGAATATCTCCGGGGATGATCTCATTGCTGTCGATGGCGACGCGGGAGGCGACAGGTCCGGCCTAGGTTCGTTACATTGCCCCCTTCTTAAAGACATTTCGTCCCGAAATTTCATCCTTGGAGTGTGACGATATCTGCATGACTCCCCATATCTGCACCGTGAAGTTCGATGGAAGTAACACTCCACGGTCTTCATGATCGGTCGTGGAAGAGGGTTACAGCAAACCAAAATCTTGACGCCGCTGGATCTGAATATCGCCTCCAGCATACTTCTTATGACTCTCCAGTCCAACCCATCAATACCACAGGACAATTTTGGAATTGCTAGATCCACCAGATTCTGGTCCACCATAGTATCTCTTAGTTTGGTGAGACTCTTCCAGACATCTTCATAGGACGGTTTATCTTGGGAATGCCTCTTGGTAACTAGGTAGTAGATGTTTCTCTGGCCTTTCTTCAACTGTAGCACCCCACCAACTTCTGGATTCTGCTCCCGCAGTGTTTGGAGTTGACCAAATTTCTTGGAGAACACTACGGCGATGCCCCTGGACATTCGAAGATCTTCTGCCACACAGTGCGCTAGTGCATAGTCAGCAGGCACCTCGAAAAGGTCTCGTGACTCTCTCTAGTAACCCCATGTAGAACTTTCTGCCCGTTTGAATACAAGGACATAAACTTCGAACGTCATATCATCCTCCGGTGGCTTGAGGGTGCGAACTTGGTCATGGTTTCCAGCGTAAGGGCCAACCTGTTAAAATGGACGACCCTTGGTTTCCCTCGGGGTGGCTTATGGATTCGGTACACAAGGTCGTTTATCCTTTCACGATCTTATACGGGCCTTCCCACGAGTTCCGCAACTTTGGTGATAGTCCACGACGACGTTTGGGGTTGTACAGCCAAACCAGGTCATCAACCTTAAATCCTCCGGCGTCGGCCTTGATGTCATAGGTCTTCTCATTTTATCGCTGGCACTCTGGATGTTCAACCGGACGCGTGCGTGGATGTCGCCCATTCTCTGCCGAAGTTTGCTGACGTAGTCCTCCTCCGCAGTGTCTTGTCCTGGCGGTATCCCAAACTTCAGGTCACAAGGCAGTCGCAGTTCTCGGCCCATTATAATACTAGCAGGAGTTTGACCGGTTGACTCGTGTACTGCGGATCGATAGGCCATCAGGAACAAATGAAGATACTGGTCCCAGTCTCTTTGATGGTCAGAGACAACCTTGGACAAGTGGCGGTTGATCGTCCTGTTCATCCGTTCCACCATTCCATCGGACTGCGGATGTAGGGCCGTGGTTCTTGTCTTGCGGATGTTCAGCAGTAGACATATTTCTTGGAAAAGGTTGATTCGAAATTTCTGCCTTGATCCGAGTGCAGCTCCATTGGAATACCGAATCGACATATCCATTCTTTCACCAAGACGTCGGCGACGGTGATGGCTTCCTGGTTGGCAGGGCATAGGCTTCCGCCCACTTACTGAAGTAGTCCATTGCCACAAGGATGTATTTATTCCCGTGGTCGGATACGGGAAACGGGCCGGCGATGTCAATGGCGATTCTCTCGAACGGGCTGCCTACGTTGTACTGACGCATCGGGGCCTTGGGTCGTATTCGAGGTCCATTGCTAGCAGCGCATACAGCGCACTTTCTGCACCAGTCCTGGACGTCAGCTTGACAATTGGTCCAGTAAAACCGTTGCCTCACTTTCTGCAGGGTCTTCGTCACTCCCAGATGTCCTCCAGCGACTCCATAATGGATTTCACGCAGCACTTCATCTCTACTGTTCCTGGGAACAATTATTTGGCGTCTGTCTTCCCCACCAATATCGGCCTCCAACACACGTTTCAGGATCCCATTGTCCAGAATAAGAGAGTTCCATTGTGCCCAATAGGACTTAACAGCCGGCGAGTAAACTGCGACTTCCTGCCATGATGGTCTTCGATTGCCCTTCTTCCAGCTGACGACTAAGCCAAGGTCGGGTCTCTCTTGGTCTTTCTGGATCTTGCTGTCATTCCAGTTGTCATCCATTGCCGTGGTTCTACAAAGTGTTGCTTCTTTCTTCTGCTCGTCGGCAATGGAGCAATCATCTGGACATGGTCTTCGCGACAAGGCATCTGCATTCTTATGGCTAGTTCCGGCTCGATGTTCGATCTCGAAATCGAATTCTTGGAGTCTTCGATCCAACGTGCTACTTGACCCTCAGGATTTTTGAACTGTAAGAGCCATTTGAGAGCTGCATGGTCAGTTCTCAACAGGAATCTTCTTCCATACACGTACTTGTAGAAGTGTTCCACTCCCTTTACAACAGCTAACAGCTCTCGCCTGGTGACACAGTAATTGCGCTCTGGTTTGCTAAGCGTCTTGCTGAAATAACCAATGACCTTCTCCTGTCACTCCTGGATCTGAGACAGGACAGCTCCAAGTCCCACGTTGCTGGCGTCCGTATCCAAAATGAATTTCCCTTTGGGTAGGGGATAGCTCAGTATAGGTGCGTTGATCAAAGCTCCTTTCAGCTTCCTGAATGAATCTTGACATTCTTCGGACCACTGGAACTTTGTTTGGCCTTCCGTGAGCCTGGTCAGTGGTTTAGCGATGTTGGCGAATCCCAGCACATATCGGCGATAGTATGTGCATAAACCCAAGGAAACTGCGAAGTTGGTGAATGTCTTTGGGATGGGCCAATCCTTAACAGCTTTGATCTTCTGGTCATCCACTGCTACTCCTTCTCCAGAGACAACGTGGCCGAGGTATCGTACTTCTTTTGGAACAGATGGCATTTTAGGGCTCAGCTTCAATCCGGAGTTCCTCAGTCGCAGGAATACTTCCTCCAAGTTTTTCACGTGGTCCTCAAACGATCTGCCGACCACAATTATGTCGTCGAGATACACTAGACACGTGTTCCATGAGAGTCCTTTCAGCACTGTCTCCATCAATCTTTCGAATGTGGCGGAGCATTACAGAGCCCGAATGGCATAACGGTGAACTGCCACAATCCTGAGCCGATGGTAAAAGCAGTCTTTTCTCGATCTTCCTGAGCCAGTTCTACTTGCCAGTATCCACTCTTCAGATCAAGGGTCGAGAAAATCGTGGAACCAGCCAACGTGTCTAGGGTGTCATCTATTCTCGGGAGAGGGTAACTGTCCTTCTTCGTGACATTATTAAGTTGGCGATAGTCTACACAAAAGCGTGTCGATCCATCCTTTTCTTCACCAGTACGACTGGAGAGGACCAGGGACTGTCAGATGGTTCGATAACTCCTTCTTTTCCCATATCGCTGACTATTTTGTCAGCCTCTTCCTTCTTGGCAAGAGGAAGTCTTCTTGCTGATTGCCGGATCGGTCGGGCACCCCCAGTATCAATCTTGTGCTGGACCACATTAGTTCGACCTCCTTTTCCTTGTCCGGTATCGAAGATGTCTTGGTACTTCTTAACTAAATCTCTTAGTTTGGGCTGTTGAGCTGGTTTTATATCTTTGGAAAGAGATGGCAACCAATTTTTCTAGTTCTGTGGGCAAGTTGTTGGGTTGGCTAATCGTACCTCGTACACCCGGATTACTGAGGAAACTGACGAGCAGTGCCCCAATATTGTTCCTTTCTTCAAGGTCACTGGAAAATAATTGACATTCATGACCCTTACGGGCAAAATTTGTCAGCACGCAACAAGGTCTTCCCTAGTGCAATCCCTCGTCCAATTTTCTCATCATGAAGTTTGGGCTCGAACATCACCACGTTTCCACTGCTCGTACTCCCGTCCAGGCGAGCCTCCAGAATGGTTTCAGCCCTCTCAGGTACGCTTACATCTTCAGCCAACAACACACGGATCAACCCCTCACTTCTCCCATGAAGCACCAGCTCTTCTCCGTTGACACGTAGGACGCCGTCTTTGAAATCCAATTCAAACCCTCTGGAATTCATGATGTCCATTCCGATGATTGCATCGTCTTCGATGTCCGCTACAAGTGCCTGATGTTTCACTTTAGTGCTGCCCAAAATTATTTCAATCGGTAGCTCGCCATATACAGTAGCCGGCTCCCCTGTTGCTGTGCGTAGCTTCCAAGTTGTCGGTTCAATCCGTTCCGGTGTTCTGGCGAAGGAAGGCCCGAGAATTGTCCTAGTCGCACCTGTATCTAGCAGCATGGTGCAAGGCTCGTTATTGATGAGACCGTCTACGAAAACACCTCTGTTCTGTCGTTTCAGGATAGCGACATATGCGTTGTTAACCGGGGCTTGCCGGACACATGCCGACGATTGCCCCTTCTCGTCGACCTTTTTTAGTTTTCCTGCATCGGAGTCGATGAATGTTGGACATTTGCTACGCACATGTCCAATTTTGCCACAATTCCGGCATCTTATCTGTCTTTTCCCAGGCAACACTTCCTTCATCACTTTTCTTATGGCAGCTTCCAAGTTAGCAGGCTCCTGTGAGTCTTCCTCAATCGTTTGAACTTTACTTTGGCTTTTGCAGCATTGTTTTGCTGCTTCGAATTCCAAAGCGCGTGCCAGTGCGTCTACGAGATGTGTTGGACGAGCTAATATCAACGCTTGTCTGGTTTCTTGGTCACGGAGTCCATCCAAGAATGCCTGAACCGCTAATCGCTCCATTACATATTCCGGTATGGCTGGATATGCGAGACGAACCAAGCGTGCAATGTCAGTTTCAAATTCTTGTAAGGATTCGCCCGATTTCTGACAGCGATTTTTCAGCTGGGAGTGATATACGTGTTCCAAATGGGCCTGGCCATATCGTAATTCTAGATGTTTAATCAGCTGATCATAGTCCTCCTGTTCTTGGGCGGTAAGAGTTTGTAGAATATTCGTCGCTTCTCCACGTAATGCAAGTGTTAGTGCTACAGCTCTTTCCCCCGCATTCCATCCATTTGCTTTGGCCGCTGCTTCAAACTGTCGGCGGTAATTTTCCCATGGAGTTTTTCCGTCGAATTGAGGCGGCTTCATGGAAAGCTTCCCTATTTCAGAAATGACCTTGACATCTTTTATACCCTCTTGAACTTTATCCACGTTCAAACTCAAGTCCAGCATTGCATTTTCGTTAACCATCCCTGTGGAGGACGCACTATTAATTTGTTTTTCCAGCTTACTGATCGTTTCCTTTATTTTGTCCATTTCTGTCTCAACGGTTCCCATTCTTTCTTCTAGAAAATTAGCCACACCACACAATTCTTTTTTTAGGCCTTCTGTGTTTTCCAGGAACTTCTCTTCGAGGCTTCTTGAATTTTCTTGCAGCTCTTCTTTCAAGGATTCTATTATCGGACTCAAATCACCTCCGGGAACTTCGAATAAAAATGTTTCGGGGTCCTCACCTTCTTGTATAAGTCCTTCTGCAAGTCTTTCCTGGAGTACTTGCTTTTTACCCGTTGTTTCCAGTTCCCTTTCCTCCAATTCCTGTTTCAATTCCGCTACCTTCAAATCCGCAAGGCGCACTTTTCTTGAACACATTTTGTCTTTGACGAGGTATCAGTCTGTTTCACACGAAAAGTTTATCAGTTTGTTAAAAATTCACTTCGCGAATTCTTTTCCACGGGCCACCAGTCTATTGTCTGTTTCACGCGAAGAGTGTATCAGTTTATATTCCCACGCACAATTGTCCACTTCGCGAAAACCGGGCCACTGTCTATTTTGGGCGTACAAAAAGGTCTATCAATTTATTTTTCTGACTATCCACTCCACGATCACTTGTTTATTTTCAAAATCTCACTTCCGACACCAATTGTAACGTAAATAAACTTAACTTGGTTTAACTAATTTATTTCACACTTAATCTACAACTTAATTTATATTACTACGCCACTGTATAGCTCGATTGTATGGGCTCGTTCAGACTGTCCACTCCCTCTTGAGGGCTCTCTATTTATCTCCGATACAGCATTCTCGATGTTTCGAATTCTTCCAGTTGGCGACGGCATGTTCCAATTGTTTCCAATATTGACCGTTGCATTACGCGGAAGAGGGACTGGATGGTTCTCGAATATCTCCGGGGATGATCTCATCGCTGTCGACGGCAACATGTGAGGCGACAGGTCCGGCCTAGGTTCGTTACAATAAAATACATTTTTCTCATTTTCTATTTTTAGTTTGGTTTTCTATAAAAGCTTGTTTTTTAGTTTTTTTAAACTATTATTTATTTCCTACTTTTTAGTTTGGTTTATTTATAAATGCGTGTTTTTTTAGTTTTTTATGAAAGTTATATAAATTAACAAATCTTATTTTGCAAATAAAAAAATGGAATAATCTTATCAAATTAGTGTATTGCCATCGGTCCTCGATAAATCTACAAAGTTTGAATGAAATCTGACCGTTTAAAGTGGGTCAAAATCGCGCCCAAAGGAGTCGGTTACAAACATAATCTCCGACCCCAAAAACCCCCACCCACCAATTTTGAATAGAATTGGACCATAATCACAAAACTCCTCCGCCATTTTGGAGCCGCCATCTAGAATTTTTCAATTTTCACAGAAGAATCATAATATTGGACCCCAATAACCCCCACATATCAATTTTGAATAGAATCGGACTATAATCACAAAACTCGTCCCCCATTTTGGAGCCGCCATCTTGAATTTTCCAGTTTTGACAAAATAATCATAATCTCGGACCACGAAAACCCTCAGATACCAATTTTGAAGCGAATCGGACCATAATCACGAAACTCGTCCGCCATATTGAAGCCACCATTTTGGTTTTTTTTCAAACAAAAATTTCTTAATGCATTGTCACCGGAATTATGTACACCTGCCAAATTTCAAATCATTCGTACGTCTAGAAGTGGGTGAAAATCGCGCCCAAAGGAGTCGGTTACAAAAACAAACATACAAGTGAAGCTAATATAAAGCGTGTAAAAAGTGGTGTACCACAAGATTCCATTCTTGGATCTAAATGATCTAAATGATAGTAATGATCTAAATGATAGTAATTGAGTTTTCAGTAAATACATTTATTGTTATGAGAATTTCACGCAACTGCTCCTAATGATAAAACATATCCATCGAATTATTATACGATAATACCACGAGCTCGATATCCATGGTAACTGAAATTCTGACGCATACCTGACGTTTGAATATCGTTTCGCTTTCGAAATATTAGTCGGTGATTCCAACAAGAAATGGAATCCAATAGATGGGAAACTGCTACAAATGAGCAAACAAATTCGAAAATAGTATTTCAGAACTGTTCATTCAATGTTCAAAATTTCAATTGTAATGAATTGTAATTTTCTATGTATCTAAATGAGTAGAAATAAATAATTATAGTTCCAATTATTAGTACGGAAAAAAAACAATAATTGTGAAATTATCATACAAAATACAACTCGTGTCGATAAAATTGTCCTGAATATTCTTCAATTACTCGTTATCATAAAATTTTAGGCAATACAACTCGTGCTACTCACTCGTTGTATTTCCAAATTTTATGATAACTCTTCAAGTGAAGTCGAAGAATTATCGTCAATTTTATCGGCACTTGTTATATTATACATAATTATTATCAATAGAAAATGTTTGCGGCATTCTGACGAGAAAATGAAAACTAGAACTGAAAAATAAAAATATGGATCGACCGTGATTCGAACCTGGGACCTTTCGATTTCTAGTCGAACGCTCTGCCAATTGAGCCATCCACCACTTATTTATATTTACTTGGTTTGAGTCATGCACCCTGAAATTTCCGATTTGAAGTTGATCGATAAATAGATTGACACCAGTTGATATCCACCACTTATTCATAATTATTATCTATTTCAGGGATGGAGATACGGTGACGATGAACATCGAATTCGGCATATTCCTCACGATGAACCCGGGTTACGCCGGCAGACAGGAACTTCCCGAAAACCTGAAAATTATGTTCCGGAGCGTCGCCATGATGGTTCCGGATCGACAAATCATCATTCGTGTCAAGTTGGCCTCTTGCGGTTTCAAGGACAATGTGTTCTTGGCGAGGAAATTCTACACATTGTACCAGCTGTGCGAGGAACAACTATCGAAACAGGTAATTCCAAAAACCTCTGTATACCTAATAGTTTCATATAGGGAGTGGCCCACATAAAACTGCGTTGCTGAATATTTTCGGAAATCAAATACATTCAAGGACAATAAGAGTTTTTTAGGAGTTGTTTGTTATCTTTCGGAAAAAAATTGAAACCGATTTTCATTATTAGGTGCACTATGACTTCGGTCTGCGCAACATCCTGTCAGTTCTGCGGACCCTCGGAGCCCAGAAGAGGGCGAATCCCAACGAGACCGAAGACGTAGTCGTGATGAGAGTTTTAAGGTTTTTTTCTCCAAGAATATTTAAAAATTTCAAAAAAAGATTCTGAAAGAGGCCAACCTAAAAAATGTGCCAAAAGCGTGTATTAGCACATAAAAAATTGCAAAAGTTATAAACAATTGAAGATGAAAAAAAAATGGCATTTCGTTTTTTGCCAATATTTCATAAACTATTATATTTAAGAAATTTCAAAAAAAGATTCTGAAAGAGGAGGAAATTTCCAATAAAAAACTCCCGGAACTCTATCTCCATTATTTATAATTTTAATTTAACGCTGAAAATGGGTCTCCGAGCGACATTTTTAGGTTGCGCGCGCGGCGTCAAAAGCGAGTACGACACATTAATTAATTTATTTAAGGTATTAAATATGTTTTTTGAATTTGAAAAAATAATGGTGTATTCGGAACACTATGAATAATTTATTCCCGTTGGAAATTTCACTTAACGTTAATTTTTCAACAAGTTAAACGATTGTTAACTAACAAAATTTTCTCGAACTTCTGTCTTAATTGTAAATGAAAAAAAAGTTTAAATAATTGTCGTAAAAATTTTTCGCTTCGTAGAGCCTTTCTAATATACATACTCAACAAGATCAGGCCATAAAAGTTAAAAAATATTCATACTTTGTTTATAATAATTTTTGTACTTGAACAAAAAAAAAAGTAATATAGTTAAAAAAATTTTTTTTTCTCAATCATCATATTATTATTTTTTTATCAATACAAGATATAAATTGATTTGCAAAAAAAAAAATTCCCGCCATTTGTTGATAAATTTTTTATAAAAAAATTGATTATTTCAATATTTTTGAAAAAAAATTGCTCACAACTTCATTATATTACAAATATTATGATTTTTGAAAAACAAATTTTTTCTTAACAACAATTTTTAATTGTTTATAATAATTTTTTTGTATTTCTATTGTTTAAATAATTAGTTAGGAAAATATTTTTTTCTAAAAATCATAATTGACAGTCCTCTATGAAGTAACAAAAAAATAATTTTTGTTATCAACAATGCCATTGTTTATTAACTTACCAATTTGTTATAAATGAATTTTTAACTTTGTTAGATTTTTTTTCTGAAACTTCCAAAATTTAAATAACATCATATATAATAAAGTATTTAAAAATAAAAATTATTTTTTATTATTTGGAATTGGAATTGGAAAAATTGGGATTTTTTTTTTGTTTATAACAAATTGGTAAGTTAATAAACAATGGAATTGTTGATAAAAAAAAATGTTTTTCGTTACTCCATAGAGGACTGTCAATTATGATTTTTAGAAGGAAAAAATTTCTTAACTAATTATTTAAGGAGTAGAAATATAAAAAAAACTATTATAAACAATTAAAAATGTTTTTAAGGATTTTTTTTTAAAAATTATAATATTTAAAAAAAAAAAAAGATTTTTTTTTTGCAAATCAATTTATATCTTGTATTGATAAAAAAACGATAATATGATAATTAAGAAAATAATTTTTTTTAGTTGGATTTTTTTGTTTTTGTTCAAGTACAAAAATTATTATAAACAAAGTATGAATATTTTTTTACGACAAATATTTAAACATTTTTTTTCATTTACAATTAAGACAGAAGTTCGAGAAAATTTTGTTAGTTAACAATCGTTTAACTTGTTGAAAAATAAACTTTTAGTAAAATTTTCAACGGCAATAAATTATTTATAGTGTTCCGAATACACCATGATTTTTTCAAAAAAACATATTTAATACTTTGAATAAATTAATTAATGTGTCGTACTCGCTTTTGACGCCGCGCGCGCAACCTAAAAATGTCGCTCGGAGACCCATTTTCAGCGTTAAATTAAAATTATAAATAATGGAGATATAGTTCCGGGAGCCTGGAGTTTTTTATTGGAAATTTTCTCCTCTTTCAGAATCTTTCTTTGAAATTTCTTAAATAATAATAGTTTATGAAATATTGGCAAAAAACGAAATGCCATTTTTTTTCATCTTCAATTGTTTATAACTTTTGCAATTTTTTATGTGCTAATACACGCTTTTGGCACATTTTTCTAGGCGTTATTCTGGATCCAATGAGCTATCACACATAATTTTAAGAGCAGTATCTCTATTTTAGACCATTTTCAACTTGTCGAGTAGACTATTTCTTGACAAACCATTTTTTGCAGAGACATGAATCTGAGCAAACTGATCGACGAGGACGAGCCGCTGTTCCTCTCCCTCATAGAAGACATGTTTCCCGGAATAAAACTGACCACGAAGTCCTGGAAGGATCTGCAGAAAGCCATCACTAATCAATGCAATGAAATGGGTTTGGTGAATTACTCCAGTTGGAACCTGAAGATCATTCAGTTGTACGAAACGTCTTTGGTTCGACATGGCCTCATGGTTTTGGGTGCGTTCTCTTATATTTTTTGGTAGTTCAGGGGACGGCGCCGAAAAACCTAGTAATCGATTTCATATACCCGAATCTGGAAGAGTCACATGATTCGCTTACAATTTTCATCTGTATGTTTTGACAACGAACTATATATCAAGAATTAAATTTTAATTTATCAATTAAAAATATATTCAAAGGATGCCAGCTGTAACTGACTTAAGGAAACACCAATAACCTCACATATATCTGTGATTATTTTTTTCGTGTAATTTTTAACCAATCAGAACGTTCAATTTAGTTAAGTTACCTTGTATAATTTCGATAAAAAAAGTAAGTAAGTAGCATTTATTTTCTTTGTAGACAAATATAAATTTGTATAAGAATAGTCAATTGTGTAACTTAACCTAACTTAATCCTAGAGCTTAAAAGATTTAACACAAAAAATAAAATGTACCTGAACATTCGGCATAAAACTCGGACAGTAACTTAACCTAACTCAATCCTAAAGCTTAAAAAATTAAATACAACAACACAACATACCTGAACATTCGGTATAAAACTCGGACAGTGAATAAAAACTTTTTTCTAGTAAAAATTCTTGTAGGTTCTTTTTGAACTCATGAGTTACATTTTTTATGTTTTATTGTAATGTATTCCATAAAAATAAATGACATGGCAACTGGAAGTGAGGCAATGATCATGTGACCCAGACAGATTCAGTGTAGGTAGAAGTGTTGATCAAAGCTATTTTACACCCTTTCATAATTTAAATGCAGTGTGGACTTGTTTCTACAAAACAAAGAAATGAAAATGTATTATGACCAGCGGCAGAGATAATACTATAACCACGCTCAATTACCCATCAGAATGGTGCAGAGTGTTTTTGGCAGACTCATATTTCATTTAAAATTCATTCATTTGTATTTTCAATAGATTAAGATCCCTATGATAAACATGAATATTTCATGGGGGTCAATAAATATAATCATTATCAATGTCTGGGGAGTAATTCAATGGAGTACAAAAACCTATTTTGAAAATTATTTAAACGGTGCTTTTAGGTCGATAGTTGATGTGGAACCTTATAGGTTCACATATGACCGCATTTTTTTCAAATAGGTCCCACGGGCGCTGGAAAAACCAAGTGCATGAACTGCCTGATGAGGTCAATGTCCGAAATGGGAATGCCCCACAAAGAACTGAGGATGAACCCCAAGGTGAGAAACGATGTTTTATATTTATCATTACTATTTGTAATCCAGTGACTAGAGGGCTACCTTACAAACGGTCAGGTAGTTCTACATTTTTGATATGTTGTCTGGGATGGTTATTATGTGAGTTTAGATTGTCTATCGACTACATTTGTAATTCCAAGAACAATTGAAAAATAATAGATTGTATAACAAGCATAAAATGAACGTTTGTCATATGGTCATTCTGTACGAGTTTCACATCATATTTTTTCTACGACCGTTATAAATTACAACGTAAGCAAAAAAATGCAAAGTTTATTCATGAGAAATGTACTTTCATTGATTATTTGAAAAAAACTAGCAAACTTGGTGAATTTGATATTGTAATAATTGCAAAAAAGTTCTTTCTCAAGAGAACGGCAAATAGGCAATGTATATTTCATATTTTGCTTGAGAATACATTTTTCTCATTCCTGTACCCCAGGCGATAAAATCTACCCTTATTATGAAACATTATTTTTGGGTATACTATTCTTTCAAAATCTGGAAAAATTGTTTTTTTTTTTAAATCTGTGATTACTAATATATTTAATTTTTATAAACGTAATTTTGGAACTCACAAAGATGAGTAGCCATTAGTCTTGTTTTTCAAAATATTTCAGGCAATTACAGCTCCTCAAATGTTCGGTAAACTGGATGTAGCTACGAATGATTGGACGGATGGAATTTTTTCCACCCTGTGGAGGCGGACATTAAAATTCAAGAAAACTGATTTTTGCTGGTAAGGTACTACTTTTTGCAATCATGAAATAGGTTTTAATTGTTCGCTGCATTCCTAGATTGAACAAACCTTCTCCTAATTGTGCCTTATTTTATTGCACAATCTAAGTTATTTTTACTTCAATATAATAGATCAAGAGCCAGCAAAAAAAAAATCTTATGATTAGCTTAAAGCTAAAACTTTTTGAGAAGTAAGCCAGTGTTATAAATAACAGGACAGCGCAAGTATGGCTGCGCAATGTTTTGAACGTACCAAATTTCAGCCATAAACTTTGGTCTTTGACATCTTGTTGACATCCCACGCTTCAGGACAAGTTTTGCTTTGAAACTCTAGTTTCCGCTCACAAGCTCTGTAAGGTGGGTAAAAAGCATATCAGCTTGATGAAAAAAAATTTTTCTTTCATTTGATATATCGGACTAGTAAAGAAATATTATAGGAAGATGACAGGGTACTAAAGTTGCTATTATTTCTATCAGCTTTATCAAGAAAGTATATTCTTTCATTTGAGGTGTGAAATGAGTAGATAGACATTATTGTAAACTTGTAGGGTAACGTAGAAGTTGAAGGTAACTCCTAGATACTTATAAAGTTCCAAGATTCGTTTTTTCTACTTGCAAAGTTATTATTATTATTTTGATCAGCTTGATTAATAAAGTGTATCCTACGATTAAAGAAGTCATTTCAGCAGAGAAATATTATTGGAACAATACAGGGTATCGTTGAAGTTGAGTTGAGTACCCTCATCTCTAGAATGTTCCCAGACTTGTCCTTTCTGTCCCTAAGATTGATATTTGTATGCTCAGATTGATCAATGGAGTGTGTATTTCAATTCTAGATGACACATTGTTAGGAGAATATGGATGGGAGATGACAGCTGAAGTTGAATCGTAGGAAGTACATACAACATTACCTATGAAGTGTATGGACCTCGTAACTATGAAGTGATTCATACTCACCTTGTTCTCTTGATACAGTCTTAGATTTGTTATCAGTTGCCGTACAATCCCATAACTTCAGTTGCAGGAGAGGAAAATAAATCATCGAAGGAATTTTACTTACTTTCTGCTAGATTTTTGTCATCGGAAAGCCTTTTCTTGGAAGTGCAGATGATGATTATAACTACCTGCTTGGGATGCTCTTCATCTGAAAGATATTCCATCCTCAGACGATGCTCTGAGGTTTTCCATAGTTGACTTCATAACGCTAGTTTCTTTTTTGTTTGTGAAGAGAACACTCCCCCTACCCACCAAGATCTGGGAATTTATGTAATCGGACAAGACCCAAGGTCACACCGTCTCAAAAGTTTATTCTGGATATAAACTTTTTGGTTTTAGAAAAAAAACTGTTGCGCATTTCGGGTTGCCCATAAGATTGCTCATTGATTTTCTTTCAAATGTAGACAGGCCAGAGAGTGTGCAAAATGGACTAATAGTCTAGTTAACAAGTGCTTTTTGGACCAACTTTTTTCAGCAGTCTCCGAAAATTATGATCGAGGTGTCATTCGATTCGAAATGACATCTAGATGATTTATGAAAAAAATGAAGTTCCGCTTGCAAACATTGTAAAAGTTATTAACAATTGACTAAAAAAAAAGGGGGGCTTTGGTTTTTTGCAAATACCTCAAAAACTATTGAAGATTTTTCAAATCTGAAAAAAGATTCAAAAAGAGGAGATAATTTTCTAAGAGGAGTCTTGATTCCCGGAATTGTAGGATCAATATTTATAATTTTCCCAGAGGGATGAAAATACGGCCGAAAACGGGTACTCTGGCTTGGGCAAGCCGCGCCCACTTTGGACACTTTAAAAATAAAAATTATTTAAGCATGCTAAATATGAGAATAATTTTTTTTTTAAATTCAGACACTAACTGAACAGATGCATGAACAATAATCCGCTTGAAAAAAAATTTGGATCACAATTTCTCAATTAGTTATTCAATAGTTAATTAACAATTTTTTTTCTCCTTGAACATGAACATTGCAAGTGTGATAATTGTTAAACTATAAATTTAAGATTTTTTTCCTCTCTTGGGGCAATTCTTGAAAGGCTTCAGAATAGAACCCCGTTGGAAAAATAAAAAAAAATTCATTTTTCAGTTTTTTATTAATAATTTTCGTTGTGGCAAAATTAAATACTTAAATTAATCATTGAAAAAAATGTTTTTTTTCAAATATTATTAACGATCCGTTTTTATGTTATCAGAAACTGCATAGGAATAATTTTTAAAGTTTTTTATCTCTAATTGTTTAAAAAATTGTTATAAACAAATGCGTTGTTTATAAGATAATTGAATTTTTTTTATGGAATTTCAATCTTTGATACAAATAATGATTTTTAAAAGAAAAATTGTTCCATAAGAAAAAAAATTTATTGCTTAAAAACGCATTTGTTAATTAACAATTATTTTCTCCAACTTCTAATTAATATTAAGGAACCATTTTTTCTTTAAAAATCATTATTCGTTTTTCTTTTTAATATAAAAAAAAACATTTTATTTAATTTTTCATTGTTCATGCAATAAACAATTTGTTGTAAACAAATAAATTTTTACCTTATATTTTTTTTCTATTCTACTTTCTGTCACAAAAACAGACATTTTTTTTTTAATTTTTTTTATTATTATTTTTTTAATTTTTAAATATAAGTTCTCTGTAACTTCGTCATTATTACCTGGTTTTTCATCCTTAAAATTATTATAAGGGTCCAACTAATCAAACTGAAAATAAAAATCTAGATATTCGTGAATTTTCCTAGTATAATTAAGTGATATTAAAATGTAAAAGGTAAAAATGTTGAGTAATGAACAATAATTGATAAGATACTTGATAATGAGGTAGTCATATTTTTAATAGTTGATAAGATTTTTAAGCATTAAAGCAAAAAAAAAATTCTCCCTAACAACAATTGCTATAAATTTAATAAATAAATAAGTAACAACTAAACTTTTCAGCTAAATTTGTTCTTTATCTAATGGAGAATAAATAAGTCTGAAGTATTTTCATCGTATCTCGATTAGTTTATAAATTATAATAATTTTAAGGATGAAAAACCAGGTAAGAACTTATATTTGAAAATTAAAAAAATAATGATAGAAAAATTAAAAAATAAAATAAAAATCATGTCTGTTTTTGTGACAGGAAGTAGAATGGAAAAAAAAAATAAAGTAAAAATGTATTTGCTTATAACAAATTGTTTATTGGATAAACAATGAAAAATTAAATGAAATGATTTTTTTTTTATATCAAGAAGAAAAACAAATGATTATTTTTAAAGAAAAAATGGTTCCTTAATATTAATTAGAAGTTGGAGAAAATAATTGTTAATTAACAAATGCGTTTTTAAGCAATAAAATTTTTTTTTTATGGAACAATTTTTCTTTTAAAAATCATTATTTGTATCAAATATTGAAATTCCATAAAAAAATTCAATGATCTTATAAACAACGCATTTGTTTATAACAATTTTTTAAACAATTAGAGATAAAAAAAAAAATTATTTCTATGCAGTTTCTGATAACATAAAAACGGATCGTTAATAATATTTGAAAAAAAACATTTTTTTCAATAATTAATTTCAGTATTTAATTTTGCAACAACGAAAATTATTAATAAAAAACTGAAAAATGAATTTTTTTAATTTTTTCAACGGGGTTCTATTCTGAAGCCTTTCAAGAATTGCTCCAAGAGAGGAAAAAAATCTCAAACTTATAGTTTAACAATTATCACACTTGCAATGTTCATGTTCAAGCAGAAAAAAAATATTAATTAACTATTGAATAACTAATTGAAAAATTGTGATAACATTTTTTTTCAAGCGGATTATTGTTCATGCATCTGTTCAGTTAGTGTCTGCATTTTTTAAATTTTTTATTTTCATATTTAGTATGCTTAAATAATTGTTATTGTTAAAGTGTCCAAAGTGGGCGCGGCTTGCCCAAGCCAGAGTACCCGTCTTCGGCCGTATTTTCATCCCTCTGGGAAAATTATAAATATTGATCCTACAATTCCGGGAATCAAGATTCCTCTTAGAAAATTTCCTCCTCTTTTTGAATCTTTTTTCAGATTTGAAAAATATTTATTAGTTTTTGAGATATTTGCAAAAAACCAAAGCCCCCTTTTTTTTAGTTAATTGTTAATAACTTTTACAATTTTTGAAAGCGGAACTTAATTTTTTTCAAAAATCATCTAGATGTCATTCCGAATCGAATGACACCTCGATCATAATTTTCGGAGACTGCTGAAAAAAGTTGGTCCAAAAAGCACTTGTTAACTAGACTATAACTGCTCCACAATCAACTATCGATTTGGTCATAGTCCGTATCATTTCTAGGCTCATTTTGGATGGCCCCGTAGACGCGGTCTGGATAGAAAACCTGAACTCTGTTCTGGACGACAACAAAACCCTGACGTTAGCCAACGGCGACCGCATAGTAATGTCGGCCAACTGCAAGCTAGTCTTCGAGCCGGACAACGTGGATAACGCCAGCCCTGCCACCATATCCCGGATGGGGATGGTCTTCATGAGCTCTTCCGTACTCCCGTGGATGCCGATTCTGGACGCCTGGTTGAAAACGAGGCTTCCGCAAGAAGCCGATACGCTCAGGGCGCTGTTCAACAAGGTCTATGGCGATTTGAATACTTACGTGCTGGCGCGGCTCAAAGCGAAGATGTTCATAAGGGAGGCGCTCTATATCAGGCAGTGCTATGACGTTCTCCAAGGAATTTTGGATATATCGGATGAACCGCGTAAGTTCTAGATCTAGAAGTAAGCAAGTTGTTTTTTTTAACCCTTTCACCGCTACATTTTGCTGGAAGACATGCCCAGAAGCGGCTAGCCTGACGGACCCGCCTTACTATCATCCATATTGATCCACTTACGAAAAAAAAAAAATCCGAAACGAACTAACTTTTTAGAAGTCCCAATAAGTATGCTACACGCTCGTCAACGTACGTCCACCTTCAACTATCGCTCAGTTCCTACTGGCAATTAAAGTGAGAATGTTCGTGCGTCACGGATCCGTGCCATGTGCACTGTCTGAAAACTCAGTCTGGCACGGATCCGTGCCACGAGTAGTGAACGTGTTAATAAGCTAAATAGAATAATACAAAGAAAAACATAGGAAAAAATGCAGCAAGTATTATACAGTAATGACCAAAATTCCGTCGTTCCCCCTCCCGTACCTTCTTTATTTTATACAGGGTGTTTCTTAAGTACGTGTAGAAAATTTAGGAGCATATTGCTGACGTCAAAATGAGAAGAAAAGTTCCTATAAACATATGTACGCAAGTTTTTGAGATGCAGGGTGTCGAAGTTGAATTCCTATTTTTATTTTTTGTGAATACGTTTCAAAATAATTGTGATATTTGAATGGAGTTGGGTATCTGGGAGCATTTTTCAATGACAAAATCAAATTTGATGTTATTTTGTCTCTTTCGTAGGGGTGGCGCCACCTACATGTCTTTTCAGTCATTTGAAATGTCATAACTTTTTTGTACGTACCTGTATCACGTTTTCTAGTAGAAATATCGATTCTTCTAACATTTTTGTGTACAAAATATATTCTTGGTAGAGGTCGCTGCGAGCAACTGTTTTCGAGTTATTGGGATTTGAAATAATCGATGCATTTGAATTATTTCCGTGTGGCTCTTTTAGTCACCTCTAAGTAGTAAATTTCGGAAAGATACGCCAATGCATTTGTCTTCTTTCATTCAATGGTCTTCTACGTTCAACACTTGAATGTAGTCAAAGAATGATACTTGTTTTTTGTTATATAGTTTTTTTGGACTCTTTTCCGATTTAAATAAATAACATTCAGGTGAGTACTTGTCATGTCATTTCAATCCGTTCTTGTGACAGTGAAGTTGTTTTCTGTAATTATATTCCAATCTTTTTCAAATGGCAGCATACACGAATAGCGAAATAGCTAATATGATTTACGGTCTTGCCGATGGCAATTGCTACGAGACTAGACGTATTTATAATGAAAGATTCCCTAATCATCGAGCGCCGAATCACCAGACATTCAGAAACCTTTTTCGACGGCTTATGGAGTCTGGATCCTTCAAAAAAGCTCTAGTGGCAGGCAGACCGTTGCCTACTAGGACACCAGAAATTGAAGAAGCTGTTCTTCAGGCAATCGAAGGAGATCCACAGACAAGCACGATAAAAATTGAGCAAAATCTGCACGTACATCACAAATTAGTTTGGTTAATTCTCCAACAAAATCAGTTGTATCACAGTCAGCGTGTCCAAGCATTGTTGCCCCGAGATTTCCTTCCCCGTGTAACATTTTGCCAATGGATACTGCAGAAAATTGCACAAAACCCTCAATTTACTGCAGAGATATTATTCACTGACGAGGCACATTTTCCAAAGAACGCCATAATGAACTTTCATAATAATCATGTGTGGTGCGACGAAAACCCTCACGCAATAGTTCTGTCCAGGTTTCAACATCAGTTTTCATTGAATGTGTGGATTGGTATTGTTGGGGATTATTTGATTGGTCCCCACTTTTTTCCAGGGACTCTTGATGAAAATTCTTCTTTTCCTTGAAAATATTTTGCCTGAATTACTTGAAGACATTCCACTTTTACTGAGATAAAGAATATGGTTTATGCATGATGGAGCGCCAGCGCATTTTACTTTGATAGTTCGTGAATTTTTAAATCAGCGATTTAGAAAAAGGTGGATTGGTCGAGGCGCTGAAGTTTCAAATCAATTCTGGCCTCCGAGGTCCCTGGATTACAATACAATCGTTTTAAGCTATTGCATATAGCTTTTATCGCGGGCCTTGAGCGCGGAGACCGAATCCAGAAATTCCGTAACGAAAATACCTAACACCCCCCACTCCGACCGGCACAACGGTCGGCGTTAGGGCACCTCCTCTTTGTATTTACTTCATGGTACGACTCTACGAAGCTCGCACGAATCGAGACGAGCTGCTCCGAAATCAGACGAATACGTAATCAGCTGTTTGTGAGAAAGTATAGATGTTAATGTTAGGAGATCATTTGTTGGAGATATTTGTGCGTGCTTATGCAAACTTAGAAATGGCCTACACATAGTCATGGTAGCAATTTACATTTCTCCGAATCCAAAATTAGACGAGGTAGAACATTTTATTCATTGCACTTTACTGGAGTACACTGAAGAAGGGTCGAAAATACTTGGTACAAATGGTAATAAATTTCCACTTATCTTGGCTGGCGATTTCAACATCAACTTCGCTGATAGAAAATCAGAGCGGTTGACAAGTTTTCTTTCGAAAATATTGAATTTGAAAATGAATAATGATCCACAAGAATCCACAACAAAATATGGAACCACCATTGATGCGGTATTTTCCAGATATTTAGAAGATATCAAGTCTCAAACTCATGTTTCTTATTTCAGTTACCATAAACCTATAGTTTCAATGATAAATATTCCTGAAGAACCGACATGTATTGAAAAATAATAAAAATATTTTGAACAATATTAACTTCTCGTTTATTTAATAAAAGAAAAAAATTTGTTTTCTTATCGGTCACCACGCTCAAAGTGTAACTTGAATTAATATCAAAGAAAAAAAAATACTGCATAAATAAAATAAATATATAATTATAATTGCGTAAGTTGATAAAAAATGCTATGCAATAGCTTTACCGCGGCAGTCTCCGAGTGCCACACAATTTTTTTTTTTGTGGGATCACTTTAAGGCCCTAGTTTATACGGTGCCAATAGAAACCTAAGTACAACTTCATCAACAAATCATTGCTGGATGTGGCGCTATCCGAAATACACCAGGTGAAATGGAACGTGTACGTGGCCATTTTGAACAATTATTACCCTCAACTAACTGTTTTAGTATTGAATTGATCTTAATTACTGTTATTATAATTAGTATTGAATTGTAATAACACCCGATCCTTTTTGAAAAGGGAAACATTCTCAATTGAATATTGAATAGAAAGATTTTTCTGTGAATTGAAAAATCCACGATAAAAATGAAGTTATTTTTTGTGAATGTCTAACAGAAAACAACTTCTTCCCCGTCTAAAGCCACGCTGGACATTGAACTACATCTGATAGATATTCTGAAAGGACCCTAACTCAAAAGGAAAAATCTGAAATTGAAAATTTGCATTTTCATTCAGATAGTTATTTGATTTTCTATTCCAGTCCTAATTAAGAACTCATATAAAACAAGAAATGTAAATAAAATAAACACATTACGTTTTAAATCAAACTTTGGAAAGACTTCTATTTTTTACGAGGGAATTGAGATATATAATAAAATGCCACAGCCTTTAAAAGAAATAAAGCTAAAACTAAGTTCAAAAAGGAACTTAAAAAATTTATACTTGACAAGTAACTTTCCAATTCCTATAATAATATTTCACCTTTGACTGCTTTGCTTTCTTTTCTTTCTATCAATTGTTTGATGTATTCATTAATTTATGTTTCATATGTATTGCCGTTTTTCAATTTATGTAAAAAGTAATCCCTCTATAAACAGCAATGTTTCTTGGGATCAATAAATAAATAAATACAAATATAGATGAATGAGGCAAAGAAGAATGTTTTCCAGAAAAGAGTACTCACCAGAAATCATTTGTAACATTGACGCAAGAGAGCATCGCATTCACTAGGTCTTCAATACATTTTTGTCGACGAAAATCATTTCATGCTTCCACGATCATCAGGAAGACCGAAAGAAATGGAAACACATTTTCTAGAAGCAATCTCACTTTGCAAAGATGGAAAAAAGTTAGAAACAATTATTTTGGATAGACACTTTGAAATTAGTGTTTTTCTGAAATTAAAACCTGTCATGGGGTATGATAGATTGATTTGTTTAACTAAATTAATTTTGAATGAAAAAATCGTGTCATTCAAAATCACTTGCATCGATTATTTCAAATCCCAATGATTCGAAAACAGTTGCTCGCAGCGACCTCTACCAAGAATATATTTTTTACACAAAAATGTTAGAAACGTCGAGTTTTTCACTAGAAAACGTGATACAGGTACGTACAAAAAAATTATGACATTTCAAATGACTGAAAAGACATGTAGGTGGCGCCACCCCCACGAAAGAGACAAACTAACATCAAATTTGATTTTGTCTTTGAAAAATACTCCCAAATACCAAACTTTACTCGAATATCACAATTATTTTGAAATGTATTCACAAAAAATAAAAATAAGAATTCAACTATCTCAGAGACGAATAACTTGCGGACATATGTTTATAGGTACTTTTCTTCTTATTTTGAAGTCAGCAACATGCTCCTAAATTTTCTACACGTACTTAAGAAACACCCTGTATGTTAAATACAAAATCTACAATGGCCTGACTTTTATCTATACATTAATTATGAAATATATATTTCCAACTGGACGGGCCACCGATTTTTTTTAATCTTCAGGAGTATGGACAGACAAACAGCTCGAACGCCTATTCCTATTTTCCGTAATGTGGTCTCTGGGCGCCATCTTGGAATTGGACGACAGAGAGAAATTGGAGCAGTTCGCGTTGGCCCACTCGTCCAAGTTGGACTGGCCCAAATGCAACGCGAACGAAACTATATTCGAATACGTGGTGAATCTGGAGACGGGCAAGTGGGAGCACTGGTCCCGCAGAGTGGAGGAGTTCGTCTATCCCACCGACAGTGTCTTGGAATTCACGAGTATATTGGTGCCGAATGTGGATAACGTCAGGACGGCGTTCTTGATTCACACCGTGGGCAAACAGAACAAAGCTGTATTGCTCATTGGTAAGTAGTTCACATTTTTTTGGTACAAGTTCATTAATGACGTCCTGACAAGTTTATTATATGTTGGGAGTCAAAATAACGAACGGTGAAATACCAATTTTATGGTCTACCCCCGCAAAGATTCATTCAAGTCCGACATTTTTTCAATGAGATTATTGGCTCAATATGTGGTGAAGCATAATTTATTCTGATTCAGTAGAAGGTGTCAAATCTTTATCAAATTTATGATTTTTTTCAATTTTTGTTTCTATCTCTCAAATTATTGTAGAGATGGGTTTTATACAGGGTAGGCATGGCAATATATATATATATATATATATATATAAGGTTCAAAAGGAAAAAACAAAAAAAATAAAATTACAAAATTATTAGTTCAAGAGATTTTTTTTTTAATAACTTTTGAAGTTCTAATTATTTATAAGCCTTTGTATAATATGGATAGATAAAAATGTCAAAATAATAAAAATAAAAATACTCAATTTAAATCAAAATTAAGAATAAAAATTTAAAATTTGAACAGCAAATGTCTTCATGATAATAGCCAATCAGAGAATAGATGGTCATAGGTAAAAATTGGAAATTGTGAAGGAATAGCAATTGGTTGATATCATAAGCAATTATTATTAGAATTTGTAAATAGTAATAAGTATGGAAAAATAGTTGGATATATAAATTGAGTAAGATAAACCTAAACAGTGAAATGTGACAATTTAGTGCGCGAATTCAAAAATTCAAATGGAAAAACAGGAAGTGAAACTTGTATCGAGGCAACAACAAACAAAGCCAACGAGGAGATTGAAAATAAAATTAGAAGGGAATGGACGCAACATTTTGAGAGAACAAAAATTGAAAGAATTCCAACCTTTGAAGAGCAAAACTAGTATTACCTGAATTATATATCATTTCCACGTCTCCAAAGCTGATTTCCGCATCTGTATGGTTCCTGAGTTATAGTATTGGAGTTCCTGATAGCGCTTGTAGTGACAAGGTATCCAGTTTCAGGGCATATCTTGAAACACCGACATCTCCAACAGGTATAAAAACTTTAATAGTGCATTTTCCGGTCCTGAACTATTTCACCAATAACGAATTTCACATTCGAAGAACTTTATGTCACTCTATTTTGAACAATAACAGAAAACTTCAATAACACGGAAAAAGTGAGGTTCTGTTTATCTATCCATGATTTCAATTTTATGATTATCCGTGAATATTTGTATATTCCCACTAGTATAAGTTATTTCTCGTAGGCCAGGTATTTTAAGTCTTCCTGAATAAAGGAGATAGTTGCTTTTTGATATTTTGTTGTTTGTTCTTTCACAATGATCAACAAACATACCTACGACCATTGAATAACTTGAGTTTGACATATCAAATAAGGGCTAAATTGCTTTGAATCGACTATCTGAGATGAGGGCGTACCAACTGTGCTAGCTGTGGTGAGAAAAGGAATAACAATTGTCAGCTACGTGACGAGAGAACAGTGACGTTCGTTGGCAATTATTATTACCACATACAAATTATTATACAGGGCAAAAATATCTATCTATATCATATCAATTTGGTTCACAAAGAATAACAAACATTATTAGCTATCTTATTATATAACAACAACTATTATTTTTCAATTCATCAAAACATAACAAAAGGCACCCAAAACGTGGGGCAAAAATATATACAATATTATATTTGAAAATTTATCATAATATATCAATCAGTGTCCGCCAAAAACTTGAAACATATGGAATTTTTTTTTAATTAATAGTTCTTCAGAAAATTGTATTCCTCATAAAAGTTGGTGCAATCAAGTAGACTAAATACGCGGATAACCATTATTATCAGTGGCACACGCGGGAATCGGCCGATATTCAAAATTCACTATAGAGGAAAGTGACATTATTATGTAAAATATCGAAAAATGTTATGGAAAAAATTCGTTTGCAATTAGAAGATATTAGTAATTGGTTGGTGGACTAAACTGGATGACTGGGAATATCTTCTAATTGCAAACAAGTTTTTTATAACATTTTTCGATATTTCACATAATAATGTCACTTTACTCTATATTGAATTTTGAATATCGGCCGATTCCCGCTCAACCGCACGCCACTGATAATAACGGTTATGCGTGTATTTAGTCTAATTGAATGCACCAACTTTTATGAAGAATACAATTTTCTGAGAAAAAAAAATCCCATATGGTTCCAAGTGTTTGGCGGACACTGTATATATATATATATATATATATATATATATATATATACTTTATTTATATATATACTTTATTTTATTTATGTTTTTTTAAAGACTTTGCCAATAAGATGGTAATCAGACAATGAAGGATATTTTGATTGAGTGGGTGATGCTTTGCGATTTTAGAGGAAAATTCTATTTTTTAGGGGAACAGGGCACAGCCAAAACAGTAATGATACAAGGGTACACATCTACCTTCGATCCTGAATACAAGCTCAATAAATGCTTCAATTTTTCATCTGCGACAACTCCCAATATGGTACAGGTAAGTTTAACTAGTCATAAAAAAAATCGGCAGAAACATTCAGACTATAAAGTACTGTAGATTATTAGTACGTGGCACATTATTTTTTTTATAGCGCATCATAGAGTCGTATGTGGACAAGAGAGTTGGTACAACTTATGGCCCTCCAGCGGGAAAAACCCTAACAATCTTCATCGACGACATAAATATGCCTGTCATCAATGACTGGGGTGATCAAATAACCAATGAAATCGTGAGACAATGCATGGAGTACGGAGGTATTATTAATCTACCAAATATATCTGGAAATCCCGGTGATTCCAACGATGCGATCTGATTCAAGCAAATCAGAACACGACGCATATTTAGATTGAATTTGCTTCATTAGTTCCGCAAGAGATGGCCTTGTTCGATGATGACCGGGATTTTCAGACGTCTTGCCACCCCTGTTCATAAAATCAAACTCATTTTCAATCAATTCATTGATCCATTTCTGTTTATAGAGACAATATTCAAAGTTTCAAAGGAATATGATGACTCGAACAATATGAGGTAGCCAAATCTGAAGCAAATGAGACTAATATATTAAACATGAAGTAGTGTTTGATTGGAAATTAGATAAAATGTTGAATACAATTTGTTCCAGTTTCACAAAATGAATGAAAATGGAAATGTTCAGTTTTTGCAATAAATAGAGGTTGATTAATTTATTTTTTCGTGTGTGGAAAAACTTAAAATTATATGAAAGGTGTATGCGTTTCATTGATTTATTTGCCCAAGTTTACAATGGTTTCAAATGTGTTCCTATGAGAACCATGATAAACGTCCTCTCCTTTATTAACTTTAAAATATGATTCCAAAGAAGAGAAAGTCTGATGAAGTTCCCTGAAGAGTTTGGGCAGAAGGTAACAAAGACACACTTCACTGATATCAATAAAAAAATTACTAAATATTCCAAGCGCGGCTTCAAAATTTGTGCAGCTTTTCAAAAATAAATCAAAATCGTTAATCTTTTTTGTAGGGATATTTCCGGAAAAAACTAGACAAAATATGTAATAATGATGTGATCGAGAACAGAGACAGTATTATATCGGAGCCCCTCTTTTCGTACTAACAACCTTCTCAGTGTTTACCAAGAAATCGCTAACACTTAGTTCGAAGGTAGCAACGAACACCTTTCACCTGCTTTGATGGATTGATTCTGTATACGTTCGGCAGCTCTGAGCGGCTAGAGCTACCGAAGTTCATACAGACTCGGTGAGATTAGAGTAGGGGTCCGTGAGGTCTCCTCAATTTCTGAGCATACACCTTACTGTATCGAGAAATTCTATACATTTAAACACTGTACAATAAATAAACATGTATTATTCACTTCAAAAGTATTTACAACGTATGAGCGACCCGGTATAATTATAAATACCAAGAGTCGGCCACAATATCAATCATTCATAAACAAATATGGTAGGCACCGGTTGTACTTATTCACTAGTCATTATCTTTATAAAGTTAGCTTCAATGAAGAACACAATAGACACCCAACTACTCGAAATCAAAACCTTATATCAATTCAGCAACATAGAAGATATTGATTTGTTGAAAATATAAACAGGATGTTCATAAAATCAGATATGGAAACATCTGCGACTGAAAGATAAACCTTAGTCACTATCTTCCATCGTCAAGATAACCTCTTGTGGGGTATTCATGTTGAAAAGGGAAACATTCTCAATTAAATATTGGTAGAAAGATTTTTCTGTGAATTGAAAAATCCACGATTAAAATGAAGTTATTTTTTGTGAATGTCTAACAGAAAACAACTACTCCCCCGGCTAAAGCCACGCTGGATATTGAACTACATCTGATAGATATTCTGAAAGGGCCCTAACTCGAAAGAAAAAATCTGAAATTGAAAATTTGCATTTTCATTCAGATAGTTATTTGATTTTCTATTCCAGTCTTAATTAGGAACTCAAAGTGTCTCTCCGAAAGAAATGATTCTAACTTTTTCCATCTTTGCAAAGTGAGATTGCTTCTTGAAAATGTGTTTCCCATTTCTTCCGGTCTTCCTGATGATCGTGGAAGCGTGAAATATATTTTCGTCGACAAAAATGTATTGAAGACCTAGTGAATGCGATGTCTCTCCTGCGTCAATGTTATGAATGATTTCTGGTGAGTACTCTCTTTTGGAAAACATTCTTCTTTGTCTCATTCATCTTTATGAGTTCCTAATTAAGACTGGAATAGAAAATCAAATAACTATCTGAATGAAAATGCAAATTTTCAATTTCAGATTTTCTTTCGAGTTAGGGCCCTTCAGAATATCTATCAGATGTAGTTCATTCAAAAAATAAAATTTAATGTGTTTTCTGTTAGACATTCACAAAAAATAACTTCATTTTAATCGTGGATTTTTCAATTCACAGATAAATATTTCTATCAATATTTAATTGAGAATGTTTCCCTTTTCAAAATAGAAGATATAGTCCTACATTTATAAGACGTTAAATATATTGAAAAGGGAAACATTATCAATTGAATATTGATAGAAAGATTTTTCTGTGAATGGAAAAATCCACGATTAAAATGAAGTTATTTTTTGTGAATGTCTAACAGAAAACAACTACTTCTCCGGCTAAAGCCACGCTGGACATTGAACTACATCCTGTTTATATTTTCAACAAATCAACGTTAATTATAATTGTGCAAGTAAATAATACATATAAATCATACCTAGGAACCTATGAGCCAACATCGCAAAATATATCCCTCAAAGGCGATATGAATGACCCACTAGCACAAAGCTTATCTTAGTTTCGGTCGTATAGATAAGTATGTAGGAAAAAAATAACGAAACTTTATATTTACGACTGAGGCGATAGCGAATGGTTGTGAATAGAATTGTTTACGTATCGAGTATTTGCTAAGTTTGTCTGTCTGTGTGGTCTGAATTAAGGAGCACTTGTTAACTTGTAATCGTAAGACTTTTCACTACTTCAAGATACTGATTACCGAAGCTGACAAATGGGTGTTATCGAGACACTAACTTGAAACACCATACTTGTGTCGAAGCAATAAACTGACGGAACTTGACTGAAGTCTAAAACTTCAGTGACTGGAATCGCAATGGAACTGAAGTCTAAGCTGACTAGACTATAATTTGAATGCCAAACTTGAAAAATGTTTTTCTGCTCGCGTATTTATATTGAATCCAAATCTCTTATACACGCTGCGGGTTAGAGGTCATTGATTGCGATATTTGTGCGTTTGTTTTTCTGGAAATTGATCGTTATCTCTTTCTGATTCATAGTGTTATGCTGGCGGCGCGTTGGAGATGAAAGGCCCGCCAATGACGCAATTACTTTAATCAGTTGATTCTTGCATCCTCGCTTAATCATGGTGGGTTCAAAAAGGTCAAATTACTCATCAGGGCATTGCTATGTTGGTTTTGTATTTGTACGTTTGTGGTACTCATAGGTAGATATTACCTGTCTATGAGGATGGGGCATGATAATTAATTCGTAAATTTTAGGACCATTGACCTATCACCCCAACACGATCAGAAAATAATTAGAAAACAACACGATCTGTCGCAGAAATATTTGCTCTTATGACGCCCGTTTTTAGAAGGAGAAATGAAATCCTCATGTTTGCCATTTGTAGGTTTCTACAGTTTGGATAAGCCTGGCGACTTTTCCTACATTGTTGACGTTATGTTTCTGGCAGCCATGATCCATCCGGGAGGAGGCAGAAACGACATTCCTCACAGGCTGAAACGACATTTCTCTATATTCAATTGTACGCTGCCCAGCATTGCATCGATGGACATCATTTTCAGTAAGGAAATATTATACACTATTCCACAAGAATGTAAAAGATAACTTCTTTTCACTTTTTCGGGAGAGTAGATCACAATACTTTGAGATTTTTTGTTTCTAATCTTTTTCATGATATTCTTCATACTATTTCAATAATATAGAGGTGATCAACCAGTCGCTAGTCAAAGGGTGGAATAGGTTAGAATGGAGTAAATGTCCAAAATCTTACAAAAAACATATTATTCACATTATTTCTTGAAATATCTCATTTAACGTCTGAATTTCAGGATCTATGAGAGCTGGCATGAAAAACCTCTCATTTCATTGCCGGAGTCTGTTTAGTCTTCAACTTTAATTTACTCAGCTGCATCGACTGAGGCAATTTTTCAACTGGACTTCCTCTGTGAAACATTTTACAAAAAAAATCATTAATTGATTCAATCTGAAATCAATACATTAATTGAATATATCCACCCATTGGCCCGCGTACGTACCCCTTGCGTTTCCTTGTGCGATGCCTGCCAAAATCTGTCTTTATACTGTTATATCATTATTTCCAAAGTTCATTTTCTATTCCACATCGCGTGTCAGCGTAGAATGAACTATTATTATTTGTTTCAGGTCAAATTGGTTGTGGCTACTTCTGCGCAGAAAGATTCGCTCAGGAAATCGTCGATTTCTTGCCGAAATTCATACCGCTGACGCGTAATCTCTGGCAGAACGTCAAGAAAAAAATGCTACCGACGCCGGCTAAGTTTCACTATGTCTTCAATCTTAGGGATCTGTCGAGAATCTGGCAGGGAATATTGACCGTTCAGAACCTGGAATGTCAAACCAAATCGAAGCTCATAAAACTGTGGAAACACGAATGCGTCAGAGTCATCGCAGATCGGTATGTGTACCGTATTATTTAAGAAATAAATAATTAATTGAAATGGAATTACTTTTTGCGCTGCCTATTTTGTCTCCTCCGAGTAGTTGCCAAATTAATTCCTTCAAAATTTAATATTAACATGGACTCGAAAATGCAGAGACTGACCCTGGACCATATCTAGTATGTAGTACTTGGGATCTGGGAGCGCTTTTACTGAATTGGACTTTATATTTTTCTGGTAGACCTATATGCAGATGATACAGTTCTTTTATATGCAAATAAAAACCCTACAATTCTAGAATATACGATAAACGAAGACCTAAAGAAAATAAAAAAATGGCTATATTCTAACCTCCTTTCTGTAAATTCCAATAAAACTCAGTATATGATTTTCCACCAACGAAATAAACAAACTATCAATTTAGATATTCGTATAAAAAATAATTGCTTGAAACAAACGTCCCAAATCAAATACCTTGGTATTTGGATTGATGAGAAACTGAAATGGGACAAGCATATTGATATTCTCAAACAAAAAATATCTCCCATTATTGGTGCATTGAGAAGATGTCCCAAACTTAATACATATGTAGCAAATTTAATTCTTCATTCTCATATCCTCAGTCGAATGAACTATTTAATAAATATTTGGGGATCTTGTTCAAAAAATAATTTCAACAAAATGTCTGTATCATATAAGAAATCATTAAAAGTCCTGTATCGTCTTCCATATGATATACCAACAAATCAGCTATTCGATAAAACGAATACATTTTCTTCAGAGGAACACTATACAATCAACACTCTGAAAATTGCTTATGATATTATTAATAAAAGGCTGAAATCTAATTTCATATTAACAAGAAACTCCGAAACTCATACTCACCCACACTAGACAATATGACTGGTTCCATCTTGAAGCTATTAATTCTACAATAGATCAGAAAAAATTTACATATGAGGCAATCTCAAAATTCAATAATCTACCCGATGATCTAAAAAAATGTAACAATATATTTCAATTCAAAATTAAAGTGAAAACATACATTCTATCGCAAAAAATAACTGATTCCATTCATTTTACAACCTCCATTTCTTCTTTTTATTATTATCCAATGTTCATTAATTTCAAATGTATTAATAATTTTTTTTCATTATTTAATTCTATTAATGTCTGAATATTTGTTATTACGTTAATATGTTATTATTTTCCAATAAAATTAATTCTATTACAAATTATTCTTAAACCATGTATAATCTTATACCAGTTAATAACTGTCTGGTTATACATAATATTCTATTTTTTTTTAAATGTATATGTTCCATTTCAATTGTATACACAATTTTTGTAAACCCAAATATGAAAATCAATAAATGTTTAACTTTAAAAAAAAAAACTTCCCACTCAATAATTTAAGTGTTCCTCTTAGCATTACTCATTCAAGCAGAAATAAAACAAATAATTGAGCTTATTGACAAAAATGTTAATTTTATTGAGCTCTCATTTTGAATAAATATATTTACCGCAACGCTGTTCCTCTATCAAATCAATTACTAGGTCAGCATAACCACCGATAATTACTTCTCTTACCAATAATTTTCCGATGTTTACAATAATAATAATTATTATTATTGTAAGGAGTAGACAAAAGACTGATTCTTCATATGGGTTTGCAAATATTCCATCATTCTCGCAGATGTACCGAGGACAGCGACCGCCAGTGGTTCTCGAAAGCAATGAAGAGTCAAGTCGAAGAAGAACTCGGCGAGGATGCCCATTACTACGAGGACGAAGATTCGTATTGGGTCGATTTTCTCCGAGAGCCTCCGGACGCCACTGGTGACGAACCTGACGACTTCTGCTTCGATGCTCCCAAAATTTACGAGGAAATCCCCAGCTGGGAGTTCCTCAAAGAAAAACTGTTGTGTAAGTCAAGTTCGTACAAATGTGCATGGATTAAGTTGAGTTTTAGGGCGCGACACTTTTTTTAAGCCCAGAAATAATGCGTTTTTGGGCTATGAATAACCTTGAAAAATGTGTGGTTTTCATCGAAGAAAACCCATAGTTTTGATTTTGGAGAGTATACTCAGCTCTTCTACTCTTTACAAGATGGCGATATATATTTGATAAAAAAACCTTCTGTTCGTATTTCTTTATACAGTGCTGGTCTAAAGTCCGTTCCCCTCTACTAATTTTCTAACCACCTAGTATAATGCAACGAAATTTGGAGGGCTTAAATCGGAGATAAAAATCACAGCTAAAAGTTTTAAAATGGCGGCTGAGCGCCATCTTCAATAATTTTTTTAAATAGAACACCCCGTATATTATTCCATTTTCCAAATCTGCTCATAATTCTCAACGGTTTTCTCCAATACACTTTACTCTTAAATTCAATTGTTTTCGAAATATTAACGTTTGAAAAGTGACATATTGGTCATTTCAAACCCAACCAAAAACACTAATGTTGCTTTCAAGCAAATATGCATTGGAAAAAATCGTTGTTGCGGTAACATCTTGTTTACTGTCAAACTGAACTGCTAACTGTCAAATAGTCCGTTGAGCGCTTAAATCTTTTTATGAAAAGTGTGATCATGGCTCGTAGTTTAGACGATAAATTTGAAGCAGTTTTGATATTTGGAGAAGCTGGAAGAAATTATCATCTAGCAGTCCGTATGTTTAATGATAGATTTCCCGAGAATACTATTTCGAGGTCATATTTGCGCAAACTTTTAAATAAGCTCCACGCAACTGGTAAGCTGAAAGATGCTTCAAGATCAGGAAGACCGCCTCTTTCAGAAGAAAAAAAGGTAGAAATTGTTGCTGAAATGTTAATCAATCCGACTCAGTCGACGTCTGCAGTTGCTGAATCCTATGGAGTAAATTCAAAAAGTGTCCAGAGTCCTAAAAAAAAAAGTTCCATCCCTATAAAATGAAAATCCTGCATGCTCTCACGGAGGATGATCCAGACCGGAGGATTGAATTTTGTGAGTGGTTAACAAAAACAATTGAAGGAGAACGGGGCTTCCTAAAACGTGTATGTTTCGAAGACGAATTCACGTTTTTTCTCAATGGAAAAGTCAAAAAACAGAATGTACGATACTGGAGCGATACTAATCCACATATTTTTAGAGAGGGACATACCCAGTTTCCTAAAAAGGTGAATGTTTGGGCGGGGAACTTGGGCAATAGCGTTGTTGGACCGATTTTCATCAGAGGCAATCTTACAGGAGTTCTTTACAGAAATCTTTTAGAAACTGAAATTGAACCTCGAATAAGACAAATTGTATTAAACAATCAGGAAGAGTTTGAAAACTGTGAAATCATATTTTAGCAGGATGGGGCACCTCCCTATTTCGATCGCATGGCTAGAGAGTTCCTCAATACAAACTTTCCTGGGCGATGGATAGGTCGCAGGGGAAGTACAGAATGGCCACCAAGATATCCGGATTTTACATCTCTAGATTTTTTCCTTTGGGGGTATCTGAAGTTAAAAATCTTCGCCACTGAATGCCAAACAATAGAAGAGTTGAAACGCAGAATAATAGATACATGTGAAGAAATAGATGAACAGACTTTCATCAACGTGAGAGAAGCTATTTATCATAGGGCACTTTATTGTCAAGATTTGGGAGGGGGCCACATTGAACACTTGAGAAATAATTGTTGGGGTTAAATAAAAATGTTATTCAAAAATAAATTATAATTTTTTAGCTAACTAATTTGTTTTGATGTGAATTTACAGAACACATTCGTAGGCTTCGAGATTTTCCGGTAAGCGCCTCTTATTAGTCGAGTTCATTAAGAGATTTAACTACAAATCAATAACAACGTTTAGTTGGCAAAATGTTTTACCGGAAGTGACCAAAATCCATACTTCATTTTAAACCGGAATGTCACTTTTCAAACGTTAATATTTCGAAAACAATGGAATTTAGGAGTAAAGTGTACTAGAGAAAACTGTTGAGAATTATGAGCAGATTTCGAAAATGGAATAATATACGGGGTGTTCTATTTAAAAAATTTATTGAAGATGGCACTCAGCCGCCATTTTAAAACTTATAGCTGCGATTTTTTCATGAAAAAGTTCGTTGCGATATACCAGGTGGTTCAAAAATTAGTAGGGGGGTAACGGACTCTAGACGAGCACTGTATATACATTTTGTTACAGTCTGATACACACAGTCTAATATGACCTGATTATTAGAGAGTTGGATGTGATTCTATTCGATTTTCAGCCTTCATGGAGCAATACAACGAAAATGTGCGAGGTGCCGTGATGGACATGGTGTTTTTCCAAGACGCGATGATCCATCTGATGATCATTTCGAGAATCATCAGAACGCCGAGGGGGAACGCGCTTCTCGTGGGTGTCGGTGGATCAGGGAAACAGAGTCTCACAAGACTCGCTTCATTCATAGCGAATTATAAGAGTTTCCAGATACAACTTACCAGGTGATGAAAATAATCAATTAGAATAAACCTAACTCTTAATGAGCGAGGACACGAAATTTTCAAAATATTTTTAATGGATTCTACAGCTTGTAAAAAGTATGTTGGTAATTTTATTTCTTTTTTTTTATTTCCTAAAACTTGAAAAAAAAAATTTAAAGTCGGCAAAATTCAAATGGCTCCTTCCTAGCGCCACTGCAAAATGTTGTAACGTAATCACCCGATCAATCCCACAGTTGACAGCTCCAATCAATTTTGCAACGTTGCCATATTTTCAAATCTTAAGCCGCGCCTCCATAACAAGAATAAATGATTGGCTTTCTCTTTATCATAAATCGTTTTGATAGAACACAATGACTCGTACTATCAAAAATAACAAGGTTTATGTGCACTGTAAAATCGACAATATATTGTTTTATGACAGATCGAACGTTTTTACACCCTTCAAATCAGCCATCGTCGCTTGACATTGCGAATTGGTCAAATGCGCCAACAGGAAGCATGGACCATAAACCTAGAGAAAGAAAAAGATTGCGAATAGTGTTCTAGTTCTGACATTTATAGTTTAAGAAACTTGGCAACATTGCCGTGAAACGTCACAATCAACCCGATTTTGCCTATTGGCTGCTCGGTCGTTTACGTCACAAAGAGCGCCAATATTAGTATCTTCAAAATTTGCTGATTTTCAAAAATGAATGGAAACTCCTGTAATTGAAGTTTGACTCGAAAAATGTTTTCTGGGTAAATTTATATATGCGTTTGGTATTTTAAAGTGATATGTAATAAGTGTCCGATATTTTACAGGACAATTCCTCAGTTATATATAAGGTGAAAAGTTCATATAAGCATGGGTCCGCAAAGCCTTCATTTTTGATATACGAGGTGTTGAAAATTTATTTTTATTTTGGGTTTTCCTAAATAATTTTTAAAATAATGTCGGACGAAAATTGGTATTTGGGGATTTTTTAATATGAGAAATTCAAATTTGAGTTAGTTTGGCCCTTAATTGTAGGGGCCTACAGTTCTTTGTCTCTTTTGGGGAGTCACAACTTTCTCGTGCATGTATGTCTTACATTTTCTAAAAGAAAAATCGATTCCTCTCTATAATTTTTACGTGCTTATATGCTTATATGAACTTTCCACCTTATAAATAACTTATGAATCGTTCTGTAAAATATTGGACACTCATAACATAACACCGTGTATTTAAAGCGATAATAATTTCTCGTGTCCTCGCCTATTCTCTCGACAATCTTGATTTCATAACAAAAATACATACAATGGCTGAATTATTGAAGGATACTCACCGGAAACGGTGCTTCTGGATTAAAAACATTCAAACAACAATGGATACCACAACATGAAACCAGAAATTGCGAGACAACATGCAGTGGTTTTAAAAACATAAATGAAAACCATTGATGAAGTGTTGCAAATTTCACAGGGAAAAGGAAATGATTTCTAAATTGTGTGATTGAATTGAGAAAGGCTGTAGCTAATGAAGATCTGAATAATATCACTAAGTAAAGAAGGGGTTGTCATAATATCTTCGCCGACCCAAGAAACAATATTGTTCATAATAGGGATCTCAATCTATTGAAAATATAAATGAAAATGGAGTTTATCCCATTTATGTTCCGATATCCTTCTTTGCAAATAACGTCCTGTTTGAACTATATGGTATTTCAGTATTCGAATAAATAAAATAATTTCATGAAATATATGATCGTTTTCTAAAAAAAATTATTCTTTTTTATAGAACCTATAACGTCGGTAATTTGATGGAGGACATGAAGCATTTGTACCGCCAAGCAGGCCTAGTCGGCTCTGGCGTCACATTCATCTTCACCGATAACGAAATAAAAGAAGAAACTTTCCTGGAAAGCTTGAACAACATTCTGAGCTCTGGCGAGATCGCCAATCTCTTCGCCAAGGACGAATTGGACGAAATTCAGTCGGAATTGATCCCGGTGATGAAGAAGATTCAACCTAAGAGACCGCCGACCATCGACAACCTCTATGATTTCTTCATCACGAGAGCCAGATCGAATTTGCACGTCACTCTGTGTTTCTCGCCTGTGAGTAAAAACCCCAGAAATGCAATGATTTGAATTTGATAGAAACGTTTTTGTACGGTAGCTTATACAGGGTTTGTCAGAATTCTACGAAGGATCAGATAATCCTGTAGAAACCAACACAAAATACGATTGTACTACGCCAAATCGTCACTAATTTCTTACATGACATGACATCAATACTCCAGTCTCATTATTTCTTCCAGTGCTTATTGCAAATTCTTATGATTCTTATTCGACAGCATGTTCTAAACGCTATCACTAATGGGCGAAAGGAGCCAATGCGAAGAGGTTTTTTAATTTTCCACCAAATTGAGTTCTTACTTATTTAGGTATTAGGTATTTTTACAAGCTTTGTTTACTTCCGTCTGTCCCGGTGTGTGTAATGAAATCTTACAAGTTGAATTTTACCCCCTTCTAGTTGTCCGATTCATGTGAAGTTTGGCAGGTGTTCATAGTTCCCGTGACAATGCATTATGGGATTTTTGTTAAGAGAAAAAACGAGATGGCGGCTCCAATATATATGGGGGTTTGGGGGTCGAAGATTATAAATGTTTTGTCAAAATTCATAAAATCAGAATGACGCTCCAAGATAGCGGACGATCTCTGTGATTATGGTCTGGTTCTATTCAAAATTGGTATCTGGAGGTTTTCGGGGTCGGAGATTATGAATTCTGTGAGGGTCTTTTCCCCTTTCAACCTGATCTTGGCGCGTTTCCATCAAATTCGGAGTTGCCTCGGGCACCACCTTCTGTTATAGTGGGAAGATCACTTTGCCCCGGGCGGTCTAGGTGAAGAAATGAAACTCTCCAGGGGTCAGTATAATATTGACCAACACAACGGGGCCAGAAAGGCATACTTCAATTGCCCTGGACTGGGTTTTGAACCTGGGTGCTGACTGCACAATAATTTGTTCTTCTCAAAGCTCTAAACCAAGTAAATAAAATAGTCACTTCTAGATCAATTATAACACATTTATTTTATGCTCTGATTTACAACTGTACAGCCTTAAAACTACATAAGCAGAACAAACATACTTTAGAAGTGGAAAAGGGGTGTTGACTTTTGTAATGCAGGGTGTATCAACTTAATCAAAAGTTCATGCTGGAAGAAGATTTAGACAGTAGTACAAAAACTCAGAAGGGCGGGATGCAAAACGGCATTAGCAATATTACATAGCAAAGCGGATTTCAAAATTACAAGTTTACGAGACAACTTTTCTCAATAACTTATACCTTCCTCCGTATATTTACCAAAGTCTCTACGTGTATCTTAGGCGCCTTTCGGGTAGTCTGAATTTGATCACGGCGATGGATAGCCTATTCTGCAGTTCAAGTGAACGCGATTGAATCGAAGTCTCGTGGTGGGCCGACCAGCGTACTCATTTATGCGTCTGGCGCATAACAATATTATGCAACGGTTCAGTAGAAATACATACTACTGTCTGGTTAGTTTCATTTCGCGGATTTTTATGACGGTATTTTTATGACTTTCATTAACGGAGATACGACTTTAACTTATTTTAATTCAACATGGATCTTGTTGGGTTGTTTTGAATGAATGGGAAACTAGTAACTTCGTTTCAATTTTTTGTCAAAATTCATGAATTTAAGATGGCAGACGAGTTTTGTAATTATGGTCAGATTCTATTCAAAATTGGTATGTGGGGGTTTTCGGGGTCGGAGACTATGAATTTATTGTAAAAATTCATGAATTTAAGATGCCGGCTCCAAGATGGTGGACGAGTTTTGTGATTACGGATAGTTTCTATTCCAAATTCTCTCCATTGACAGATGACCATGTTTTTTTCTCTCTAATGACAGGCGGCCATGTTTTTGCTCTCCAATGACAGACTACCATGTTTTTTTCTCTCTAATGACAGGCGGTCATGTTTTTTTCTCTCCAATGACAGGTGGTCATGTTTTTTTCTCTCCAATGTCTGACTACCATGTTTTTTTCTCTCTAATGACAGGTGGTCATGTTTTTTTCTCTCCAATGACAGGTGGTCATGTTTTTTTCTCTCCAATGTCTGACTACCATGTTTTTTTCTCTCTAATGACAGGTGGCCATGTTCTTTTCTCTCCAATGACAAGTGAGGTTAGGCTCCAAATTTGAAAGCTAGTGGTTCATAGGTTAGGTTAGACCCTCGTATATATTTCGTTAGGTTAGAGCCTCGTATATCGGAATATTGTAAGTTAGGTTAGATACCGGAAATCATGAGCTAACCCAACATAAAACCTCGTACATGTACGCGTCTCCATCATTGAGCGCTATACGCGATGTGAAAGGTGGCGCCCTCTAGCGGCACACTCCCGCCGTGTGTCCCAACACTCTCCTTGCTGCACTACGGTCCGATTTCATTCAAAATTGGTGTGTGGGAGCTTTTGGAGTCGGATATCATGATTCCTCAGTCGAAATTAATGAATTCAAGATGGCGGCTTAAGGAAGGCGATGTGTTTTGTTATTTTGGCCCGATTCCATTCAAAATTGGTATGTGGGTTTTTTTGGGATTATCAATTTTTGCCAGAATTCAATAAGATGACGGATTTCATGAATGACTAAAAAGAATTATATAAAAATGATTGAAAAAAAAATAAGACAAGCTTTTACATAAAAAAATATTTCCTCAATTGTTTGACCTAGGTTATTCTATGAGTAACAGATTCAAAATCGGGTCAAATTCAACTTGTAATTTGTACAATCTTGGAGCCACCATTTTGTTTTATCTCTAACAAAAATTCCATAATGCATTGTCACGGGAACTATGGACACCTGCAAAATTTCACGGCAATCGGACAACTGGAAGTGGGTTAAATTTAACTCGTAAGATCTGATTACACACATCTGGACAGGTGAAACTAAATAAAAGCTTGTAAATAGGTGGCTTTTACAGGTCATTTGTGGCGTATAGTAAGGTTAAGAGATACCCTGAAATAATGAAAAACAAACTGGGAGAAAGGTCGCTCATACTTTTCAGTGATATAAAGATCGGATGCCATTTCTTTCCTTTTCACTCAAGCCTGCTGTGAACAAAGAAGAGCCGGTGATCTCAAAATACCATAAAGATGAAAGGGACCATTATTTAACAGGAAAGCGTAAGCGTAGAAGGGCTTTTGTGGAATCAGTGCAGCTAAAAGCATTCCGAGCTACTCGGCATTACGTGTTCGTATACAAGGTAATTCACAATTGTGTAGTTCGGTCTATCAATATAAAAATAAAATCCACAACAGCGATACTGGAAGTTAGTTAATGAAATTGCATTTCATTGCTTTATTCTAATGTACTTCTCAGGTGAAGGATAAACGTAGTTACCTTTGGAGAAGCATTCGCTATATTGACCTCCTAGTCTCCTGAGATCTGGGATCCATTATATTAAACGAACTTCATTTCTGTTCTACAATAAACGAAAGGAGCGTTAGCGAGTGGAGGAACCCCATGAACAAAATAAAAACACTTTCAACAAATGTATCATACAATATTTTTTGTACAACTGTTACTGATAGTAAAAGTCGGAGATTAAGAATTTAGTCGAAGATTATTGATTTTTGTCAAAATTCATAAATTGAAAATGGCAGTTCCAGGATGGCGGACGAGTTAATTTTTACTTGGTCTCCTCATTGAGGAACTAGATAGTTCAAAACTTTGCGCGACAAGTTCTTGAATCTATAACTCATGGAATAACCTACGTCACACATCCGAAGCAATATTTTTTTACTTTTAGCGCATTTTTATTGAATATTTTATTTTATTTCCTTTTTAAAATTACCTCCATTCAAGAAGTGTTTGGGAATCGGATTATAAATACGCGAATCCTGATAGAAAAATGATCTTCTAAAAAGTAGTTGTTCTATGAGATAATATGTAATGTACATCTTCTGTCAATACATACAGCTTTGGTCCTAAAAATATCCAGATTATCACAAAAAATTTTCGTACGTGCATTCTGGTTATCCCCTTATAGATTTCAGAATCATTTGGTCGATAGATATTTGTTTTTGGTGCTTCCTAAGGACCCGCTCTTGTGCCTAAGGCTATGATAAATGAAAAATCGAATGATGATAAAGATACCACCCTGGATTATTTGCAGGTGGGAGAAAAGTTCCGGAGCAGGGCTCTGAAATTCCCCGGACTCATATCAGGTTGTACCATAGACTGGTTTTCAAAATGGCCGGAGGATGCCCTCATAGAAGTGTCTTCCCACTTCCTGCAGAATTATTCGGTTGTTTCGACGCCGGAAATCAAACAGGAGCTCGTTCTGATCATGGCGGAAATCCAAGATGGCGTGTCCGATTTCTGCAACCAATATTTCGATAGGTAAGCAATTCTGTTCCATCAGTATTTCTCCATTACTTTTATTATAGTAAAACTTCTTTGTGTATTTATTAGATTCCGCCGAAGAACCTACGTCACCCCCAAAACATTCATAGCCTTCTTGGGAGCTTATAAAATCCTGTACAAGAAAAAATTGGACGAGATCGGGGTGCTGGCGCATCGTATGAAAACCGGTTTGAAAAAATTGGTGGAGGCGCAAGTGAGTGTCGATGAACTCCGAAAAGAACTGACCGTGAAGGAGCAGGAGATGACTCTGGCTACTGAGAAAGCGGAAGTGGTATGTTATTGAATTTTGGTAAACTTCTTTACATGATTAGGCATATAACAAAATATCCCTATATTCAGAGGAAGGAACAGTCAGTTGTTACTGAATGGAAAATATATACAAGAAATTGTTTAATAAATAATTTTGTTATGACCCGAGAATATACATTATAACGAATTTATATGTGAAGAAATGGCCACCTCAAATATGAAAAATTATTTTAACAAATAATCCATTCTAAGAAGTCGAAAATGCAGAAGAAAATAGCTACCACATGATGTTTAAGAAAAAATCCAAGTAGTAAACGTGTCAAGAAATAAAATAAGAAAACGTACGATCTAATAAAAAAGACTTTAAAAAAAAAAATATTATATATCATTAAGATTCATTACTACTAATAAAAACCATAACATTTTAAAGCGTTGACAAGATTAGGAATATATCCTGCTGAAAGATAACAAAAACTTGGATTTTTATTTATAAAAAAAGACCATAAATAATCGTAGCGGGAGAAATAACCACTCTAAAATACCCTATCTTAGAAAAATGTATCATTATCAGATGTGTGAACCACCTGAACCGCTGATAAAAATATAGGCAAAGTAATAAATTATGGAGATAAAAATAACACAAACAAAAAAGCAACTCCTGTTTTTAGTCATCACTAATAACAATAAAACCTGTCATCAACTGATTGGCGTTCGCAAAATATTTCTTGCTGTTGGCGTTCTCGAGATACAGCCTACTTTTCACTTCAAAGTCCTGGAAACTCCTGAAGAATTAAAAATATCCAAAATTCGAATTCATCTTCCTGTTTCTCTTTTTTCTTCTCCTATACACCCTGAAAATTTTCCAATGATCGCAGTGGTGGTTTTCCCGGGCCTCTGAAAACCCCACCCCCAAAATATCAAATTTTGACTTTGTTTCCATCATTGCATGGAAATTATCATCATGAAGTCTGATAAAGAATACATTTTTGGAATCTAAACAAAATTCAACGATCATTTCAATCGTATCCATTCATTTTTCTCGAACTCGACAGACAGACTTTGATATAACCACCGGCAATGGCATCCACCTGGAAAAACAACAAAATCAAGCAGATCTTTCCATTGCATCCCATTTCCTGTGACTACATATTCGTCCTATCTGAAACCTTAAATACAAGGTTAGCGAAGTGATTCACTCCCTTGTTTTCCGATAAACCGAAAAATAAATTAGTTTTTTTTTATATTGAGTCCAATACAACGATTGAATCTACTGTACAACCTTATATAGGCTACACCAAAGATACCCAACGCTCTGTACACTGTTGCAGCCTATTCCATGAGAAAATGTCAACAGAGAATTAAAGATTGCAATTGAAAGTGAGTTTATCTCAGCAGTGGTAATCTACAAATACGACAAGGCTAGTGTGCATGATCTGAAGCTGAAGCTGAAGCTATTATCATTTTCAATGATTTGTGTCTCATAAGAGAGATGTAGTTTTTTTTTAGTTTGAAAATGTCCATGATTTGTCACAAAATTATTGGTATTGTCGTACAAGTTTGTAAAAATAGTATTTTCCTCTATATTTTATCTGCATTGTCTGCCTCTTCTTTTCAAGGTGTTAAATGAGGTCATGGCTGCATCCGAAGTTGCCAACTCCATAAAAGAGGAAGCTTTGGTGGTCAAAGAGAGAGCTGAAAATCTCGTAGGATTGATCAGCGTGGATCAGAAAGAAGCTGAAGGCAAACTGATTGCCGCGAAACCGGCGCTGGATGCAGCCGAACAAGCTTTACTTGTGAGCATACCATACTCCATTTCTATCCTTTTATCAGTACTATATTTGCACAGATCTAGATTGAACTGTTACAGAAGTGTTCGAGAAGGAAAATATCTAAAAAGTTTTATAACATATCGCAATAATTTCTTTGGCTAGACAACATTCATAGAATACATTTATTGCTTCAAAAACATACAGTTTATAGCAAGGATTCGAAAGTACAGGGCTAACATAGATCAATGTATGTCTACGAAAGGGATAGAAACTAAAAAAATCAAAATACAAACAAATATTAATTGTTGTATAAGAAGTAATGCAAGAGGTGAAAGATGTGGCTTCCTCAAGGTACAGTTTTGAGCCCTATACCTTTTTGATTAACATGAATAATTCATTGAGAACAAAACTGAAATAAGAATTGTTATCATCTAGTGATAGGTAAACGATATCAAATGATGAATTCGATTCATCAATTATGAAATATAATCTGGATCACAAATAACTCAAACTGAATCTGGGAAACAAATTAATAATCTCGAGATCAAAAAAGTTGTGTAGATAGAAAGTTTTCTGTAATGAAAATAAAGTGCCATAATTTGGTGACCCGAAAAAAATATTCAAAAATCACATATTCAGATCTCATTGCCTATATGTGCAGTAAATTCTTTGAGAATTTTTTTTCAGGCTGTCACAATCCTCACACTATGATTCCTTAATTCCATTTAGTAGTTCAATAATTGTTGCAGTGGTTATTTTATGTTGTAAATATTATTATTTTTTTCACTTCAAGACCATCAAAGCGGCTGATATAGCAACTGTGAGAAAACTAGGAAAACCCCCGTTCTTGATCACTGTAATCATGGACGCGGTATTGATTTATTTCAAACGGAAAATAGAACCAACGAAACCTGATCTGGAGAAGAATTTCTTAATGTCGTCTTGGAACGAGTCACTAAAGGTAAGACTAGTTTACACTACTCAGAGCATATTCTACTTCAAAAATGGGTATACAACTCACTAATCAAACCCATGAAAAAAATATAGAACACGTATATGGATAAATAAAAATCAACAAATTGGGTTTGGGTAATAAAGCAAATGAATCAATTGTTCAACTTACATGCAAATAAAATGTTTTTTTAGTCCTATAACTCAAAGAATAAACTCACTAATTTTAAGAGTTGAAGCTAGTATAGTTATTTCTTAGGTGTCCTAATAATAAATTGCACCAAAAATGTATAGTGATCTACCTGTTAGCCAGAATTAAAAAGTAGGGTAGAACACTGGATAGCTCAGTGGAGAAGGGGAGGTTCTTGTACAATAGTTACGTTGATAATAAACCCAGTTTGAATGGAGAATGAGAAAAGTTTATATTAACCAGAACGCTTCATATACAAAACAGTCAGTTTTTAGGGCTAAAATTTCTAGCCCACTACGTACTAGGGGTTGTCACAGTTCTACAACTAAAAAACTATATATACGTATTTTTCTATATGGTTTCAAAATCAGTGATTGAAGGCCAAGAGGCCAATTAAAGTAAAATGGGTACCCATCCAAATCCCTGCAACCCCATGAACCGCAATCACTGAGGGTGGTTCTTTACTTCTAAGGACTACAGCGGATCCTGTGGAGATTCCTCCTCGCGCGGAATTTCCGAGAGTGTATCCAATGACGGATTGAAAAAGGCCTAATAAATGAAAAGGAGAAGAATAATTCCATGATCCGAGATAAATGGTAATTGATTCATACCTTGGATGGCGTGTGGCCTCAGAGTCTGATTTCAGCTTATAATCCCTCTTAAAGTGAGGAGACAGATACCAAATAATCTTGATAATCACAGAAAACGAACACAGAGATTTAATTCCCACACTTGGGTAATATTCAATCAAATTAACAGAATGTAATTTTAAATGAAAGTAGAAACCACTGTGCTCTCGCTTGAAATCTTTTGCTACTGCTTCGGTTTTTAAAAATGTTAAATGGAACTCTCGTATAGGAATGCGCGAAATACTCCAAGTGGAGTACCTCGATTGGCCATCCTTTTTTATCACATTAAATATTAGTTGTAATTAGCGACTGTATACAAATAATTTCCTCTTATTTTAATTTTATATTGCTACTAGCTCACCCGACAGACGTTGTCCTGTCCACATTTCTATATTCCCTATTTTTTTCTTCTGAAAACTGTCGTCCGCGTAGCATTTATCCCGTTCTCATTATCCCGTTATCTCGTTTTCCTGTTATCCCGTTTATCCGTTCGTTATCTCGTTTTCCCGAAGAAAATTAGTCAAATCGGTTCAACCGTTCTCAAGTTATGAGCTGATCAACACAAACAATCATTTTTATTATATATTATATATTCCCGAAAACTTTTTCAGGACAAAGAAATTTCCAATAACTTTTCTAAAAATCCTTTCTCACCCTAAAAACCTTAGCCAAATCGGTCCAGTCGTTCTCATGTTTTGCGCTCACAAAGAATCGAGATTTCATTTTCATTATATAGATTATATATTCCTGAAAACGTTTCTAGGACAAAGAAATTTCCAATAACTTTTCTTAAAATTATTTCTTTCCTATAAACCTTATTCGGAGTATTACGAACATTCGAAAAAGCAATTAGTCAAATCGGTCCACCCGGGATTCGTTCCTTTGACCGTCTGCTTGGTAGGCGACAATGTCACCGCTCAGCTAATTCCTCTGGTAATAAATGCCTCGATATACTTGCCAATTTTCTTATATACCCAAATTTTCCGATATCCGGGCAACTTTCCTATTTTTTTTCCATATCAACCATCCTCAGGCTATTACGAACATTTAAAAAATGCCAAATTGGTCCAGCCTAATCGAGATTCATTTTTATTATATAGATTAGGGTGAAATTTCATCCTTCACAGTCCAATCTCATCAACTAAAGTCTTCGATTTAGGTTATGGCCGATTCTGCGTTTTTGAAGAAACTGCAGGACTATCCCAAGGACTCGATCAACTCCGAAATCCTAGATCTGCTCGTTCCTTACTTCAATTACCCCCAGTATACATACGACGCCGCAAAATCTGCTTGCGGTAATGTTGCCGGCCTCATTTCGTGGACCATAGCCATGGCTGACTTTTACACGGTCAATAAGGAAGTGCTTCCCTTGAAGGTGAGTCCCACAACCGCCAAATAACTGTTTTTTTTTGTGTTATCCCCAATAAACATACCTACAATACTAGAATTTTAGTTGGGGTCCCGGCTCATAAAACCTTAACAACCCGATAGCGTCAATGGACTGAATTTCAGATTGATTGAACTGCATATTTGTCGTTTGCAGGCAAATCTGGCCATCCAGCAGGCCAAACTGACCAAAGCGGAAGAAGAACTGGGCGCCGCCATGGAGCTGCTCAGATCTAAGGAGGAAGAAGTCCGGGGTTGCCAGAATCAATACGAAGAAGCGATGAGTTTCAAACAGAAGATATTCGAAGAGGCGATGAAAGTGAAAACCAAAATGGAAGCCGCAGCGGCTCTGATCGACGGTCTGGCCGGCGAGAGGGTCAGATGGACGGACCAACTGCGGCAGTTCAAGGCGGAGACCGAGAGATTGGTGGGCGACGTGGTCCTTTTGACAGGGTTCCTGGGTTATACGGGGCCTTTCAACCAGGAGTTCAGGTCGACCATGCAGCAAACTTGGCTGGACAGCTTGATTAAGCGCAGAATACCGGTCACTTTGAGCATAAATATCATCGAGAGCTTGGCTGATTCCGCTACGGTAAATTAGTCTACTCGACAAGTTGAAAATGGTCTAAAATAGAGATACTGCTCTTAAAATTATGTGTGATAGCTCATTGGATCCGGAATAAGGCCTAGAAAAATGTCCCAAAAGCGTGTATTAGCACATAAAAAATTGAAAAAGTTATAAACAATTGAAGATGAAAAAAAATGGCATTTTGTTTTTTGCCAATATTTCACAAACTATTGATATTTAAGAAATTTCAAAAAAAGATTCTGAAAGATAAAAATTTTATCTCTTATGTATTTACCCCCGATAACCGTACGTCAAACGAAAAAAAAACAAGGGACCAGATTTGCTCAGAAAGGAATAAGAATTTCAAAAATAATTTTTACTTTGAGAAAATGTCCTTTGATGCATAGAAAATGCGTACTACCTCTCACAAAAATATCTAGGGTCATACCAAAATGATCATAAAAAAAAAATTTTTTCTTAAAATTTTGGCACCCTGTTATTTTAATCAAAATGGACCCAAGAATAACCTCTTTGAATATTCGCATGTTATTAAGTAACACCCTATATAAAGAACTATATTTTAGGGATCCTATCCGTATTTGTGTGTACATTTTCCTGTCTCGAAATTCTCAATAGTCTACTCGACAAGTTGAAAATGGTCTAAAATGGAGATACTGCTCTTAAAATTATGTGTGATAGCTCATTGGATAGAAAGTAACAAATTTTTTTTTTTTATCAACAATTCCATTGTTTAATAACTTACCAATTTGTTATTATAAACAAATTTTTTACTTTGTTAGATTTTCTTCTGAAACTTCTAAAATTTACAAAAACAACCATATATAACAAAGTATAGAAAAAAAAAATCCCAATTTTTCCCAATTCCAATTCCCAAAGTACAATAAAAGATTGGAATTTTTTTTCTATATTTTGTTATATATGGTTATTTTTGTAAATTTTAAAAGATTCAGAAAAAAAAATCTGACAAAGTGGCGGGAATTTGTTTTTTTGCAGATCAATTTATATCTTGTAATAATAAAAAACGGTAATATGATGATTAAGAAAAAAAAAATTTTTTCAACATTACTTGGATTTTTTTGTTTTTGTTCAAGTACAAAAATTATTATAAACAAAGTATGAATATTTTTTTAACTTTCATGGCGTGATCTTGTTGAGTATGTATATGAGAAAGGCTCTACGCAGCGAAAAATTTTTACGACAATTATTTAAACATTTTTTTTCATTTACAATTAAGACAGAAGTTCGAGAAAATTTTGTTAGTTAACAATCGTTTTAACTTGTTGAAAAATTAACTTTAAGTGAAATTTCCAACGGGAATAAATTATTTATAATGTTCCGAATACCCCATGATTTTTTCAAATAAAAAAAAATATTTTAATACCTTAAATAAATTAATGAATGTGTCGTACTCGCTTTTGACGCCGCGCGCGCAACCTAAAAATGTCACTCGGAGACCCATTTTCAGCGTTGAATTAAAATTATAAATAATGGAGATAAAGTTCCGGGAGCTCGGAAGTTTTTTATTGTAAATTTCCTCCTCTTTCAGAATCTTTTTTTGAAATTTCTTAAATATTAATAGTTTATGAAATATTGGCAAAAAACGAAATGCCATTTTTTTCATCTTCAGTTGTTTATAACTTTCGCAATTTTTTATGTGCTAATACACGCTTTTGGCACATTTTTCTAGGCGTTATTCCGGATCCAATGAGCTATCACACATAGTTTTAACAGCAGTATCTCTATTTTAGACCATTTTCAACTTGTCGAGTAGACTAAATAGTAATAGTAATTTGATATTAATTGAAACTTCATCTACTTAATAAACAGTTTTCAATGTGACGGAGGTCCATTCCATTTTATCTAGTATATTTTTCATTGCTATTCAACTAAACCAATGAAACTTCAGAGTCAATACCCCATCCTCATGACAATTTGTGGCGGTCTTTTTTTGTACAGCGAGTATTTCTTCTGGTGCATCAACTTCAATAATCTGAGCCGAAGTTCTATCTCCTTCTTCAGTTCTCTATGATTCAACAACTAATTGAAGCGTCTCATTCATTAGATAGGAGAATGGAATATACAGGGACTGCCTACCGATGACCTGTCCATACAAAATGGTATCATCGTCACTACTGCCACTAGATATCCCCTGCTGATTGATCCGCAGAGTCAAGGAAAGTTTTGGGTCAAAGACATGGAGAGTCAAAACCAGCTGATCGTCACCACTTTGAATCACAAATATTTCAGGTGAGTAGTTGTTTCTATTGTTCCACGAGGAACTGTTCTAGGCCTTCATACCTGAGTAACAGGTAAGATGACCCCGGCATTGTTTTTCTTAATTGATCCATACCAACTCCTATCAAGAACAAATCATCTTATGGATTTAAAAGAGCCTTTAAGGAATACCTTATGGTTCTATAACATTTTTGTTTTATATGTTGTAATTATATTAACGTTCTCCCTTTACGCATTCTTTGCATTATTTACATGTTACATTTTAGTTATTTGAACATACCTGTTACTCCCGTGATTGTTAATTATAATATATATATTTGTAGGCATTATTCTGTATGAAATAATTTATTTGTAACTGGTACTCGGTTGAGTTGAGCAGTCTAACTGGACTTCGCCGAGGATAATTAAAATAAAGACATTTTATTATTATTATCTATGATTATTACAGTTCCTTCTATCATGAACTTTATGAATTGGAAAAATAAAAGATATTCCCTAAGCTTCAGGGAAACCACCATAAAATTAGTTGATACTAATTTGAGAAATAATATTTTTAAGTATTTCAAAAATCATTCGATTCGGTCCAGAAGAAGAGTGAATGATGATTTTATTTTCCATAATGAGTTCCCAAAAAAAATGGGGTCTAACAAATAATAAATAATTTTGCAGATGAATTTTTTTTTTCAGCCAAGTGTTAAGCCGCGTACTGAATCGAGGCTCATGTATATGCTCATTCAAATGTACATATGCATGCGCCTTGACTCAACGCACGCACATTCAAGTCAGTACGCGGCTTTAGGCAAATATATTGATAATTTCTTATTTGTTTTTGATAATTCGATGCTGTTCATTAAGAATTTTATTTCCAATTTGTTCAGTCTTTCATTACTCAGTTGCCTCGTTGGCTTGTTTCCCTCATCCCGTAAATGGAGGAACTATAAAAAAATAATGAATGAAAAGCATTTTTAAAGACAATCTCCCACCCCAAAAACCCCGACATAATCATAATCACAAAACTCGTCCGCCATCTTGGAGCCGCCATTTTGTTTTTGTCTCTAACAAAAATTTCATAATGCATTGTCACCGGAATTATGAACACCTGCCAAATTTCATCTCAATCTAATTTCGGCAAGTGGTTCAAAAATGGATTAAAAATTTTGAACCGGAAATAATGACAATGACATACGAACTTATAAAAATTAGGGTAATTTAAATGTATTATATAATTTTCGGAGGCAATAGAAAGTTGGTATCTACAAGCGAAAAAGATATTTCAGAATAGAATGATAATTAGAAAGAGCATATAGCGTTAAGTGGTCCAATCAAATCAACACAGTGAAACACTTCCATGTTTGTCAAAACTATGGAAAATTGATATTTTTCACATTTATATTATTTTGGAAAAATTTCCTTTAGGTTCGACCTTGGATTCCACAAGGAACTGTTCCAGGCCACCTATCAAGTCCGTACCTGATATTTTATTTTGTGATATAATAATAATAATAATAATAATAATAATAATAAAGTTTATTCACCAAGAAAATATTTACAAAAAAGGTATATATGATTAAAGTGCGTACAGTAAATAAACAGGGGATACCACAGAAGCTTTAGTTCCAATGTAACTATCGCTTGTACGTGGCTTCATGTTGTTGTATGTTCCATCAATTTCAGTAGGTGATCATTACATAACTAGTTGAAGATGATTCGTTATGAAATAATTTGAAAATATAAAATATATAGATATAATGTGAAGATATGAAGATATGAAAATTGAAAAATGTAAAATGTATAATGTAAAAATGTAAAATGTAAAAATGTAATTATAAAAATGTAAAATGTAAAATTTATAAATGTAAAATGTAAAGTGCTAAAAGGGAAAAGTTTAAAAGTTTAAAAATCTAAAATGTACAAATATAAAATATAAAAGTATCAGAATATAAAAATTCGAGTAACTAATTGAGAGATATGCGATACGTACATATATAGATGTACCAGACTTATACAATTAACACGGGAGAACATGAAAATTATATTACTAATAAAAATAATAAGTAGACCATTCATTGTTTCGATTGAAGAGTATAAAATACCTAACCATATATTAATTTAGTTTTTGATTAACAAAATCGTGTAATTTGCTCCTTCCAAAAGCCAAAATCCATTTTTATTTTTTCTTGAATAAATTGATGCTCTGTAAGTTCCTTATATCAACAGGTGTTAGACTATAAAGTTTTGGTGCAAGAAAGTCACAGTGACGTTGCCCTATGGTTTTGTCACAGCGAGGTACGCTTAATGATATTGTTTATTTCTTTTGCTGTAGTGTGTAAAAGGGTGAGAAGAGATCTTGTTTTTTTATGTTGACTAGTATATTTTGACAGAAAAGTTGCCTACTGTCAAATATTCCCTGATTCTTCATGTAATTTATCATTGGAGAATCTGAGTGGTTTACCGTATATAATTCGTAATATCCATCTCTGAATGACGTTTAAATTTTCTAAGTGCGTGTCATTTACACCACCCCAGCCCACAATACCGTAAGTTAGTTGAGATTGAACCAGTGCGTAGTATAATATTTCTAGATGTTTCGTGTCAAGGTAATCTTTCAGATATTTAAATCTATATAACATACCTCTTAACTTGTTGACTATATTCTTATGTTAAGGTCCCACTTGGGTGTCGGTCAATCAATACCTAAATATTTAATCGATTCAGCTTCAGGTATTTCTGAATTTGGTCCGATAATCAAGGACCCATATTTGGTAATCCACTGGAGTATGGGAAAACGGTAGATATTTTGTTTTTCCAGGTTGAGAGTTAGTGTATTATATCGAAACCACTTTTCTATAACTCTAAAATCATCCTCCACTTCTGCTTTCAAGGTGTTCCATGATTTCGCCTCATAGAATATAGCCGTATCATCTGCAAAGCTCAAAATTTTGCCCCTGGTTCCTAAAGAAAGTAAACTGTTGATATACAGGTAAACAACAGTGGACTAAGTACAGTTCCTTGTGGAACACCGTATGTTACATATCTACTATCACTCAACTCCCTTCAATACTTACTTTCTGTTCGCGCTCTGTCAAAAGCTTTTTAATATTCCGTATATATTTCCTCTTATCCCATAATGGTCTAGTTTGTCAAGTAATTTTCTGTGGCACACGGTATCGAATGCTTAGAGAGGTCAACAAAAATGCATAATGATGGTTTACTTTTATCCAGTGAGTTATAAATATTAGATACTAATTGTAAATTGCATCATCTGTTGATTTTCCTCCCTAAATCCATACTGATATTTAGATATCAAGTTAAATTTCAGTACAAAAGCTGAGTATCCTGATTTTGAGGATTTTCTCAACTATTTTAGATAAGTTTGATATTAATGAGACTGGTCTATAATTTATCATTTCAAATTTACTACCACTTTTGAATAGTGGTTTCACGATTCCAATTTTCAAATGATTTTGGAAAATAGCCTTTTTCGAAACAACAGTTTATTAAAATGGGTTAAGGGGCAGTTATCTGTTTTGATATAGTTTTTCAAGGTTTCAGCGCGTATATTGTCGACCAGGAGCCTTTTTGGTTTCAGTTGCATTATGATGTCGGACTTTCTGGTATCGGTGGGATAAAGATACATTGAATTTTTCAATCTTGTTCATGTTCTATATAGTCATCCGAACTTTATTTTACTTGCATATGTTTGACCCAAAGTACTATAATATTCATTGAAACTGTCAGAGATGTGCTTTTTGGAAAATAGTGGTGTACCGTCAGTTGATATAATTTTTCTATTTTGTTTCTGGTTTGGATCGATTGCAGATATCATTTACGCATTCCCAGAGAGCCTTGGATTGGTTCATGTTATTTTTGATTAATTTTTGTGTATAAGTTCTTTTAGAATTTTTATTATCTTATCTAGTTTATTTTTGTAAGTATGGTACTGTGTTTTCAAAATTTGGTTGTTTGGGTCTTTCATTAATGTTTTATACATTGTCTTTTTTGTTTATCGATGTTAAGAGTGCAGAAGTTATCCATTTTCTTCGTTTTATATTTTGTTTTTAGCTTGACATTTTTCGTATTTCTTTCAATATATAAGTTAAGTTTTTGAATGAATTTATCAGTCATTTTGTCTATATCCCGTATCGAGTATAGGTCGACCCATGTCTCGTATTCCAAATCGGTTTTAATGATGAGAAGTTTATATATGCTTTGTATTTATTTTCATTTGGAATATTATTATGTGAACTTTGGTTTAGATCTATTGTTAATGCTATAGGGTAATGGTCTGTTATATTGAATTGGAAGACAAATGATTGGATATTTCTATGGGATACAGTTTTAACAAAGAAGTGGTCAATACATGTTTGACTCTGTGGTCGGGTGTAGCTATTGATGTATGACTCATACCCAAAACTATTCAAGGAATTTTGTATTCTTCGACAAACTCTGAATCTGAAAATAAGTCTATATTGATATCTCCCGTTATTATATGCCAGTCACTTTTTCAATAGACTGTATATGTCCAATAGATCTATATTGAACCTTTTGGACAAGTACTTGGGGTCTGTAGATGGCAGTTATCATGGCATTTGCATATTTTGATTTTGTTGTGATTTCAAGAGCCTTAATGTCACCAATGTTTATTACGCTATATGTGAAACTAATGCTGTTTTAATATACACTATTACACCATCATTTTTGTTCAGTGTACCTTTGTTATATATTGTGGTGTTAATCAATTTCCACTATATTCAAATCATAGACAAGATATGTTTCAGAGAGTACAATGATTTGAAATTCAAGAGAAAGTCTGTTCAAGAATATTTTCATCTCATCCATGTTTTTTGTGATACTTTGATATTAAAATGTATTATACTAAATGGATTTTGTTTATCTGGTATAAAATCTTTAACATCTGAGATTACTTTGCTACTATTGGTTCGTTCTTATACTCTTTTATGAATGGGTCCATTTTGGCTTTATAGTGTTAATACCTTAATATAATACAAGAGTGAAATAAACTAAACATCAATTCAATAATATGCTAAGATGAGAAGAAGCGAATTTAGAATAAGTTCATCGGCAGGTAATTCTTACTCTGGTTTCTTTAGGCTTCACTGCTTTCCTTGTGGTTACACTAGTCTGTGGCGTATTGTTCACTTGATTTGTTTGAGTGTCACTGATATTCCTAAGTGGTAATTGGTTGCTTTTGTCGATCTTTTCCTCTTCATACAAATTGAGTTGCTGTGTTGGTTGGAGAAGAGCTTGAATATATTCTGCTCTAGGCTTAGCCAGGTTGGAGAAAAATCGCAACTACTTGAAGGAGCGTGTTCTCGGTTTTTGTGTTTCCTTTTGTGAGACTGATGTTGGTTTCAACGGTTTTCGTTGCTCAATAATCTTCCTCTGGCACTTTGTTGTTTCGCTTTCGTGGGTGACGGGTTGTCACTTGGTGCAGAATGTGTACCTGAAGTTGGTGTCGCAGGAGCACTATTGGGTTTATCAAGATTTAGGTCTCCTTGGTATTCCCTTTCCAACAAATCATTCACCTCATATATCGTGCCAGGTTACATAAAATAGCACCAGGAATGTTTTTCCTAACTGGGCTATGATTATTACAGTTTTTTCTATCATCTCCTCAATGAATTGGAAAAATGAAAAATATTCTCAATACTTCAGGAAAACCACCACTAAATTAAATGAGTATGTTAAATTTAAGGGGAAATATTCTTGAGTATTTTATTCATCATTTGATCCAGGAAAAGAGCTATATTTCGAATTGTTAATAAGGATGAGGATTTAATTATCCGGATGAATTATTTTTTGTTGATAATTTCTCATTTGTTTTTGATAATTTGAGAATGTCATGCGCTCTTTTTCTATTAGGTTACCTCATTGATTTCATTTCCTCATCCTGTAAATGGAAGAACTATAAAAAAAATATCATCGGAGGCAATAGACTTAGTTGTCTATAAATAAACAACAAAAATTATTCTGAATATGAAGAAACAATTCCATTTCTGTCGAAACTATGGAAAATGAATTATTTTGATATTCACATTATTTTGGAGAAATTGCCTCTAGGAAAATATCTTTCAGGTATGTCTTTGAATTCTACAAGGAACTTTGGTGATATACCAGGTTGCATAAAAAGCCGCCAGCATTGTTTTTCGTGATTGGTGTATGATTATTACAGTTCCTTCTATCATCATCAATTGGAAAATTGCAAGAGTACAGCCAGTCCCTAAAAAAGGCAAAAATGCCCTACCTAGCAACTACAGACCTATCACACTGCTATCTATTATTTCAAAGGTCATGGAAAAAGCCATCAACATCGAGCTCATGAAATATCTGGAAGACTCAGGAATTGTCAACGATAGGCAATATGGCTTCCGCCATCAGAGATCAACTGGTGACCTGCTCGCTTACGTCTCACATATATGGCAGCTATCTATTGAAAAGTATGGAGAAACTTTAGCTGTGGCATTAGATATCTCCAAGGCGTTCGATCGAGTTTGGCACCAGGGACTCCTCGCCAAGCTTCCGTCTTATGGCTTGCCACCTCAGCTGTGTTCTCTGCTTGCTAGTTTTCTCTCAAACAGGTCTCTCCATGTAGTGGTCGATGGAGTTTCATCTGACACTCTACTCATAAATGCTGGTGTTCCGCAAGGATCTATTCTCGCACCAACACTATTTCTACTTCACATCAACGACCTGTTGAAAGCAACTTCATGTCCAGTACACAGCTTTGCCGATGATAGTACCCTCCATACCGCTTTCTTCCAGGGCCCCTATATCAGCCCGTGAAACCAGAAATGAACGAGGAAGAAATGTTAATAATATAAATATGGACTTAGCAACAATTCTCGAGTGGGGATCTAATAACTTGGTAGAATTCAATGCAAACAAAACACAAGCATGTCTTTTCTCTAGAAAAGCCGATCTCACTGTGCCTAACATAACTTTGTCAGGAGTAACCATACCACTGAAGTCATCCATATCGATGCTTGGTATTACTATCAGCAATAACCTTTCCTGGGAAAATCACGTGAGGTCCATTGCCAAAGTGCATCCCAAAAACTTGGTTTTTGTTTCGTGCCAAGAGCTATTTCACCCCACTCAGCTGCTTATGATCTATAAGGCACAGATCCGACCTGTCCTGGAATACTGTTCCCATATTTGGAGCGCGGCACCTAAACATATCCTGAGGCTATTGGATTCTGTCCAAAAAAGGGCAATTCGTCTCGTCGGTGATGCCTCGCTTACAAACTCGCTCACTTGTCTGGAACACCGTAGAAAAGTTGGCGATTTGTCTCTATTTTATAGATATTTTCATGGGCGATGCTCTTCTGAAATATCAACAATCGTTCCTGCTTTGGCAGTCTCTTCGAGACTAACCCGTCAAGTTCAGTCATCACACCCTTCGTGGTCACTTTGGAGACCTGCAGAACATCACTTTCCAAAGACTCGTTCATCCAACGAACAGCGAGGCTTTGGAACTCATTGCCTAGGGAGGCATACAACCTCCAGAAATTTAAGAAGAACACCAACTCCTACCTTCTTTCCCTTGGTTCCCACGATGTTCTCTGAACATTACAGGATATCCCTTTTCGTGGGAACCAGAACATAAAAAAAAACCCTTTTATGAATTAGAAAAATAAAAGATATTCTCAATACTTGTGAAATGCGAGGAAGAATATTCTTGAGTATTCTATTAATAATTTAATCTGATCCAGGAGAAGAGTTATCTTCTGGATTTTAATGAGGATGATGGTTTAATTTTATGGATGTTTTTTTTTCAGCCAAGTGTTTGGCGAATATGTTGATTATTTCCCATTTGTTTTTGATAATTCAAGAATTTCATGCACTCTTTTTCTATTCAATTGCCTCATTGATTTTATTCCCTCGTCCCGTAAATGGTAGAACTATAAAAAATTTGGGGTTATTTTAATATAATTTTCGGAGTCAATAAAGGAAGTAGTTATACCAGATTTATCTATAAACAACTAAAAAATTATCTGAAGTTATGAGAATCACAATGCAGCGTTTGGTCCAACCAAATCAGCATAGTGAAACAATTCCATTTCTGTCGAAACTATGGAAAATGAATTATTTTCATATTCATAGTATTTTGGATAAATCTCATCCAGGTACCACCTTGAATTCCACAAGAAACTGGGAGAAATATCCTTTGGGTACGTCACCGAATTCCACAAGGAACTGTCGAGGTCGCCTACTTTTTTATATTTCTATCAACACCACTCATCATATAGTATTAGTCAATGTTTTTTGGAGCTCTTACCCTACCGTGAAAATTCATTGCCGTATAGAGGAAGTAGTTATCCTAGATTTTTCTTAAAATTATATAAATATAATGAGAATCAGAATGCAGCGTTTGGTCCAACCAAATCAGCATAGTGAAACAATTCCATTTCTGTCGAAACTATGGAAAATGAATTATTTTCATATTCATAGTATTTTGGATAAATCTCCTCCAGGTACCACCTTCAATTCCACAAGGAACTGTCGAGGTCGCCTACTTTTTTTTATATTTCTATCAAAACCACTCACACAGTGTTAGACAATGTTTGTTGGAGATCTCACACCCTAACGCAAAACTTCATTACCGTATAGAAGTCACGTTGAAGACGCAGTGCAGTACGGTAATCCCATGATGATAGAAGACATAGGCGAGGAGCTCGACCCAATTCTGGACAACATCATGGAAAGGAACCTCATCAAAGTGGGGACGACATACAAAGTGAAACTGGGAGACAAAGAGGTGGATTTCAACACGAAATTCAGGATGTACATCACAACAAGGCTGGCCAATCCGAACTACAGTCCAGAAGTTTACGCCAGAGCTTCCATAATCGATTTCACTGTCACCATAAAGGGTCTGGAAGATCAGTTACTAGGAAGAGTGATTTTGACCGAGAAGAAGGAACTGGAGACGGAACGAACGAATCTGATCAAGGATGTAACCGCGAATAAGAGAAAAATGACAGAACTCGAAGCCAACCTTTGTACAAGCTGACACCACGCAAGGGTCTCTGTTAGATGACGACACGGTGATAGGAGTTCTGAACGTGACCAAATCGACGGCCAACGATGTCAAAGAAAAACTGTCGATAGCCAAGGAAACCGAAATCAAGATCAATGTGGCCAGAGAAGAGTTCAGGCCTGTGGCGGCTAGAGGCAGCGTGTTGTACTTCTTGGTTGTGAGCATGGCCATGGTGAACGAGATGTATCAAACGTCTCTGGTGCAGTTCTTGGAGAGATTCGATATTTCCATGCATAGATCGGAGAAATCTCCGATGATTTCTAGGTGAGCTTTTCCAACTGTTGATCATCATCAAGTCTTAATTTTTACGTAGACAATTTTTTTTTGAGCATGAGTTAGAGTTGTCACTTTCTTGGGATACTGATGAACGTATCTTTGTAGACGAATAAACAACATAATCGAGTACCTAACCTTCGAAATATACAAATACAAATCGAGAGGCCTTTACGAGGAACACAAGTACATGTTCGTGCTGCTCATGTGTCTCAGGATAGACCTGGAACGGGAGACTATTACCCATGAGGAATTTCAGAATTTCATCAAGGGCGGCGCTGCTTTGGATCTGAATACGTGCCCCCCGAAAGCGGCAAAATGGATCACCGACATGACGTGGTTGAATTTGGTCGAGTTGTCCAAATTGAGGCATTTTCAATACATCATTCAACAGGTAACGAACATTTTGTATACGTTTGTAAATGGATCTGTGGCTCGCTAACTTTTTTCAAATAATTACGTTTTTTTCTTTGCCTTTTTCGTTCATTTGTTTTTGTCTCAAACTCTTGCCTCAATAGCTCTCCTGCACAGTGGTATATTGCAGCAATTTTTACCCGGAATACTGTCGCATATTTACACAAAGTCAGTAAGGTTCTTTCTTGTCTTCAGTTTGCGCCTATACAGGGTGAGTCAGAATAAGACCGACAAACTCCGACTACAGATTCCTTACCTCATTTCGATGTGAAAAGTTGCTATCAAGGTATGTCCTAAAATGCATCCCCTCTGAGATACAGGGTGTCGAAAATACGAAAAAAATTAAGATTTAATTTGTTTTCTCCAAAATTCCTGAAGGAAAAAATTTTAAACTTGGTACACTAATCAAGGTTTATCGACGTGCTAATTTGAAGTTATAATTTTTTATTTTCGTAAACCAGTGGCGTAGTTACGATGGTATGTGGTCATATGTTCCTTCATATTTTCTTGGGAAAAGTGAATGGACAAATCGGCTCATTGATACTCAACCTAAAAGTCATAACATTCCATGTGCCTTAAAGTGGAGGGTTCTGAGGTAATTGAGAAAAACTGAAGATATGTCCTTAGTAGAGACATAATTTCCTATGTGTAATAATCGCATAATGCTAATTTCTTACAACATATCGGAATATGTGTCAATCTCCTGAACATTTTTTAAAGTTGGGAAAATCGGAAACATAGTACGGGTGAGTCAGAATGAGACCGATAACTCCATTTTTTCATTCATCAAATTATTTGATTGAATCGATGTCGCGGATTCACTGATATGTTACCATACTTTCTTGCATATGATTGTTTTGACAGATCAACTGACAAACAAACCCAACCTCAAATTCATAATACTCCACTTAGATAAGAGTTAAGGTCTGAAATATTTTTTGCGAAAAACTGAAGATAAGTACTCTTAATTTGTTGAAGTTTATGTTGGAGTATCATTATCAAAGCTATGTCTGATTGAATCATCTAGGAAAATAGTATCCAATCAACATGTTTTTGATGAAGAAAAACAATTATTGTGTATTAATATCTCTAAATGATAGAAACGGTTTAGTGGGTACACTACATAGAAACAAACAAGGCATTAAAGCAAATGTTCAAATGAGCCACCATTTTGTTCAATACACAATTGGCATCTCCGTATCATCGACTGTCGCACGCTTTGGAATATTACTGGTGTATCCTGTATTAACTTACATGCTGCTAAAATGCTTGCCGTTAAATCTTCCACAGATTCTACAGGTGTAGCAAACACTAAGGATTTAAGGTATCCCCACAAAAAAAGTCTAGTGAAGTTAAATCCGGAGAACGTGCAGGCCAATGTATGGGACCACTTCTACCTATCCACCGATCATGGAATGTTTGATCAAGAAATTGACGAACGATTCGTTGGAAATGGGCCGGTGGTCCATCATATTGACACCACATTCTTTGACGAACCAATAGAGGTACGTCTTCAAGTAGCCCAGGTAAAACATGATTACTATCGTTTCGGACGTCCATCGTCTCAATGTATTTAAAAGGTTTTCACGACGTTTCGAATGCTTGTATCTGCAATCGTCTTCAGACGATGGACGTCCGAAACGATAGTAATCAAGTTACCACATCATCTACAACCTTCAAACAAACAGGTAAAACATGTTCAAGAAACACTCGGTAGTTCCGCCCATTCAAACGGGAAGAAAGAAGATATGGTCCAACGATACGATTTTCGATCATTCCTACCCAAATATTCACTGAAAACTTTTGTTGGTAGCCTTTTCGAAACATACCATGAGGTTGATTTGTTGAAAATATAAACAGGATGTTCATAAAATCAGATGTTTATATTTTCAACAAATCAATCTATCATACCCCATGACAGGGTTTAATGTCAGAAAACACTAATTTCAAAGTGTCTCTCCAAAAGAAATGATTCCAACTTTTTCCATCTTTGCAAAGTGGATTGTTCCTGAGACTTGTTATCTTTTTTGATCTCGAAAAAAGTATTAGAATCCAAGTTATGAATGATTTCTGGTGAGTACTCTCTTTTGGAAAACATTCTTCTTTGCCTCATTCATCTTTATGAGTTCTTAATTGAGACTGGAATAGAAAATCAAATAACTATCTGAATGAAAATGCAAATTTTCAATTTCAGATTTTTTCATTTGAGTTAGGGCCTTTTCAGAATATCTATCAGATGTAGTTCAATGTCCAGCGTGGCTTTAGCCGGGGAAGTAGTTGTTTTCTGTTAGACATTCACAAAAAATAACTTCATTTTATTCGTGGATTCTTCAATTCACAGAAAAATCTTTCTATCAATATTCAATTGAGAATGTTTCCCTATTCCATGCGGATTTTGTTCATCATTGTTCATCTTGTGAAACATGCCTCATCCGTGAATAGAACATATCTAGGAAAGTCGTTTGCTCCTTCATACATCCTCAAAAATCATTCACAAAAAAATCTACGAGTGCCATAATCAGCAGCATCTAGGGCCATCACCTTCTGAGGCGAAATGGATAAAATAGTTATTTACGTGCTCCCCGACCTACTGTCGATTGTGACACTTGTAACCTATACGAAATAGCCCGAGTGCTGGTAGAAGGATCTGCTGCGAATCGTTCAAGAATTTGTTCTTTCGTAACATTCTCTTCTTGTTCTAATCGCACCACAATGGTGTTTACTGAATTTAAAGGACCCCGTTTCCATCAATCGTCGATGCACAGCTATAAAAGTAGTGAATTGTGGATGACGTCTGTTTGGATATCTATAATATAATAATATAATGTAATATAATTTATTCACACAAGAAAAAATAATTACAGAGTATAATTTAACAAATGCAGCATTATTGTGAATAAACAAAAATATACCACGGAAGCAGTAGGTACTGCTTGTGTGTGGGCGTATATACCATGAGTATATACAAACAAATTATTCGAAAATACTAAATTTACTAAAAATAAAAATCAAGTATACAATTATTGTGAGAGCAAGATAAGTATAATTATTAATACAGACTACCATACAATATTTACACAAATACACACACGTTCATATCACATGTACGCTTGTACACATTAAATAATCGCAGGTAATATAATTACGAATTATAGATACTGCATATGTATAGTTCTGAACTTTCTAAGTGTTAATAATGTAAAAGTCTTTCAAATGTATTTTTTATATATATATATATATATATATATATATATATATATTTCTTTTTTTTTTTTTAATTCAAAAGTGTAAACATGTAAAATGTAAAATAATAAATATCGAAATATAAAATATAAATATTAAATAGTACAAGTACTAAGTGCATTTGGGATAACATTATGAATATCTAAAATTACTTTCAATTTTCAATTATTGACTGTATATAATGACGAGGCGATTGTTTTATAAATAGTTTTAAATCTTTTTCGAATCTGAATGCTGACGTTTCGTTTTGCAGTGTTTCGCGAAGGAGATTAAATACTTTTGGTGCTAAAAATTGATAGCATTTTTGGCCTATTGATTTAGAAGCGAAAGGTACTAAATAATCATTTTTTTGTCTCGTAGTATAGGTATAGAAGGTTTATATAATTCAGCAGCTGCTCTGGCATTTACCCCTGTTTCACCATAAACGAAATGCATATCTGTAAATTCTTCAAATGAATAATCCATTTTGAAACAATGTTCACTGACTGAAATTATGACAGAATGACTTGACAATAAAACAAACTGTTTTGGGTTACTGTCAATTATGTCTAATGTAAGTATCGTTATATCAGTGTGTTTCTACAGGTAAAAATGAAAAAAGGCTACTTTTCTTTTCAGTTCCAAATTTCGTGTATGTTTTTTCCGCTGATCAGTGGTGTACTGAACAGCCTACCACAAACTAGCATGAAAGGCTCGACTTTGCAACTAGTTATCACGAATCGAATGAAATCATTTAAGTAGATATTAATACACAATAATTGTTTTTATTCATCAGAAACATGTTGATTGGATAATATTTTCCTAGATAATTCAATCAGAAATGGCTTTCATAATGATACTCCAACATTAACTTCAATAAATTAAGAGTACTTATCTTCAGTTTTTCGCAAAAAGTATTATGAATTTGAGGTTGGGTTTGTTTGTCAGTTGATCTGTCAAAACAATCATATAGTAACATATCAGTGAATCCGCGACATAGATTCGATCAAATAATATGTCTCACCCGTACATTAAAAAAATGTTCAGGAGGTTGACACATATTCCGATATGTTGTAAGAAATTTGCATTATGCGATTATTGCATATAGGAAATCATGTCTCTACTAAGGCTAGGCTAGGCAAGGTTCCAAATAAATGATATTGTTAACCCTATAGCAAAAAATAATTCCCCCAAAAATGTCACCGATTTGAGACCAATCAGTCTGTTATGTGTATTATCAAAAGCTTTGGAAAGAATGGTATATAATCAAGTTTCATCTTTTGTAAATGAACATAATATATTACCACTCCATCAATCAGGATTCCGCAAAGATCATAGTACGACAACCTCACTCCTCAATCTAACTGATGACATACTTAGATCTCGCGATAAAAAGATGGCTTCAATTTTAATATCCCTTGATTTTCTTCAGTTCTTCTCAATTATTTCAGAAACCTCCACGTTTAGGCACATGGAAATGACTTTTAGCTGCCAATATGAGAGGCAACACTTAAAGAACTCAATTATCCTGATATACTGTGTGTATGTGAACATTGGATGAATAAAGTGCAAAATGAAGTAACATGTATAGACGGATATGAAAATGTAAGTACCTTTTGTAGAAAAGCTCATATACACGGTGGAGTTGCAATATATGCAAATAGTAAAATAAGTGGAAATTGCAAAGAAATTAATGTTAGAAAGTTTTGCATAGAACTCGATTTCGAGATTGTTGCTGTGTCTATTGATGAACACTTGTGTTGCTTGCATATACAGATCTCCGGATGGATCTACTGATAATTTTTTTCTAAATCTATCCACATCATTAATGGAAATTATTGAGAGGAGCAAATATCAAGTAATAATGGGAGACCTAAATATAGACAAACTAACGCAAGATAAAAACAGCAAAGAGTTGAATTATATATTCGAATACTTCAGTCTGAAGTCTCTAATAAATGAACCCACGCGAATAGACAGAAGAAATGGTTTCAATTCTCGTACTGCAATTGACTATGTTGTTACAAACGAGGGAGTTAAGGAGGAATGTGAAGTTTTTGAGCCCCACATAAGCGATCACAAAACACAAATATTGAAAATTGTACTTCCCTATACAAGCAAAATAGATGAAGTAAAGAATGAAAAAGTCATCAGAACTTTCTCAGAACAAAACATGTTGAGTTTTCAACATTACTTTAATAAAGACAATTCACTATATCTGTGCTCAAGTGACAATATAAATGATTACTATAGACTATTTATGGAACATTTCGAATGGGCTCTAGATGTAAGCTGCCCAAAACAAAAAACCACTTCAAAAAACAAAAATAAAAATAGGAGTAAAGAGATTCAAAAGGAAATTGATGATCTCAAGTTTCTTTATTACATATCAAATAATTCAGAAGATCCAGTCCAATAAAAGAATAAATGATTTGAAAAAGGTAGATAACATTAACAGAATAGATACTGCATCGAACAAAAGCAAAGAACTGTGGAGAATAGTAAATGACAGGCTAGGGAAGAAAACATCAAAACAATATCAATCTGATGCATAACAATAATATAATAAGTGATGTTACCGAAATCAGTAATTTATTTGTGAATTATTTCACAACATCTGTGCATGAAAAACTAGATACATACTTCGGAAATAACAAATCCCTGGCATGCACAATACCAAAACAAAACATACAACATACATACATACAATTTTTCTGGAACTTTTTACAAGCACAGAGGTAATCCAAATAATAAACAATTTGAAAAACAAAAACTCAATGGGCATGGACGAAATCTCTATCAAACTATTGAAGTTTTGCAAAAAGGCACTATCAGAATCCATAGCCTTTCTTTTGAGCAAATCTATAGAGTTAGCACAGTTTCCGGATGATCTAAAGCTTGGTAAACCCAAAAAAAATAATCCACAAACAGCCGAAAACTATAGACCCATACTACTACTCAGTCATCTTTCCAAACTAACTGAAAAAGGTATTGCATATAGGTTATACAATTTTCTCGAAAAATACAATATTCTATCCCCTTCTCAATTTGGATATCGAACAGCAAAATCAACTGAACTAGCCACCATAGAATTTACTCAGACTATCTATAAACATCTAGATACAGGAAGGAAAGTAGCTGGTGTTTTCTTTGACCTAACTGCAGCCTTTGACTGCGTAAATCATCAGTATCTTCTCAACAAACTATCAACACTAGGGATCAGGGGAAACCTACTGAAGTGGATAGAATCATATATATCCAACAGAAAAATTAGTGTGTCTATAAAAGAGGTATTGTCAACCGAAAAATGTGTCGATATTGGTGTGCCTCAAGGCTCTGTATTGGGGCCACTTCTATTCTTAATTTTTGTGAACGACCTTCCAGATTATATTACAGAAGGGCAGATTTTTATGTACGCTGATGACACTTCTGTGATAATCGAGGCATCAACCATAAGAGAATTAGATCTAAAAATCGAAAAAATCACAAAACAGTTTGAATCCTGGTGTCAACAAAATTCACTCATGGTAAATAAATCAAAATCAGTATGTGTTTATTTTTCCAATATGAACAGCGACATAGCCCCCACAATAAACAGTATAGAATTCAAAGGCAGCACAAAATTTCTAGGAACTGTCATAGACAGCAAACTACACTTCACACTGGAAATAGACAATATATGTTCCAAACTTGCAAGAGCAACCTTCGCGATCTTGAACCTGAAGAAGGAAATAGATATGAAAAATCTAATAACAGCTTACTACTCCTTAGCATACTCGGTAATGAGTTACAACATAGTCGTTTGGGGCCAATCAACGGAGGTTTCTAGAGTCTTCACTATGCAAAAAAGAATAATAAGAATAATTTTCAACATGCGCTACAGAGATTCATGCAGAACAGTCCTGAAAAAAAAACAAAATACTTTCCCTAACAAGCATCTACCTATTCAAAATATCATGTTATATGTACACAAATGAAAATAACTTCCTTAAGAACAGCAACGTGCATAATTATAAAACTAGAAATGCTGAAAAGCTACATCTCACTAAATGCAACCTCAGTAAATTTAAAAAATCACCAAACTATGCAGGTCCCGAAGTTTTCAATAAACTCCCGGAAAATATAAAGAGTTTAAAATCATATCAAGCATTCAGAAAAGCATTAAAAGAATACTTAGTAGAAAAATGTTTTTATAATCTTGCAGAATTCATGCAATAAATTAGCTACTAAGGGTACTGTCATTTCCAACCTAGGATTAGATAACAAATAACAAATGATTGGCAGTTAATCAAGATACTTCACACCACTTATTCGATCCAAGTGTATATCCATAGCTTTAATCTACTCTCTATTTTAACAAGTATATATATGCAATATTATATGAAAAAGCAAACATACTCATTTATACATGAACGTGTCAGTTTGTATTAACTGTATTTGACGAAACCTACTTTAAGTGTTCTTGGTAAATAAAGATTTATTATTATTATTAATATTTAGGTTGAGTATCGTTGAGCCGAACTGATGTCAAACGCTCATTTGTCCATTCACTTGTCCCAAGAAAATATGAAGGAACACATGACCACATAACATCGTAACTACGCCACTGGTTTACGAAAATAAAAATTATAACTTCAAATTAGCACCTTGATTAGTGTACCAAGTTTCAAATTTTTTCCTTCAGAAATTTTGGAGAAAACAAATTGAATCTTAATTTTTTTCGTTCTTTCGACCCCTGTATCTCAGAGGGGGTGCATTTTAGGACATATCTTGACAGCAATTTTTCATCTCGAAATGAGGTGAGGAATCTGTAGGCGGAGTTTGTCGGTCTTATTCTGACCCTGTATATTCCTGCTCCTGCAGCTTCTCCGGTTTTTGAGCCGCCTATATAGCAGACACATTTATTTAGCATCCATTCCCCTTTGTTTTGGAATTTCCAGGTTGCCGCCAACGACAAGCAGTGGAAGATTTGGTTCGACAAAGACGCCCCCGAAGAGGCCACCATACCCGACGGCTACAGTTCTTTGGATCCCTTCAGAAAACTCTTGATGATAAGGTAATCGCACAAAGACACTAGCAACGCCAAACTCATATATCCTCGTAGATCCTGGTGTCCTGATAGAACCATAACCCAGAGCCGGAAATACATTTCCAACTCGTTGGGCCAGAAATTCGCCGAGCCCGTGATATTGAACATGGAGGTCCTCTTCAACGAATCAGTCCCACTGACTCCGATGATTTGTTTCTTGAGCATCGGCTCGGATCCGACTCCTTATATCGAGCAGCTAGCCAAGAGGTTGGAACTCAAGTGCAAGTCCATATCCATGGGACAGGGGCAAGAGGTTCACGCGAGGAAAATGATGACCAGCGCTTTGTCTGAAGTAAGAAATAGAACAAAGATTCGAGCTTATTAACAATTTTTTTTTATTAAGCTCTCATAGTTAATGAGGAGACTTTCTTGAATCCATTTCCCTGATTTATCATTACTAAACAATATCACACTTTAATGACTTCGGAAGTTTTTTTAGCGATACAAAAATTATTCAGTTAAATTTTATTTATTTATTTATTGCAATACATCTTCCAAACAGAACAAGTTCTGGTATAAGGAAGTTAATTGATTGATTACAATTATAAATTTCAACCATTTTAGAACTAACTGGTAATAATACCTATTCAAATCTTAACTAAATGTACATATATATACACATACATACATATATATATATATATATAGAATTTGTAGTTTTATTTGCTGACTGAATACGAATTAAGTGATTGATATTTGGGTTATGCAGCAGGCCAATAAGTGTACTCTTTTACACGGATTCCAAGCTTTCGATAATATTTATTATCATCATCAGGGATGCTACAAAATAGGAAGACACATAGGAATATATAATAGAGAAAAACAAGACATTCATAACTTACAGTGTAAGTGAGGTTATGCGGCGATGATGTTAATATCATATATAAAGTTATATGAACAAAACGGTAACCTTTTTAATTTTATGTTGAATTATGAATCGTGTTTTACTTTGAGAGGGTTGTCAACTAGACATGTGAATGGATGAATTCTCAAATAGACTGACACAACAGATATAGACCACTGGAATTAGTATTACCAAGTGAAATTTACAACGGCATGGAATATTTCCATATATAGATCCAAATAAAAGTTTATTGACTATTGAGAATTTAGATGTGTGAATATAGGATGATGTGCATTGAAAAAATCAAACTATGTTATTAGCATTCATGGGGGTAATCTGCTGATTCTCCCTCACATTAGGATTGTCTACAAAAATTAAATAAGAGTAAATCTCACTCAAATGATTTAAATCTGTTTTTTATTTAGAGGATTTTCTGCCTGTGAAATGTGAACCATCTCTAAAAGAGTCTCTTGGTAGTGTTTCTTTCGTTGGATAAAATTTTTACTGAGTTATAATCCATACAATGTCCTTCCTTATAGACATGCTCACTTAGTGCACATCTCTCCGGGTGCAGTCTACTGTCGCTTTGTGTGCGGTGATGCGGTCCTTCAACTGTCTGGACGTTTGTCCTATGTAATGTTTATCACAGTGTTGACACGGTATACAGTAAACTACATCCGAACAGCTGGTGCATGGGGTCTTGTCTTTCAATTTTGAAAAATTCTACTAAGAGGTAAACATTTGTATTAGCTATTTTGATGTTTTCTGAAAAGACTGAGTTCGACAAATGATATACTTTGATAAAGGTAAAGGTATAAAATATGTTTAGGTTCCAATTTGCATATTGACTGTGGAATTAGTGGTGCATTAATGAGATGAGCATTGGTTATGTCTTCTATGGATGAAGTATTATATAATAATTCTTAAGGAAGGAAGCAGGATATGCATTCTGATGAATAGGTTGTAAATAATGTTGAGATTCTTATTGTGAAAGGAACTATCAGATTACTCTTGTTTTCAACTGTTGGATTAGATTGGACTTAATGCTCTGTTTGTGATACGACCAATAATTGATATAACGGCCAGAGCTCATTGGTTTTCTATACCAATCGATGAGTATGGTATTGTCTGGTGATAGAAAACCAATGAGCTCTGGCCGTTATATCAATTATTGGTCGTATCACAAACTTAAGCAATCTAATCCAACAGTTGAAAACAAGAGTAATCCGGATATCTGATAGTTCCTTTCACAATAAGAATCTCAACATTATTTACAACCTATTCATACAGAATGCATATCCTGCTTCCTTCCTTAAGAATATTTTATATAATACTTCATCCATAGAAGACATAACCAATGCTCATCTCATTAATGCACCACTAATTCCACCAGTCAATATGCAAATTGCAGAACCCTCTCAAACATATTTTTATACCTCTTTACCTTTATCAAAGATATCACATCTAGACTGTCCAGAACCTTCAAGTCTTTTCAGAAAACATCAAAATAGCTAATACAAATGTTTTACCTCTTAGTAGAATTTTTCAAAATTGAAAGACAAGACCCATGCACCAGCTGTTCGGATGTAGTTTACTGTATACCGTGTCAACACTGTGATAAACATTACATAGGACAAACGTCCAGACAGTTGAAGGACCGCATCACCGCACACAAAAGCGACAGTAGACTGCACCGAGAATGTGCATAAGTGAGCATGTCTATAAGGAAGGACATTGTATGGATTATAACTCAGTAAAATTTTATCCAACGAAAGAAACACTACCAAGAGACTCTTTTAGAGATGGTTCACATTTCACAGGCAGAAAATCCTCTAAATAAAAAACAGATTTAAATCATTTGAGTGAGATTTACTCTTATTTAATTTTGTAGACAATCCTAATGTGAGGGAGAATCAGCAGATTACCCCATGATTATATATGGAAATATTCCATGCCGTTGTAAATTTCACTTGGTAATACTAATTCCAGTGGTTCACACACTAAATTCTCAATAGTCAATAAACTTTTATTTGGATCTATATATGGAAATATTCCATGCCGTTGTAAATTTCACTTGGTAATACTAATTCCAGTGGTCTATATCTGTTGTGTCAGTCTATTTGAGAATTCATCCATTCACATGTCTAGTTGACAACCCTCTCAAAGTAAAACACGATTCATAATTCTCAACATAAGAATACATTGTAAACGTATGTAATGTGGATTGTAGTTGATTCCTGTGAGTTGTATACACCGTTTTGTTCATATAACTTTATATATGATATTAACATCATCGCCGCATAACCTCACTTACACTGTAAGTTATGAATGTCTTGTTTTCTCTATTATATATTCCTATGTGTCTTCCTATTTTGTAGCATCCCTGATGATGATAATAAATATTATCGAAAGCTTGGAATCCGTGTAAAAGAGTACACTTATTGGCCTGCTGCATAACCCAAATATCAATCACTTAATTATATATATATATATATATATATAAATATATATATATATATATACATATATATACACACATATACACACACATACATACACATACATACACACCCATACACATACATACACATACATACATACATACACATAATTATAATTAAATATATACACAAACACACACAGACACATATACACATTCATATCTTTAAATGAAAATTTAAATAAACATAAATAAACGTATAAATACATGTATTGTTGAACATCCTTATAACAGCATACTTTGTTTGAGTTTTTTAAAGAATATTTTCATTGATTTCAATTTTTTTAGATCATTTGAAAGTTTATTATAAGTTTTCATTGAACTAGATATTGGATTATTTTTCCCTTTATTCGAATGAATATTATGTAAGGGGATATTATCTGTATTTCTAATATTATAATCGTGTAGTTTTGAATTTTTCTCGACTGGAGTATTACTTTTTTGAAAATTGTTTTTTAGTTTGTATGCAAATTTTGCTTTCTCAAATTTTATTAGATTTTCTAATGTCAAATTATTAGTATTTTTGTATAATTCTAACGAAGGTGTTTCCCAGGGTTTTTTGAAAATAATTTTAATTGCTTTATTCATAAGACGATAAATTATACCTTTTTGTTTTTTACTACGTATGCCTTATTAGATATCTGATATGAGAAAGAATATGGGCATTGTATATTAGTGTTTGAATATAAGTATTCAGAATTTCAACTCTTCTAATTGCTCCAATCAGAGGGATAATTGATTTTTTGATTTTATTTACATGACTTTAAAAATTTAGATTTTTATCTATAATCAGACCCAAATATTTGTGTTTTTCAACTTCAGTTATAATTTTATTCTTTATTGTCACTTTTAATTTTATTGGCTTTATATTTTTTGTTTGAAGAGCATGAGAACAGTTTTTTCTAAATTGATTGTTAGGTTTATGTCATCCAACCATTTTTCAATTAATTTCATATCTTTTTCTATATTTTTCTCGAGTATTTTTGTGTCTTTGGCCGAATAGTAGAGTACAGTATCATCTGCGAAAGAAAAATTGTGATTGGAAATTACCAAAACAATCCAAAACGACCCTCTCCGAAGATAACTCAGAAAAAATTAATAGAAACCTCTCAAATATCCTTAACAGAATCAAAAGTAAACGCGCTGGACATAGTTTCAACATAAGACTCATACTGCAAAGGCTAATTTGTCATATATACCTAAATGTGAGTGAATTACTATTATCAATAGAAAAATCCAAGTACACAGTCTTCTTCACACAAAAGATTCAATATAAATTGAACCAGAAAATGGTAGATCACAGTGGAAAAACAACTACTTCCCTAGCAAATACCACGCAGAACGTTGAATGATATTCACCTGAAAATCCATGCATACCTCCATATAAATGGACATCGAATGCAAATGTTTCTTTCTGATAAGCTCGATTATGTTTATGTCGTGTTCGCCTAACAATCCGCATACCGGTTTCAGGCTTTTTGGCCCTCATCAGTACGGAGTAGTCACCAGCCAGAAGTCCGAAGAGCTCTGGCCGAAGCGAGACACAACATAAACAAAACCATCATCGAGTCTATAACACCTATAGGTATGCCGGAAAAGAAAACTTTCAACTGGCGGTACCTAGTGACAGAAATATTTTTCTATTTTTATTCCACTTCACATGGCGTTTATCTTTCATTATTATCAATGATGCACATTCCGCTTGACACTGCAGAAAAACCCAGAAAAAACACTATAACTCTGCTATCTTATTCTAATGTCATCTTAATGCTATAGATCCTTCGTAAGAATCATATTTCGCTTTCTATGAATATCCGAGTTGAATAAATATTTTCATCCCTTGCCTTCAATGAATTCTTCCCGGTATCTCCTTGACTATGTATTCCTCATAAATTATATTATAATTCTACCCGACATGCAGTTGCAAGTCATAAAACTATTCGATCATTAATAGGGTGTTGTTTCTAGAAAGCTATAAAAAGTCGACTCTCATCTGTCTGTCACACCATCGACAGATTTATACTTTCGGTAATGAACTTTTGGGATGCCCTTTTACAAATACATGATGTTCGCTATAGCGGTCATTGGGGAGTTGCACTTCAGTAAAATTATTCTGAATGCAGTTTTCCCCCTCAGAAACCCGTTCTGCATGAAAAGTTCCCATCTCTTGAGGGAATCCGAGGACGGCCGCCTCTCGTGCCGTCTCCCGAGCGTTGTTATTCCTATCATAGGTAAGACCTTCACCTCGCGGAGTCAAAAGTTTATTTTATGTCAAATCAAATCTTAATTTGCTAGCCCTGTCGGACTTGTTTAAAAAAAAACTGTGAGTTTTTCGATATCCAAATCATTGAAAAATCCCAAAGAGGATTTTTTATTCAAATTCTCAGAAAATCTCGAAGGCATTTTCCCGATTTTTCCATCTCTGTGGACTCGCCTGTCGCGATCTCATTTCGTTCGAATTCAAAATATTGCCATTAAACATGTTTACAGTTTAAGTTCCCTGGGCCATCATTATTTTCACAAAGAGCCGATTTTTTTTATTCGTGTTGATATCCACGCTCCACGGACCTAACTGAACTGGAAAGCCTGCAAAATCTAATAATTCATTAGAGAGATTCACTGCGAATTATGTCGATCTGTCTGTCTGTAGGCAAGCGACTGTGGCTAGTTGTGCCTACTGGATTTCGAATAATAGAAAAACGTGTTTTAAATGCGTTGATTTCTTTCATGACCGCAAATACCGATTTCCAGTGAAAATTTACACTTTAAAAATGATTTTTCGTCGTCTAACAGAGGTGTGGAATTTCAACATGAATTTTGGGTTTCGCGAGGAATAACGACGCGTGTTATTCCAAAACTACTGTAAAAAAAGATCAGTTTGAGAGGACTGGAGATAGGATCACGGTTTTTTCAAAACTAGGGTGGATAACGAGCGTAGTGAATCGCGCCTAACCTGGAAATTTAACTTTAACTCATTATTCCAAACACAAAACATAGGAAATGTTCCTAATCGATGCAGCATTTGGTGGTGAGTAGGAACGCGAATTATTGCTCCAGTTCCAAGGGGGTACACCTTGGTCGACTACTCACACGGAGTTCCTAATGGTGTCTTGACAGGGAAGGAAATCTTTGAGCTCAATAAATCTTAGACTCGCGGTAACTAATTTGCCCCGACATAAATTAAACTCTAGATTCGCGAGCCCCTTTTATTGACTTATCCCTGATAGAGAGCGATGAAGGAGAGATTATCGAAGTTTTCTTACTTCTTCAGCCGACTCCGTGAAGTGGGTTCTTGTAGAGAATCGCCGATCTGGTGATTCCTAGATGTTAAAATGCGAAGAACATCTTTGAAGAACTCTCATATATCCGAATGGCCAGTATAAAAATTCCGTTGAACGTGTAAAGTTGTGGAAATCTTCGTTCTTCTCCTAAAAGCCCATCGCCGTAGACAGGCGGAAATTAATCCTCTTGTTCTGCCACTTTCTGCCACTTCAGAAAGATACCCGAAGCACGAAGATCAATCCAAACGAAGTATCTCTCGATAGGGCTTCTTCCAAGGTACGATGTGGACGCGTAATATTTCGACCCTCTCTCGTTGAGAGTTCAAAATCAACTGAAGTACCCACTCGATTTTCGACACCTCGAAATAAAAATCTGATTGGTCTAGCACCCATAAAATCATCCGGCAACTCACTTGGCTAGAATCCGTTATTTGCAGATGCATGTTATTTTGCTCAGCCGTCGAAAATTTAAAGATCACTCATTATTTTCATTTGAGGAAATCTGGTTTCCCAAATCAAATTCTGCATACACTAATCAAAAATTTTCTCATTCAGAGATAAAATAAAGAAGGTAAAAAAAAATTAATTGTAATGGCCATAACTGCTTTATCGCACATCCGATCTGGATGAATGATATATCAAAAATAAAGTATTCTAATTAACTTTGACGTAGTGCATACAGAAATACAATTCGATTACTGGTTTACGGAAAATTTGAAGAATTGGAGTTTTCACAGGTTTTTTTTTTCAATACCCTGTAGCTCCGTTATGGTAGATAGATAGATAGATAGATAGATAGATTGTTATAGACCTTCACAAGGAAAAAATAAACAAAAAAAAATTAAAAAAAAAAATTAATTCGTCTAGTAAGTAATACTTCAGAAGAACAAATAAAAATAATACAAAACAATATACTATTTATAAATGAAAATATACATATACACACACATGCATATATATCAAAATTATCACAAACATAAAAATTCGTCTAGTGAGTAGCAGCAGTTTTCAATTAAGAATTATTCTAGTCCATTTTTGAATATTCTGACATTTGGTGTAGATTTTATTTTAGGATTCAATTTATTGTACAATTTGCACCCGATAAAATAAAAACTTTTTTGATAGAGTGCAGTGCAGTGAGAATTGGGCTGTAACGTATTGCGGTAACGAGTGTTATGATCATGTTTTGGCAAGCACGTTGTAATGTTTTTCCAATTATTATAGAAATATATACACACCTCCAAAATATATACGCTATACCGGGTGACACAGGATATTGGGCCACCCCTGTAACTTCTGCATTCGCGAACAGATTTTTCTGAAAGTCGGTACAGTTATACAAGCAACCATTTTGGATTTGATCACATTACAATCCAATATGGCGGACTTCCGTTTTTTCTGCAAATGCCAGCAACTTTGTTTTTTCAAATAGAACACCCCGTATATTACTACATATTCAAGTTCACCAGTCAAAACAAGTCCTAACCTTATGTCAAATGTCAGTTTTTTTAAACAATTGAAATTGAAATTGTTTTTTTATTTTATCTCGTGGATAAATGAAATTTCGTCAAGGCTATTCAAATTAAAAAAAACTTTCTGAAAAATTATTTTTTGTGTCATTTATTGATGAATTAATTCAGTCACATCACATTTTGATCAAAAATTTTTTTTTTCAAATGAAACCCCTATGGGCCACCTACCTGTCTCTCTAGAACATTCATTAAGGAAAAAAATGACATATCATTTTTGTATTTCGGTGCAGTAACAAATTGTATACATTCAAAAATCTACAACTAGTTCATGAGTTTTCTTGCAGTTCGAATAATTTTTCAACTAAGTAAGCTGTAGAAAACAACATTTTTGAATCTTGTCAACTAATTGTGTTTCGCTGTCATCTTTCATCTCAACTCTCCAAAATTATTTAACTTCCGGGAATAAGTTTAGTAGAAACGTAAAATCAAAATTATAGGTTCACAAGAAGAGAATAGGTTGATATGTTATTAATTTACGGAGAATGTCTTGAAAACACTGTCGCCGCTTGTCAGTTATACGCTGAACGATACCCACGCAGAAGACACCCACAAAGAACCTTTTTCAAAAATGTGGAGAGAAGATTCCCAAAAGAACCCAACAATGGAGAAGATGATCGTAAGTGAGGAGGCAGAAATGAATGTTTTGCTTATGTTGATTTTGATCCAACCGCTTCGACTCGGGAATTGGAATACCAATGCAATGTCAGTCGAGAAAACTCTAGAAGAATTTAAAAAAAACACCATTCTCGTGCTTATAAGTATAACTCACACAATTAGTTGACAAGATTCAGAAATGCCGGAAAACTCATGAACTAGTTGTAGATTTTTGAATTTATACAATTTGTTACTGCACCGAAATACAAAAATGATATGCCATAGGGGTTTCATTTGAAAAAAATAAATTTTTTATCAAAATGTAATATGACTGAATTGATTAACCAGTGACACAAAAAATAATTTTTCAGAAAAAATTTAGTTTTTCTGTTATTTGCGACTCATTGTGAATAGCTTCGACCAAATCTCATTTATCCACGAGGTAAAATGAAAAAACAATTTTAATTTCAATTGTTTAAAAAAAATTACATTTGACATAAGGTTTGGAATTGTTTTGACCTGTTGAACTTGAATATGTAAAAATATACAGGGTATTCTATTTGAAAACACAAAGTTACTGGCATTTCCAGAAAAACCGGAAGTTCGCCATATTGAATTTTAATGTGATCAAATTCCAGAAAAATCCGTTCACGAATGCAGAAGTTACAGGGGTGGCCCGATATCCTGTGTCACCCGGTATAGGGTCAGGATTTTTTGTTTTTTGACAAGTTCTCTACAGCTAATCCTCATACTATTATTTTCAATGATGCGTAATATGTATTTCTGTAAAATAAAAACTCTGTTTACATTAGCACTATTATCCCTACTCAGCATTCCATATCTCATGTGGGAGTGAAAATTGGCATACAGTGTAATAAGAATGTTTTTGCTGCAATTATTTTTCAGAAATTTGATGCTGTAGCAAGCACTACGAAGTTTCTTACATAATTGGTTGGTATGTTCTGTCCATGATAATTGCCTGTCAAAAGTAACTCCTAATAGTTTCACGTTTTCAGAGCAGAGTAATTGATTTTCTGTATCTTTAAATATTTTAGGTGGATCATGTCGTCTATGTCCGAAATATGTCAACACTGTTTTTTGTGGTTCAATAGAAAATTATTATTTTCGGACCAGCGTATTATATTATTGTATACTATTTCTGTAGAACAGATCAGTGATTATTGGCTGTCACCAGATATAATGATGTTAGTATCATCAGCGTACAATCTTGACATTCGGAATGTTTTCTACAAAATATATGAGGTCATTCGCAAATATGCTGAAAAGCAGAGGCCCCAACAAAACTGATCCCTGTGTTTTAGAAAACACTTTTCCAATGCTGAAAGTAATGGTTTCCATTCCTCATTGAAATGACATAAAATTTTGTAACGTGCAACTGCGTATAAGAAAAGTTTTCATTTATTCAAAATTAGTAAACACAAATCGTGTCCCAAACGAAAATAAGTACATGTTTTACATGCCTAGAGCTGCGTAAAAGTTAGGGATGAAGTTTTTTCGCGTCAAAAGGCGATTTTCGTAACATTGTGACATGAATATACTAATTTATCCAATTAGAATGGTTCCAGAAAGTTTCGCAATTTCGCCACCGGAGCCTTCCTTATTTTTCAGGGCTACTGGGCTCTACTGCAGAACTGCCACCTCTCGCTCGACTATATGAACGAAGTTCTGAACCAATTCCTCGAGTTGGAGAAAGGCACCGGTGGCGTCCACCCCGATTTCAGATTGTGGATCACCACCGAGGTCCATGCTCAATTCCCCATCAGTCTGCTCCAGATCTGCATCAAATTCACAAACGAAGCGCCTTCGGGAGTTCGAGCGGGACTATTGAGAACGTACAACTCCATGAACCAGGATCTCCTCGATTATTCCGACGCCTGGCAGTATATCCCTCTGGTGTATGCCATTTCGTTCCTGCATACGGTGGTGCAAGAGAGACGGAAGTTCGGGCCGCTCGGCTGGAACATTCCCTACGAGTTCAATTCTGCCGACTGGCTTTCGAGCGTCCTGTTCCTTCAGAATCATTTGGACGACATCGATCCCAAGCGAGGAATCAGTTGGCAGACTCTCAGGTGAGCGAGCGAGGCTCGTGACGTCATAATATTTAATCGTCTACAAGATCATCAAGTATATTCAAACTTGATTACATTCAAATCAAGAGAATAAGGCCGTGCATCAATCAACTGTGAAAGTTTATGATGTACCGAGTAGGCCAAATCGGACACTTTTAAAGGGAAAGTCCTGTTTTCAAACTACCTAGATGAAAACTGATGGATGTGTCTGAAAGTCAATTTTTATGACAAACTTAAGGGTGAAAACCGCATATCGATATCTATCATCGTTTCTGAGTTACAGCATGTTTTTCAAAAATGTGCATTTTCGAAAAGTTGCTGTAACTTTTTTCCTATAAAAAAATTCTTTGTTTCTATGAAATTATTTCTAAAGCACTTTTTTACGTAGAATTCAATGGTGTAAGTAATTTATTTTTTCAAATCATATCGACAGTTATTAATGGAAAAATCTTTTTTTTTAAATGAGACAACTTATATATTCTTGCATATTCCAATAGAGCTTGAAATTACCATTCCAAAAATGTTGCACACTTGAAGTTTTGCTAGAGTCACCTTTGAAATGCAGAGCTTTTGAGTTTTTTCGTGTAGACTCTGAAACGCACACTTTAAACAAGTAGGCTTTGGACAGAAAACAGAAAGCAAGTGTTCACTAGTAGCTATCAAATGTTAAGAAAGCTCTTCACAGCAGTAATTTAAACTCATGGTTTCAATAAAACCGATAACAATTTAGACTATATTTACTACTAATAAATGAAACTCCAACAATTTTTTTTTTTTATGTTCTGGTTCCCACGAAAAGGGATATCCTGTAATGTTCAGAGAACATCGTGGGAACCAAGGGAAAGAAGGTAGGAGTTGGTGTTCTTCTTAAATTTCTGGAGGTTGTATGCCTCGGGGAACACCTCCCTAGGCAATGAGTTCCAAAGCCTCACTGTTCGTTGGATGAACGAGTCTTTGGAAAGTGATGTTCTGCAGGTCTCCAAAGTGACCACGAAGGGGTGTGATGACTGAACTTGACGGGTTAGTCTCGAAGAGACTGCCAAAGCAGGAACGATTGTTGATATTTCAGAAGAGCATCGCCCATGAAAATATCTATAAAATAGAGACAAATCGCCAACTTTTCTACGGTGTTCCAGACAAGTGAGCGAGTTTGTAAGCGAGGCATCACCGACGAGACGAATTGCCCTTTTTTGGACAGAATCCAATAGCCTCAGGATATGTTTAGGTGCCGCGCTCCAAATATGGGAACAGTATTCCAGGACAGGTCGGATCTGTGCAGAGATTTGCAGAAATACATTAGAGATTAAAACCAAGTTTTTGGGATGCACTTTTGGCAATGGACCTCACGTGATTTTCCCAGGAAAGGTTATTGCTGATAGTAATACCAAGCATCGATATGGATGACTTCAGTGGTATGGTTACTCCTGACAAAGTTATGTTAGGCACAGTGAGATCGACTTTTCTAGAGAAAAGACATGCTTGTGTTTTGTTTGCATTGAATTCTACCAAGTTATTAGATCCCCACTCGAGAATTGTTGCTAAGTCCATATTTATATTATTAACATTTCTTCCTCGTTCATTTCTGGTTTCACGGGCTGATATAGGGGCCCTGGAAGAGAAAGCGGTATGGAGGGTACTATCATCGGCAAAGCTGTGTACTGGACATGAAGTTGCTTTCAACAGGTCGTTGATGTGAAGTAGAAATAGTGTTGGTGCGAGAATAGATCCTTGCGGAACACCAGCATTTATGAGTAGAGTGTCAGATGAAACTCCATCGACCACTACATGGAGAGACCTGTTTGAGAGAAAACTAGCAAGCAGAGAACACAGCTGAGGGGGCAAGCCATAAGACGGAAGCTTGGCGAGGAGTCCCTGGTGCCAAGAACAAACAAGAACAAAATAGTTCTTTAGAGGAAGTGTTCGAAATGTCTACCAGCTTCTCCTACACACAGGCGGCATCTTCTATGAATATTTCTTGCCGAATTAATTAATTCAATGGGAGTGAGAGAAGCAAAACTTTGCATCACTGCCGCTCCCAATTCGTGTCTAGAGTTGGTCGGCAATTCAAAAATAAGAAGTTTTAACCTTCCTCAGAGGTAAAAGTCCATAGGCGTTATGTCCGGTGATCTGGCCGGCCAACGGTTGTCCTTGGTTGGCTATTCAATTATTGCCAAAATTTGCAGCCAAAAAATTGTTGAAATTGCAGTGTTGTGAGGCGAAGCCCCGTCTTGCTGAAAATATATTTTCCTGAGCTCCATTAGCGGCAATTCATCAACAAGGGGTTCAATTTTTTGCCTTAAAATTTCTAAATACCTCTGAAATGTGAGAGTGCCGTTATAAATGAACGAGCCGATAATTCAACCCCTAAAAACACCTGCCATACACTAAATCCAAATCTTCCTCGACTTCTCTGCTCCACAATAGAATGAGGATTTTGTTGTGCCCAAGTATAAGAATTGTAGCAATCAGGAACCACTGGCAAAAATCCATGCAGCGTTCAAAATCTCCTGGTCTGAGGTTATGAACTCTTCTGGTCCTGTATGGCTTGAATTTGTGATATTTTTAAATTTCGCATTGTCGTTTTGGGATTATTTGCAACAGTTCCTGAAACGACTATTCCTTCCCACTCCCTATCCCTATTTGATGCATATAATTTTGGCCTTTTCTTTTCAAATTGACCACCATCAAATAGGTTGTGTCGCAATCTTGCGAAAATGTCTCTAAAAGGTTGTCTTCTCTCTGGATGCCTCTCGTGGTACAAATTGCTTGCTGCCTCTGCATTTTCCCCGTTTTGTATAAAACAGACTATCATATCCCATTTTTCATAATTCTCATACTTCATTGCAAATGTGTTTGAAAAATGAACAACAAAAACCACGAATTGAGGAGCGTCTTCACTGCTTAAATCAAAATTTGACAGCTATAGTTATTCTAATCCCAATTGAAACGGCAATAAAAATAAGAGCACTACGAGGAGTGTTCATATGCACTGCCCGGCAAATGGGAAATTTATATAAAGTTCTGTCGTGTGGAAGAGAATTCCTTCTCGAAACTTGTTATGTCGGTCCAATTGGGATTAGAAATACCCAGTAAACATTTGCATTCTGTTTTATCGCCGCGTCGTCCAAAGCCTACTTGTTCAATCTGTGCGTTTCAAAGTCTACATGAAAAAACCTAAAAGCTCTGCATTTCAAAGGTGACTCTAGCAAAACATCAAGTGTCCATAATGCGTTATTGTATTATAGTGTGGGGTGGAACATTCAAGTCCTCTATAAAGAACCTAGAAGTAATCCAAAATACTCTGTTGAAAATTATGTTGGGGAAAAACAGGCGACGTTCTACAGAATTGCTCTACAATTAAAGTGGGTTGTTAAGTGTAAGAAAACTGTACGTATTTAACTCTATATTATGGGCTGTCAGCTCTCCAAGTACAACTATTCAGCATCCCTATAATACTCGGATATGTAAAGATCTGACTATACATGAGCCAAGATGTAGACTCACCCAAAACCCTAAATTTGTATCATATTTAGGACCAAAACTATATAATGCATTACCTTTACAATTAAAACAAATCCACAGTAAACTTAAACTGAAAAGAGAATTGAAGACATTCATGAAAAATAATTATAAAATGTTTGAAAATATACTCGATAGATAATCCATATAAGGTATAGGCTGGAACTTATTATAAACCACTGCTACATGCGTTGTCCCTATCTACATTTCTTTTTATCTATCTTTCTCTTTCTTTCTTTCTCTCTATTTTCATCTTTATACTCTTCTCTCCTTTTTTTAAGGATCTAAGTTAAATATAATTATATGGTATCTGCTCTGTTAAGTTTATTTGGTTGCTCGCTACAATACAAGCTTGCTTAGGTAGCGTCAATCGCATTAGACTCAACAGAAATACACCTAATTTGTACCTCGTTGCTGAGGACGACCTGTAAACTTTTTTGTTTATCTGAATGAATAAATTACTTACTACTTACTTACTACATTTTTGGAATGTTAATTTCAAGTTCTATTGAAATATGCAGGACTATACAGGTTGTCTCATTAAAAAAAAAGGCTTAATAACTATTGATATATGATTTGAAAAAATAAATCACTTACACCATTGAATTCTACGTAAAAAAGTGCTTCGGAAATGTTTTCATAGAAACAAAGAATTTTTCACAGGAATAAAAACTTTTTAACAAAAAATTAAACCGACGAAATACGGAACTGAAAAGTAAAAAAAATAAACCTTCTTAGTCTCAATAACTAAGCTCCTAAACTAATGTAAGTAACTAATTTTGAGTCGGCGCCAAACAAACAAGCAAATGAATTAGGTAAGGCGTAAAATGATGGCATCGAGTTGCACGGTGACATTCTGATAATTTTTTTGAAGTAATTTAATGATCTTCGTTGAATGTTTGTTTGGCGCCGACTCAAAATCAGTTACTTACATTAGTTTAGGAGCTTAGTTATTGAGACTAAGAAGGCTTATTTTATTCTTTACTTTTCAGTTCCGTAGTTCGTCGGTTTAATTTTTTGTTAAAAAGTTTTTATTATTCAATTTTTTGTGGCTGAAATCTACTAATTACTACCTACTTGTTTTTTTATTACTTCCAAAATACTAACTTACCCACCTTACTTCAACTATTACCAGTTAAATAATATGATTATCTACTTTTACTATTTGTTCTAATATAAATTATTTTTGTTGTTCTCGTTAATTTATTTCATTACTTTGTATATCATTCCATCCTCTCATAGAATATAATGATTGTGATAATGACACTAGCGATATGTCATTGTCAACTACATATGTGTGCCAATGTCCACAAGTGAAAAATCAATTATCCCCTATTTTTCTACCCGTAAGGGTGGATAATTCCATTCGAAATCCAAATATGATCAACTATGAGGTATACCATATCTGATAAAAGAAGAATAATCCAAATCGAAGATCCCAGTACAAAGTAAACGGTTTACGGTTAACGGTTAACGCACCAGAATTCAGAGGGTGACTGATCAATATCCTTCATTTTGCTACCCTTAGGGGTGGATTTCATCTTTTAAATTCAAATGGGACCAACTTCGAAGTACATCTTATCCACTGAAAAAAGAATTATCAGAATCGGACGCCTCGGTAAAAAGTTATGCGTGACCATACATAAAAAAAATATACGCGTCGACTAGAGAACCTCCTCCTTTTTGGTTTCGTCGATTAAAAAAGTTACAGCAACTTTTCGAAAATGCACATTTTCGAAAAACATGCTGTAACTCAGAAACGACGAATCGATATGCGGTTTTCGCCATTGAGTTCGTCATAAAAATTGATCCTCAGACACAGCCATCAGTTTTCATCTATCTAGTTTGAAAACAGGACTTTCCCTTTAAAAGTGTCCAATTTGGTCCACTCGGTACATGAGAGTCGCTTTTTCGCTTCCTCCAAAATTCCTTTTTCTTTTTCAGATACATGTTGGGAGAAGTCCATTACGGCGGAAGAGTCACCGACGACTTCGATAAAGTCCTCCTGAACACTTTCTGCAGGGTGTGGTTCAACGACAACGTTTTCCACGACGATTTCTTGTTCTACAAAGGTTACAGAATAATCAAGTACAAACTCGTCACGGATTACATCACACACATAGAAGGTTTCGCGACGTCAGACCCTCCTCAGGCGTACGGTCTTCATTCGAATGCGGATATAACGTGAGAAAAATATCAGAGTCGGTCGAAACGTTATCTGACGGGGACGGAATGTTGCTTTCAGGTACCAAACCAACACCACGGTGGCGATGTTCGATCAAATGTTGGCCATTCAACCCAAGGAATCTGGAAGTGGGGTAGGAGAATCTAGAGAGAGCGTCGTGAGCAGACAAGCGACTGATATGTTGTCCAAGTTGCCAAATAATTACGATCCTTTCGAAGTGAAAGAACGTGAGATTTATACCTGTCCTCGTACCTTATTCGTTATGAAATTACTTTTACCAAATCAAAGTAGAATACCAAGACCATCACATATTTTTCCAAAAAAAAAAATTTGGTAATTACGACAGTTCCGAAATGTATGTGGTTAGATAGCGAATAGAAGCCGACAGTCATTAATGTGATTCGATAGCCACCTCTACCACTAAAACATAGTCGATGATTCATCAAAGAACAGCCGGAATAATAATCTATAATTGAGCAATAAAGAATAACGCTGGTATTCATTCATGGGCCAACAATCTATACTATATTATAATGAGGTAAAATTTGTTTGTTTGTATGTAGGGGGTAATCTCTGGGACTACTGAAAAACACCCAGATGAAAAGCCTGAGTGATATAGTCTATAACTCATTTTAATAAAAATAAGTTTTCAATTCGAAATTTCAATATTTGTAAATTAAGTCGGAAGAAAAAGCTCTGCTTTGCTGCTTTATCGGCGTGCGCTAACCAAAACTACTGGACCGATTTTGATGAGTGGTGGTTTTTCCGGATCTCTGGAAAACCCACCCCCAAAATATGAAATTTTGACTTTGTTTTCATCATTTGCATGGAAATTATCATCATGTCTGATAAAGAATGCATTTTTGGGATCTTCGTAAAATTTCGCACATTTTGGTTATAATTTGAAGTCAATACGAATATTTTCGATATTGGTCGATTTTTACGGGTTTGGCCTAGCATAATTTTTTCAAGAAAAAAATATATTTTGACTTATATATATATAAAGGAATTAGAGATAACGAGATAAAGGAAACGGGATAACCAGAAAAGGGAAACGGGATAGAGACTACCCTGTATAATACAGCTAGTAGGAATAAAAAGTGAAAAACTAATTTATGAGGTCGAAAACACATCACCATATTAAAATAATGACTGTCACAGTTCGGCGATAAGTGAATCATTGCAGAGCAGATCATAAATTAATACTCAACCACTTTGTTATTTTAAAACTGAAAAAACGCTGAATATTCCAATCTTGATGAACTTTCATCCAGCACAGGCGGCTATAAAAATTAATGTACACATAAATGTGGGTTAATATGTTATCATGTTTCATTAAAAAGTGTTCACTATACCAATGTACATAATCAAAGATTTTAAACTTATAAAACATATAATTCTTCCGTTGTGATGTGAATGAAGCATTATTAACTAAACACAAGCATAGAACGTTGAAAAAGCAAATTTCGGACACTTTAGCTTATATTATATTAGATTATGTCGCATATGGATTATACATGTATATAGTGTCCGAAAAAAACATGGCGGAAGTTCTTCTTCTTTTAATGGGCTGTGCCCAAGGGCAATTTACACAATGGCGGAAGTTACAAACATTACAAAATATTTTCTAGAATACTTAATTACAACACAATTCTGTTGCAACTTCCATTAGAGAGATGTCGTTGGCATTCACTTTTCGCATAGGTGTCTAACTAGTTGCCTAACTTTGGTTTCTCAATTTTGAACAGATTATGATAAGATTTAAGAATGCTTTTATAAAGGAAACATTGTTAATCTCAAGTTATATATATATATATATATATATATATATATATATATCAGCAAACTCCAAAAATGGGTTTTTGAGGATAAAAAGTTGGTTATCAGTATCAAACCAAAAATGTTACTTTATGGGCTGGATAAATTTTCATAATCCCAGGAGTCCACCATAGCGTAGACGGTATTACGTTCGACTCCCCTAAATTGGAAAATTATATCTGTCTCATTCTTCGGTGGGTGGACGGGTGGGATTCGGAGGAATGGGACAAATATAAAGTTCCAATTTGGGCCTAATTTTTTGGTCGTGCTCCAATTATTTTAATCACATTAATCACGTAAAATTACTATTACTTATGTATATTGTAGAGAAATAAATACTTCTATACTTCTAAATAAACGCGATCCTATGTGAATCAGGTGCTTAATCATCAACGAAAGTAATGAGAAAGGGTTGAATTAATATATCTAAATATATAAAAGAATAACTGACTGACTGACATATCACAGCCCAAACTCCTTGGGCTAGGACCGTGAAAATTCGCATGTGGGTTCCTTTGACACTGTATGTCAGCACTAAGGAAGGATTTTTGGAAAGTTAACTCCTAAGGTGGTGAAAAATGGGATGAAAGTTTGCATGAAAATCCGTCATTTTTGAATCATTAAATCTGGCAAAGTGTTAAATGGATGTTCGAAGCTAGATGGAATCACATAAAGAAAACCAGGAAAAATACAAATTCTACGCGGACGAAGTCGTGGGCACCAGCTACTTAAATATTATTCAAGTATGAGTCAACCCATAGAATCGGCAAAGCTAAATGAACGTTAACTTCTACGATGATATCTAAAGTTTTAATGAAAGTCCTACGTAATAAATTACGATAAACAATTAGTGCCAAAACAGCAGATAGTCAGATTCCGGTATTATTATTAATATTTTTCATTATTTAATTCTGTTAATAATGTCTGAATATTTGTTATTAGGTTAATATATTAATATTTTCCAATAATTTTAATACTATTCAAAATTAATCTAAAACCATATATAATCTTATACCAGTTAATAACTGTCTGGTTATACATAATTTTCTATTTTTAAATTCATATGTACGATTTCCATTATATACACAATTATTGTAAACTCAAATATGAAAATAAATAAATGTTTAATGTTTGTTTTGTTTAAGTATGGTCGCAGGGAGGACAATAAGTAAGATTGTATTGAAAATGATCTGGCAATTGATTTTTAGTAATTAAGTTTTTATGAATTTGCATGATCGCATGAAAATGGTTTTCTTCATATATTCGATGAACCTTAAAGGTTTGTTTGCAACTTAGCTATTGAATATACCTTATATAGACTTATCAATGCGTTTTTATAATTTGATATAATTTTATACTATTATAACTACATATTAGAGAGATTAGAATGGTACGCAAATTCAACAACTCACGCATAAATTTAAACCTTATACAGGGAGGAGCCACTCAATTTGGTTATATTTTCAAGGCAATGGGTTCATGGGAAACGGAATAACAGAGAGCGGAATAACGGGATAATATAAACTAGATGAAACAACACAAAGAAAAGCATAGAAAAAAATACAAATTCTGCGCCGACGAAGTCGCGGGTGATAAATATAATTAGAGTGTTATATTAATTTCAGTTTGAGAGCCATGAATCACCTCAATCCGCTGAATATATTCCTGAGACAAGAAATAGATAGGATGCAGAAGGTCATTTCCATGGTGAGAGCGACGCTCAGGGATCTGCTTTTAGCCATCGAAGGAACCATTATAATGAGTGAAGTAAGAATTTAGCATTTACTTTGTGAAAATATAATTGTTTGTACATCCAACTGGGTGAGTAGGTTTTTTAATATATACGTACGGGTCTCGTTCTGCAATCTGCATCATTGATCAAAAAAGTTACAGTTGTCACGCCCTCAGTAGACCTCTCACTTAATATTTGAAAAAAAATTGGTTGGAATCGGTTGATAACGAATTTTACAGGGAAGTTTCCAATCTGAATGGGTCACACTGTAGATGAGTAAGACAGAGCCGTGGGATTTAGATGAATGACATTGCAATAAATATTTGTCGACAAAAATATAATTTACACTTTCACTATTATCAGAAAGACTGTTCGATACGTTTCTTCCGGGGTGAAGCTATGAATGTTTACTATACTTACCAGATGTGGTGAAACATCAAGCACTGGCATAGACCATGGACGTATAAATATATACGTCCATGGCATAGACGGGTGTGAAGTTATCCACAACTACAAAATACACTGAGAAAAATGTAACTCAGATCTGTTTCTCGTTAAAATGACAATGGAGGGCTTATTTCAGTAAACGATCAAATTCTGTAGGTTGATAAATGTAAGAAATTATATTTAGAATGCGTTGTCCCCGGGGACGGGGTGTAATCGGGCTGGAAATGTTGAAAAAATTAAATATACATGCAAACGGCACTGTAGAGTATTTTAGTTTGCAGAATCAAATACAGGAGATTGAAATACATAGCACCTGATATATAAAATCATTTGTCGCCCCGTCGGAGGGTGAGTTTTGGGGGTGGAAATGTTGAAAAAAATCAATATTCAGTTTAAACGACGGTGTAGAGTTTTCTAGTATGCAAAATCAAATTCAGGAGGTCGAAATACATACCTCCTGATATATGAAATCATTTGTCGCCCCGTCGGAGGGTGCGTTTTGGAGGTGAGAATATTTAAAAAAATCAATATTTAGTTTAAACGACGCTGTAGAGTTTTCTGGTATAAAAATCAAATTCAGGAGGTCGAAATACATACCTCCTGATATATGAAATCATTTGTCGCCCCGTCGGAGGGTGAGTTTTGGGAGTGGAAATTTTGAAAAAAATCAATATTCAGTTTAAACGACGGTGTAGAGTTTTCAAGTATGCAAAATCAAATTCAGGAGGTCGAAATACATACCACCTGATATATGAAATCATTTGTCGCCCCGTCGGAGGGTGAGTTTTGGGGGTGGAAATTTTGAAAAAAATCAATATTCAGTTTAATCGACGGTGTAGAGTTTTCAAGTATGCAAAATCAAATTCAGGAGGTCGAAATACATACCACCTGATATATGAAATCATTTGTCGCCCCGTCGGAGGGTGAGTTTTGGGGGTGGAAATTTTGAAAAAAATCAATATTCAGTTTAAACGACGGTGTAGAGTTTTCAAGCATGCAAAATCGAATTCAGGAGGTCGAAATACATACGACCTGATATATGGAATCATTTGTCGCCCCGTCGGAGGGTGAGTTTTGGGGGTGGAAATTTTGAAAAAAAACAATATTCAGTTTAAACGACGGTGTAGAGTTTTCTAGTATGCAAAATCAAATTCAGAAGGTCGAAATACATACCACCTGATATATGAAATCATTTGTCGCCCCGTCGGAGGGTAAGTTTTGGGACTGAGAATATTAAAAAAAAATCAATATTTAGTTTAAACGACGCTGAAGAGTTTTCTGGTATGCAAAATCAAATTCAGGAGGTCGAAATACATTCCACCTGATATATGAAATCATTTGTCGCCCCGTCGGAGGGTGAGTTTTTGGAGTGGAAATTTTGAAAAAAATCAATATTCAGTTTAATCGACGGTGTAGAGTTTTCAAGTATGCAAAATCAAATTCAGGAGGTCGAAATACATACCACCTGATATATGAAATCATTTGTCGCCCCGTCGGAGGGTGAGTTTTGGGGGTGAGAATATTGGGAAAAATCACCCCCAAAACTTACCCTCCGACGGGGCGACAAATGATTTCATATATCATGTGCTGTGTATTTCAACCTTCTGAATTCGATACTGCATAGTAGAAAACTCTACACCCCCGACTAAACTTAATTTCCACCCCCAAAACTTACCCTCCGACGGGGCGACAAATGATTTCATATATCAGGTGGTATGTATTTCGACCTTCTAAATTCGATTTTGCATACTAGAAAACTCTACACCGTCGTTTAAACTAAATTCTTATTTTTTTCAACATTCTCACCTCCAAAACTCACCCTCTGATGGGGCGACAAATGATTTCATATATCAGGTAGTATGTATTTCGACCTCCTGTATTTGATTCTGCAAACTAAAATACTCTACAGTGCCGTTTGAATGTATATTTAATTTTTTCAATATTTCCACCCCGATTACACCCCCCGTCCCCGGGGATAACGCATTCTAAATAAAGTTTCTTACATTTATTAAACTACAGAATTTGATCGTTTACTGAAATAAGCCCTCCATTGTCATTTTAACGAGAAACAGATCCGAGTTACATTTTTCTCAGTGTATTTTGTAGTTGTGGATAACTTCACACCCGTCTGGCATAGTACCCGCAAAGTAGTTATTTTCTCTTAGATATTAACATTATCTATTTTTTTTTTTCAATTAGAAGTACTAGCTACTATACCCCGCGGTGTTTCGGACGTTCCAGATCGTTTCAGAAAAGCTAATTCTGTTGCCATTTCAGGCACTAGGCGACGCTCTGGATAGCATTTACGATGCCAAAGTGCCCTTCATGTGGCTTCGAGGATCCTGGGCGGCAAGTACGCTCGGTTTTTGGTTCACAGAGTTCATAGAAAGGGACACCCAGTTCAGAACGTGGTGCTTTGGAGGCCGACCTCCGTGCTTTTGGATGACAGGATTTTTCAATCCTCAAGGTAAAAGCTCGATAGTCATGAAATTATGACGTTAGTTATACAGGCGAGGCAACATCGCAACATTTCCCAACCGTTTCATGTGAAGAATGAAATGTCGCCAGTCAAAATAGACCGCCAATTCACAATCATTACAAACATTTCTTTAACACTGCCGCATGTTGAGGCATCCAGTAAAGACTGAATATAAAAATTTGCACACTCATCCGGTGACCGGAAATTACTCAAATTCGCGTAAAACGTTGATTTGCAATATCTCCTTGGACAAAATTGCAAACATTGTGCAAATTGCAGGTATATTCCCTAACTTCTTTTAATAATAATAATAATAACAACTTTATTCATCCCAAGAAATAATACAATTATTTATATTAGGGATACAATACAAAATAAATAACATATATTTTCAAACAAGTGTATGAATTATTTTATCATATGGGATAAATCAATAAAATAGGTTGTATTTCTCTTATTATAATTTTGTATATTATTTTTTGCACAATAAAATGAATAAATTATTGAGAGATCCAATATTTTTCCAAATGAGTCTTGAAAAGGCTATTAAAACGCATATTTTCCAAGTGATCAGGAATTAAATTGTATGTCATTATACCTTGATAAAATATTGACTTCCGACCAAAGTTTGATTTTATCGGAATAGTACATAAATTTTTACACTGACGAGTATTATAGTCATGGATATAATCAATTTGTGTGAATGTGAGGTTAGAATGTTTAGCAGAATTTTTTATAGAGTGGATTAAACAGCAGATTTTGAAATTATATAAATTTCCGATATTGAGTAATTCATTGGGTTTATATAAGTTTACTGATGGTTCGAGGTATACTGGTATCTGAATATACATTTTATTATTCTGTTTTGTATTACTTGCAATGGTTTTATGATTTTTTTATTTGCAGTTCCTCAGACTGATACAAGGTATTGTAATTTTGAATAAAAAAGACAAAAATAAATGTTTTTTAAATATTTCAAAGGAAGATAGTCTCGAATCCTGAATAGAATTCCAACCATAGGTGACGTCTTAAATTTTCTATATGTGTACTGAAAGAAAGAGTTTCATCTAAATATAGTCCAAGGAATTTAATTGTAGTGGAATATTTGAGATTATTAGCGCCGAATTTAATTGTATGATTTTGAACATTTGCAAGTTTGGTTTTAGTTATAAACATAAACGAAGATTTTTCAATATTTAATGTAAGCTTATGCACATCTAGCCAATGTGAAATTATTTTCAAATCGTTTTTCATATGAATTTTGATGGAATCTATGTCATAACTATTGTAAATTAATGTAGTATCATCTGCAACTAATGTTAATGATCCGCGTAATTTCAATTTTGAAGCCGAATTTATATAAATTAGAAAGAGTAATGGTCCTAATATAGATCCTTGAGGTACGCCACAAGATATATCTCTAAAAGAACCATTATAATCTCCAAGATTAACATATTGTTTCCTACCATATAAATAATTTTCAAACCAGTTATGAACCACTCCACGAATTCCTATTTCATATAATTTTTTCAATAAAATTTTATGATTAACAGTGTCAAAAGCTTTACGTAGATCCAGTGAAAGAAGTCCACATTTTTTTTTTATCTAATTGTAATTGGATATCTGTTATGACATCTAATACTGCAGACTCTGTATCACTGTGTTTACGAAAGCCATACTGTCCCTCATATAGAAAATTTTTTTATTTCAAATATTCCTTTAATCTGCTGTAATTCCCTTGTAAAATTTGCACACGCAATTTTCATCCGGAAATACGAATAATCCTTGATTACGTTGTAATTAGTGCTAATTCTGGTTACAAAATTGCAAACATTGTGCAAATTTGTGGTAAAATCATGGTTCCGTCACCACTTAAAATGCTTTGAATTTTCAAACTTGTCATGTGTACGGAACATCAAAAAATTATGGATAACGCTAAAAACAGTCTGAGGGGCAAAGATTTAGAGGTCACGAAATTGCAAACAATATTTTCTTGCTTTTCAAACTTTGGTGGCATAATTTTAAGTCGCCAATTGAGTTTGCACCTTTTTCAGTATCGCGGAAGATGGCGGAAATGAACATTATTGTTAGAAGCAATTTTCACAAATGCCACAAAATTCCAAACTTAGTGCATTTTTTTCTTAAAGTTCTCCTATGGCAAACAAGTCTACTAGACTAGGAGGAATCGGCGCATGAGTACCGAAAACTATTCCACCTCAATTTTTTTATGCGATCCTCTTCAAATTGCCCTACTGATGATATAAATGCATGTTGCCATGGGGCAATCCCATGCCATATTGTTTAAACCGAAATTGTTTAAACAATTTCAAGGAATTGTTATTTTTCAACCGGACAATTTTTTTTTATATTCTTTATTGAAATACAAATTAAAAAGGTCCTATGATTTTTCACGATAAAGTTAATATTTTTAGAGATATGAATTTTTAAAGGTTCGAAAAATCTCAAATTTGGGTATTTTTGACCCATGAAATATATATAATATATATAAAAAAAAATATAAATAATATTTTTTTTAATTCTTTATACAATAGTTAATAATATTTTTAATAGATATTTAAAAAAAAATCATTGTTTATACCTGTTTTTTTATTGTTAATTTCGCGCGCTCACAAGTATGCGTCGTACCCGGTTTGTGAAATTTTACCTGCTTTACACGCATTTACGGGTTGTGATTCGACTAGTAAAATTGGCACAAAAAAAAGCTTTAGAAATGATAAAAGTAAAAGAAAATCGTGATGCTTTAGTCCCTCTTGGCAATGGCTTGGATTTGAAAGGCTTAGAAAGATTGTATTTAAATATTTTGGGTAAAAAAGGTAACAGGCGGATGAAGCTAGACAAAGTATTTTTTTTCGTTGCTTTGGCACTAATATTAATTTATCGAAAATTCCGTGCACATCAGATGCCTTGCATTTGCATGCACTTAGAGCTTCTGCTCAAACATACATTTGGAAAAATGCATTGAATCCCCAATATGAAACATTAGATTTTACGAATTTCGGATACAAACTAGAGAATGGTACTTTGCTACCTTTATTTATAAACAAAAGCCCATTTCCAACTGATCTTAAAAAATTGTGTAATTGTAAGAAATCCTGTGCAACCAAAGCTTGTTACTGTAAAAAAAATAATATTAGTTGCATACTTCTATGTGGTTGTAATCCAGAAGACTGTAAAAATATAATATATAAAAATGATATTGATAATAAATACTTATTTTTAAATTTTGTTTCATTATTTCATACTTCTACATCTATAACCTTCGTTTGAAGAAGCTATTCAATGTAATTACTTTCTGTTTTAATTAAAAAAAAGTAATATAAACTGATAAAAAAGTAATTTTAATTACATGTTCCGACTTATGCTTAAATAACTTTTGTCAAAATTGATTCCAGAAAAAAAATTTGTTAAAAACAAATTGTAGACAATTTCATTATTAATAACATTGCTCTCTTTAACAATCTTGATAGTTTTCAAGATAAATGATAAATAATAATTCAGGACACAGAGAGGCCGACGCAGCGCATGAGTCAGAGAGAGACGGCGATACTTAAAGGTAAGCGACTCATACTTGTGAGCGATAAATGAAAAATAATATTTTTAAATATATTTTTCATGAGTCAAAAGTACCCAAATTTGAGATTTTTCGAACCTTTAAATATTCATATCTCTAAAAATATTAACTTTATCGTGAAAAGTCATAGGAACTTTTTAATTTGTATTTCCATAAAGAATATAAAAAAAATTGTCCGGTTGAAAAATAACAATTCCTTGCAATTGTTTAAACAATTTCGGTTTAAACAATATGGCACGGGGTTGCCCCATGGCAACATGCCTTTATATCATCAGTAGGGCAATTTGAAGAGGAGTCTATACGTATAAATTTGCAACCCTATAAAATGTCGGGAAAACCGGGCAATAGAATATTATCAATTAATAACTGTCTGGTTATAAAAAATTATTTTTTTATAGATTTAGTTATAAATTGAAAAAATTTTATAACAATAAACCAAACAAGTCTATCTATAAATTTGCAACCCTATAAAACGTCGGGAAAACAGGGCAATAGAGTATTATCAATAAAGACGATTTTCGCGGATGACACAAAATTCCAAACATTTGGCCAATTTTTTCTCCAAGTTTTGGAATGGCAAACAAGTCTACCTATAAATTTGCAACCCTATAAACCGTCGGGAAAGCAGTGCAATTCCAAACTTCGTGCATTTTTTTCTCAAAGTTCTGGAGACGCGAACAAGTTGACGTATGAATTTGCAAACCCATAAAACGTCGGCATAGCAGGCAATAGAATATTATCAATTAAGGCAATTTTCGCGAAATGTTAATCTTTTTCCAATTTTCCCTCAATAATTGAACCCGATCTGGTGGAATCGGCTTTTATTATCAGAAGATAATTATTCAAGGACCAAATTACCGAAGCCGGTAATTTTTTCGCCCTTTTAAGCGAATTGTCAAGTAATGCTCCGCACAAGTCTCGACTTTTGGAGCCAATCTGTTTATTGTACATCTATATACACTATTGTACTTTTTTGTATTGATGAATAAACATTATTATTATTATTATTATTATATCGTCATTTTCATGTTACCCGATAGTGAAATTAGACGATTCCACCGAATGGTTATATCAGATGATAACACTGTATAGTTCCAACACATAGTTTTTCTTGATAATTTTCAATAAAACAATAGAGTTAACATTAGAGAATACTGTACTTCGAATTCTTTTACATTTTACGAGATTTATTCCATAATTCTCTAAAAAACAGATAATAGGCGAGATCACAAACTCACAAATTTGCTTCATATGTGCTTGAAGTTGAAATACAGTGATAAAATATTATGTATGCATAGTTTTTCCTAGAGAAATATTCTATTGCCCGTCTTTCCCGACATTTTATAGGGTTGCAAATTTATACGTAGACTTGTCTGCCATGGCAGAACTTTAAGAAAAAATTGCACAAAGTTTGGAATTTTGTGGCATTTGCGAAAATTGCTTCTAGAGCTCATCCAGTATTGAAACGACCACTTTGGCCTTCCCCCACCTAACAACCAATTTTTATCGAAGATACCCGAACCACTATGGCTATTAATAGAAATTCTATAGGCGTGCCAAATTATTTGGTATAGGCGATTCATGAGATAGAAACTTACACTCCTATAACTTTCCTAACACTCCTAACACGTTTTCCGCTACTGAATAGTACTGTAACGTAAATAAACTCAACTTGGTTTAACTAATTTATTTAACACTTAATCTACAACTTAATTTATATTACTACGCCACTGTATAGCTCGATGGTATGGACTCGTTCAGACTGTGTCTCTGAGACTTGAGGGTTGCCTATTTATCTCCGATACAGCATTCTCGATGTTTCGAATTCTTTCAGTTGGCGACCGGCGTTATTCCAATTGTTTCCAATATTGACCGTTGTCTTCCGCGGCAGAGCGCACTGGATGGTTCTCGAACATCTCCGGGGATGATCTCATCGCTGTCGCGCGAGGCGACAGGTCCGGCCTAGGTTCGTTACAGTACTTACCACTGGGCATTTTGGCAAGGTAACGAGTAAACTATTGCAAAGTTGAATAAATAACTGCACTACCTATTTATTAATTAAACAAACCTAACCTTTCAAACGCTGCATGCCAAGACACTGGTGAAGATTCGTCGTAGCACAGCAAATCGTATCCACTCGTGTTTTCCCCCTCTCTACCTACCAAACGGTCGTTTCAATACTGGATGAGCTCTAACAATAATGTTCATTTCCGCCATCTTCCGGGATACTGAAAAAGGTGCAAACTCAATTGGCGACTTAAATTATGCCACCAAAGTTTTCAAAGCACGAAAACATTGTATGCAATTTCGTGACCCCTAAAACTTTGCCCCTGAGACTGTTTTTAGCGTTATACATAATTTTTTGATGTTCCGTGCACATGACAAGTTTGCATATTTAAAGCATTTTAGGGGTAACGGAACCATGATTTTACCACAAATTTGCACAATGTTTACAATTTTGTAACCAGAATTTGCGCTAATTACAACGTAATCAAGGATTATTCGTATTTCCGGTTGAAAATTGCGAGTGCAAATTCTACAAGGGGTATAGAAAAGAAGTTAGGGAATATACCTGCAATTTGCACAATGTTTGCAATTTTGTCCAAGGAGATATTGCAAATCCACGTTTTACGCGAATTTGAGTAATTTCCGGTCACCAGATGAGTGTGCAAATTTTTATATTTAGTCTTTAGTGGATGCCTCAACATACGGCAATGCTAAATAAATGTTTGTAATTAATGTGAATTGACGGTCTATTTTGACTGCCCTATTAAACGTGTGCTTAATGTTAATATTCAGGCACTGTTGCAAATGCATACAATTTTCTTTACGTGTTTGACAAAAAAGTTTTTCAAGGTTTTTTGACGGCTATGAAACAGGAGGTTGCCAGAGCACACAAAGGTTGGGCTTTGGACCAAGTCACGTTATTCAATGAAGTTACTAAGAATACCAGAGAAGAGGTTGCAATTCCTCCAGTGGTGAGTATACTTCTGGTGTAGATAAAGAAATCACGATATTTCTGTATCGTATTTTGGAATGATGAGCTGTTTTGGACGAACTTAACGTATTGCTATAACAGTTTTAATTTTTGTTTTTGTTATTCTCTAAACATTGCTATAAAGTTGTAGAAGACACCAGCTTTTTCTGCTTAGGCAAAGGTTCGATGATTGGTGAGATACCCCCAAAAATATATTATCAGAAATTCAAATGGGGGATAAAAAGTTAAGTTAAGTTGGTTTATTCCAAGTTATGATTTGGACTCCATCTACAGCCACCACCTAACTCATTTCCCACCCCAGTCCCTGTAGTCAGAATTCCTTTGACTGTGCTAGAAAATTACGAAACACAAGATAAACCATTCTTCGTGATTACAATTTGCAATCATACAACAAAAATCACATTTGAAATTTATCTATTATTTTAGAATTGAATAAACACTTGATTATCGGTTATCAGAACAGAAATTGTCTTGGAAAAAGGAGTCCAACAGGCATAAGAGGAAATGTGTATTCTTGGATTAGAAACTATTTATCCGATAGAAAGCAATTCATTTATATGGGAGACTCGAAATCTTCCACAGGAAACTTATCTTGTGATGCACCACAGGGATCAATCCTTGGACCTATTTTGTTTCTCATATACCCGTAAATCACGAGTGTATAATGCCATTTTTTAACGAATTACAGTGGTTAAAAATCTGAAAAATAAATAAAAATATGTTTTGTTCTTTGAAAAAATTCGACAACATTTTGGGTAGAGCCGCCCGCCTAATTTCAGGTGACCTGCTGAGAAGAAAACTTTGGCAATTACCGAATGCAATAAACATTTAACTCGACATTTGAATGATGTAGAATGTTGAACTGATTGTATGGTAAATGTACACCTGCCTGCCTGCCTGCCTGCCAATTTCAAAGTGAAGAAAACCACTAACCTTGTTATATCCAAACTGGTGATAAAGTCAGAACTAGTTGACTTCATACTCTGCTTTGAAGCACTTATCAAAATCATCACAGGCACTTGTAAGAAACAAACAAGACAAACAATATTGAAAAGGACAACATTCGCAATTGAATATCAAATAGAAATATTTTTCTGTGAAATCCACGATAAAAATTAAGTTATTTTTTGGGAATATCTAACAGAAAACAACTACTTCCCCAGCTAAAGCCATGCTGGACATTGAACTACATCTGATAGATATTCTGAAAGGACCCTAACTCAAAAGAAAAAATCTGTAATCTGAATAAAAATGCAAATTTTCAATTTAAGATTTTTTCTTTTGAGTTAGGGTCCTTTCAGAATATCAATCAGATGTAGTTGAATGTCCAAGGTGGCTTTAGCCGGGGAAGTACTTGTTTTCGGTTAGATATTCACAATAAATAACATCATTTTTATCGTGGATTTTTCAATTCACAGAAAAATATTTCTATTTGATATTCAATTGAGAATGTTTTAACATGATTACCCCATAAGAGATTAACTTGAACGATGGAAGATAGTGACTAAAGTTTATCTTTCAGACGCAGATGATTCCACATCTGATTTTATGGACATATTTTCAAACAAATCAAGTTATTTACTTATTTCACACCAACTCTTCATTAAGGGATACTAATTCAAAGGTAAAGACGTTTACTCATCTATTTTTTACAAATACAGGTTTACATTTTCTATGGCCAAAAATTACCCTAGGGCCCTGCTATAGGACTTCTGTCCCAACCAGGGACGGCTTTAAAAATGTTCCTTTGGTTACAAAGCTATAGAAAAAAAAATCTGAAGATATTGTGTTAAGGGAAAAGCTATGGCATTTCGTATCATCCCTGTAGGTACTTGGCATTCATGAAGAGAATGAGACAACAAACCTCAGAAAACTTTGACATAATACTATACATTCTAGTTATTGAAAGTATTTTCGAATTTCAATCAATCAAAATAGAAGAAATGAATCTTATCGACAAAGTCGTTAAAGAATTACATATTAAAAGAGCAAATTAGAAGAATAATAAAATATGTTGAGGCTTCAAATATTTCTTGGTCCACCGTATGCTCCTGAAATAAAGATAAATATAAAGTTACTGTACACATGCACTCTGAATATAGGGAAAACACTTTTCTTACGTGTTTTTGCCTCCTGAACACGAATCCGTTAGAGCACTTTTTATTTTTTTTTAATCCATTTTCAAGCACCGTTTTCTCGCACAAAAATCACTCAAAATGCCTCCTTCTTTTTACCAGCATAAACGATACACCCTAAATCGCAAAATATCGTCGTTTTTATAGAAAAAATCCTCCTTCTTACACAGTTCCAAATAAACAAATTTCACACATTTGACAGATGAAATTTAGTAACTTTGTCTCATTTTTCATGTTGGTAATAAATGAATCACCGCCAACTTTTCGAATTCAAATGTGAGCAATAGTTTCTCCTTCATTTATGTGTGCAATTGTTGTTGTCGAAAAGTTGGCGGTGATTCTTTTATTACCAACATAAAAAATAAGGCAAAGTTACTAAATTCCATCTGTCTAATGTGTGAAATTTGTTTATTTGGAACTGTGTAAGAAGGATTTTTTCGATAAAAACGACGATATTTTGTGCAAAGTTGTGCCGAAAATAAATTATTTAGGGTGTATTGTTTATGATGCTAAAAAGAAGGAGGCATTTTAAGTGATTTTTGTACGAGAAAATGGTGCTTGAAAATGGGATTAAAAAAAAAAAAGTGCTCTAACGGAGTCGTGTTCAGGAGGCAAAAACACGTAAGAAAAGTTTTTTCCCTATATTCAGAGTGCATGTGTACAGTAACTTTATATTTACCCATAAATTTCGATCCCGTTGTTCTGGCATATTCCCAATTCGTAGTATCTTCTTTCAGAGGGAACCAAAGAACAATACGTTTATAGGACTGGATATGAAATACAGTACTGATTGATGTTTTTAATGAAAAAACTTGCATTGAGTGAAATTAAAGATCGTTCCTTGAACCCGGCTTCCAATAAAATAATAAGGTAATGTACTCACCTGGAAATGTTATTTACAAAAGTTTTATTCACTGTCTCCAGCCATTTCTTACGACGCCCTTCATCTTCAGGTGCACAAAAAAATAGTTTATTTGAATTTTCACTGGTGTTCAGACAATCCGGGCACATAGCACTTTTTAGACATTTTCACAGTTATTAAAATAATTTCGAAAATTTTTCAATACGAAACACGGAGAGCTTATTCGTTTGCAGCAGATCCCTACATATCAGTGTTGCCAATGGAAATTGTACAAAGTTCTCGAAAGCGTGGAACAAAATTCTCGAAAGCATGGAACAAAATACTCAAATTTTACTCGCAAAATAATGAAAATCCTCACAAAATCCTTTCATTTTTTATAATAAACTGAATTGATAAACTACTTGATTTATAGTTTATAGTATCTCTATGGTTTGGACAAAGGTTATCCCTAATAAATCTGTGGTTTGTTGATCTATTATATGTGTAACAAAAAATAAGTTAACCTACGCATTGGCGTCACCTAGTGGTAGTTTTAACACAGGTGCGGAAAAGGTGATTTTGCAGATGTCGCACCCATCGTGGAAACTGTGATGTTAGGTGATGGCACTAATTATAATAAATAAATGAATTAAATAAATAAAACCAAATATATACTTTATCTTTTATCGAATAACAAAAAATACATAATAAATGAGTTAGGAAAAATCATCACATGAGAATATAATCTGAACTAAAGAAACAAAAATATTCATCATCATCGATAATAATTGATCGATAATAGTTCAGTCACACTAGGACTAGAAATCATTATGTGGTTCAGTTGAGTTAAGTTAACTTCAAACATATATTTTTTTTATTTTATATTTAGCATGTCAAAACAAAATTGTCCAATCACCAAAGCAACAAATGTGTCATGTGTAGGTGTAGATTATAGATCAAAGAGAGTAAAGTTTACTCTCTTTGACTATAGATGTCAGCAGCAGATAACATCTATTTACCACGTGGTCTACGAAAACGAAACACCGAACAATATTCCATTAGCGTCCCACTCCAAAGAGAGTAGACGTTATCTGAATAGGAGGTACTAATAAACTCTAGCCAATCAGAATCTTGTAGCATTAACCCGTCATAGTGACGTACATGGACATGAGTACAAGTGGCCAACGTATCGAACAGAGTGGTCCAATATACATTCAAGAGCCTGTAACTCTCAGATACCAGAGTGCGGAGTTCCGAGTGCGCTGGTCCGCCACTGTCCAGAGAGAATGGTGGCCATGATATGTCCATATACGTCACTATGACTCACAAATGATCTTTCATCTCTGTCTATTAGTGTCACCATTGTCTTATAGGGAATAGAATCTCCTACTCAGATAACGTTTACTCTCTTTGGTCCCACTCTACCAAACTACACAATACCAACAGCATTGTCAATTGCAGAAATTACTCTCAAAATCCTCACAAAAACTAGTAAATCCAAAATGCCATTACTTGCACTTTTACTGCAAGTCAATGTTAATACTTGAAAATACAGTAATTACGGGCATCACTGCTACATATATCTCGTATCGTATCAGATATCTGCAAGAAAAAGAGCTGAAGAGAGAAAAACGATTGATAATATTCTACTCCGTGGAGCAAACGAACGAACCTATCAAGTATCAAATGGCAAATGTCATACGCCACAATTCAGATGGAACGATAACTCATACAACGATGCCAAATCTAATTTTGATGAACGTGACATCACAAAACCACTTTTTTCCGGATTATAGAAAAATGACTTATCAGAAAATAAAAAATTCCAAGTGATATTAGCACATATACTTTCTAATTACAATGGTGCATAAAAAGGCTCATTGAATATTGTTTTGAAAAATAATATCACGACAATGGTCACCTCGCGTTCTGTTTTCTGATTAGTTGTTAATTATGATCTTAAGATCTTTTATTCACCAGCCAATCAGAAAACACTCGTAGAATCTAACAAACTTTCGTTCGTAGACAGCTCTGTAACCCGTGCATGCGAGAATCTTGTTTGGCAACGGTGTTTTTACGTGTTCTGAATGTATAAATCACTAGAATGGTCGTGGTGTTATTTTTCAAAACAATATTCAATTGCGAATGTTTCCCTTTTCAATACTGTTTGTGTCGTTTGTTTCTTCCAAGTGACTGTGATAATTGTGATAAGTGCCTCCAAACAGAGTATGAAGTAAACTAGTTCTGACTTTATTACCAGTTTGGATATAATAAGGTTAGTTGTTTCCTTACGTTAAAATTGATATCAGGCAGCCTGCAATGTATACATTTACCAAACAATCGGTTCAACATTCTACATTATTCAAATGTCGACTTGAATGTTTATTGCATCCGGCAATTGCCAAAGTTTTCTTCCGAGTAGGTCACCAGAAATTAGGCGCTATCCAAAATGTTGTCGAATTTTACAATGAACAAAACATGTTTTCCATTTCCCCAATTGTTCAAAACGCATTGTTGAAAATCAACTTTGGAACTCCCAATCAAAGTTTAAATAACGTACGTGTGCTTACTTGGTTAGTTATAGTTTGGGTTGAGCTTTTTCGAACGAACGCAGCCGTAACTTGATGGAAATATGTATTAGAAGTTCTCTTCCTTGTCAAATCGCCATTGTATGGGTTGCTCAATATTTGTTTAATTGTTCAACAATTTTCCCACATAATGTGGACAATGTATAATTTTTGGGGCTCTAGTCCCAAACTTAAAAAAACACTTCAACAATAAGGTAAAACATGTGTTTTTCAACCTTTTCTTCGTTTAAATTAAATAATTTTTCTAACCCAAAATATCTATTGTTGTATTGTACAATTTCACTGAGGATGGGAATGTATATTCCTGAAACATGTTTGAAATAAAAATATAAAACAACTTTATACTTGTGGAGATGACTTTGAGTTTTTTCTAACCAAAATATTCTCACTCCACTTTGAGGATGGACAACTTCATTCAAAAAAAAAAAATATTAGAAGTACCTAAACAAAAAAATGTTTACCCAGCAGAAACGTCAAATTTGCAGCACAAATATTCTACTACAATTGAAGAAACAACGTAACTTTCAGTTCTTGTAGTTAACATTAATACATAGTTAATTTTACATCGACAGTTAATTTTACATCGACACGTCAATTTCACATCGAAAGATGCCCCTCATATTTCGCTAAAAAAAAGGTTTTTCAGGAAGGGGTATTGGTTTATGGCCTCTTCTTGGATGGTGCCGGGTGGGAGAAACGCCACGCCCGTTTGACTGAATCCACCAATAAAGTTCTTTATACGCTGATGCCTGTCATCCATATCTACGCCGTATATTCTACTGAACCCAAATCGGCGAATATCTACAACGTAAGTAATGGACGGTTGAAGTTTATCTCGATGCTAAACATACTACATAACGTAGAGCTCAAGCGTTTCTGGTCATAAAAGGCGGCCACTTTCACCAGTAACTCTTCCCTCGTGCGGAATCACGGCATCACAACGTTATTTCAAGCGGATTATCGTATATCTGCATAGTGTACCTAGTGCGCATAGAAGCCTTCGGTCATTTAGAAACGAATGAGCCTACGTCTTGTTTGAAAAGTGGAAGTTTCATTATTTTTATGTACATTGAGGGTGCGCAACGTAATACTTTTGCTATCGAGGAAGCCAGCGCAAAGGGCTGAAAACAACGTTGATTTCGGTAATGCAAAAAGTCCGAAGCTGCGCATGCTTAATTATCGTGTTTGATTCAACTTCAACTGTCTGTTTGGCTATCAGTAGCAAATCTCAATCTGAAGTCGTTGAAATGTCTGTTTACTGTGTAAATGATTGTCGATTTTGTACATTCCAGTGTCCCGTTTACAAGAAAGCTACAAGAACCGGTTTGAACTTCATCGTGCGTTTGTTCCTGAATACGGTAAAGCCACCTGAGCATTGGGTCCTGAGAGGGGTGGCTTTGCTTTGTGATACTCAGTAGATTTTAATATATTTTATATGCATGATGTTAGTTTTCAATAAACGATTTTATTCAGAAAGACCTTGATTCAGTCGCTACATTGAAGAAGCTTGGAGAAACGTTGTTCACAAACTTTGGAAAGGTCCAACCACATCCACATTATATATGTATTACTTACGAAGAATCATTTCAGAAAAATGCCTTCTGGGTGCAAATATTTGAAATTTAATAACGAATGACCTCTTCATAATCTCTACGCACCGTATCCTTTGAATAGTTGTTTGGTTCGAAGCCGCCATCACCACCAGAGGTGCTATGCAACGTCACCATCTTGTAACTTCGAAATACAAATCATAGATATCGCCAACACATTACCCTAACGACGCTGTGAATCCTAAATTTATTGAAGGAGCATTTTTCCTCAAGTACAAAAAATTCCCCACTAGCAGCGCTAGTAGTCCGGTAGAGACAAACATTACCTAACTCGCATTAAAATACATGTAAAAATAAACATAAAACAAATGTTTTCCACAGAAGGCGACGTCCAGGAGCCAAATTAAAATTTGCAAATGCGAAGGATAATAATATAGCAACATCAAAACGGTGGCTTGCTTGTCAAAATCCTAAAATGTCCGTTTTTTTTATATGATTCAAGAGGTCATTTTTAGGCACCGTTATCACGCACAAAAATCACTCACAATACCTCCTTCTTTTTACCAGCTTAAACTACAAACACCAAATCACTCATTTTCGGTACAACTTTGCACAAAATGTAGCCGGTTGTATCGAAAAAATACTCCTTCTTCAACATCTACACCTAACCAAACTTTTCACATTTACTAAATTTCATGTGTCAAACGAGAAAAATTAGTATTTTTTCGATAAAACGGGCTATATTTTGTGCAAAGGTGCACCGAAAATGAGTGATTTGGTGTTTGTTGTTTATATATATATATATATATATATATATATATATATATATATATATATATATATATATATATATATATATATCTTACCTTGTTATATTGGCAGCGCGTAGTTATGTCAACCCAACATCAACCAATAGATGTCACGCGTCACGCTTCTATTTTCGCGCATGCGCATCAATTCAACGTTGCCGATGATCATGCTTTATTTGTTTTGGTTTCACATTTGCTGTCTTCATTATCATTATTGGTACTTAATACATAAATGGTAGAAGTAGCCTGCAACCAATGATTATACACATAATTGTGTATAATTTTGTCCTTGTTGTTGGCCTGCAACCAAAAAGAGTAAACGTTATCTGAATAGGAGGTCCTAATGAGCTCTAGCCAATAAGAATCTTGTAGCATTACCCGTCATACTGACGTACATGGACATGAGTAGAGGTGGCCCACGTAACATACAGAGGGTCCAATATACATTCAAGAGCCTGTAACTCTCAGATACCAGAGTGCGGAGTACGCTAGTCCGCCACTGTCCTGAGAGAATGGTGACCATGACATGTCCATATACGTCACCCTAACTCACAAAAGATCTATCATCTCTTTCTATTAGTGTCACCATTGTCTTATGGGGAATAGACTCTCCTACTCAGATAACGTTTACTCTCTTTGGCCTGCAACTACCTTTGTCTTGCATTAAAGTACTGACATCTATGATTGAGCTTTGAAGAAACATAGATGGGATAATGTCACCAGATATAGAAATTAGATGACGTTGCGAATGGCACGTGATGTGAAGCGTCATCTAGTGGGTTTGAAGCTAACGAACTTCAAATTTATCATGGCACGCGCGTTCTGCGCAGTTTCTTGGTTTTTGTTGTGTATTTTTTTTGTCCTGTCATTGAGAAATACCGGCTTCGAGGTAGTCTGATCGATATATTTCTCACAACTTTATTACTTCGTGAAACGCCCTAACACTAACACCATGTCCCTGTTTCCGCTAGAATCCAACCCAGACGTAAGTAGGAATCTTAAAACTTGAAACAAAGATTAACTAAAGAACAATATCTATTCCAGGTTCTCAACAAGGTGAGTTTTCATTTAGGTTTCCCAAATTTCCAAACTATCCCTGACAATTTCAGTTCATGCACCTGGTAGGCGTACCAGACAAATACAAAATTGTTGATGTTTATGGTCTGGATGGTGATGCACTCGCTTGGGTACCACAACCTGTTATCGCAATGATCCTGCTTTTCCCTTGCAGCGAAAAGGTAAAAATCTCATGTTTCAAATTCTACTTGTAGTATAGAATTGAAACTGCATTCCTCTGGTTATGATAATCAATATAACGGGTGACAACGTAGGCTTTAGACTAGCCATGATTTCCAGAGTTCCGAGGAACGACCCCATCTTGGGAATTTCAAATGGCACATCCTCTCTCCATCCATATTTTTACTTTTCTATTCTAGGGACGATCACATAGTTTTGAGATGAAAAATTGGTATGTTTGATTTTTCAGAAGTATTTTAATGTTTGCATCTAGAGTGCATTGGACTTCCTTCAACCAATCCGATGGACTTGAATGACGAGTCAAAAATATTGATATTTTCAAAATACAATAATTATAAAAAGAGGCAATTTTTCCAAATGGCATGTTTTAGACACACATTCCATAATCTATCTTAGAATAATTCCTGTTTATTTTTTACAGGGCTTTTCACGATGAGCGTTAATTAGACGTTTCTGGCAAACCAGACAACGGATCAACCTGAAAATTTCACAGTATGCATAAATACATATGATCTACATGCTTAAATTATTTTAGACGATGCGGCGTTGCCGCTTCTACTATAAAGTAGAGGCTACTTTGATTTTTCAAATGGAACACCCTGTATATAATATATTATGATTTCTTATCACTTTGTCAACAACTTCATGTACTATTTCCCTATACCTATCTGTTACCGTTTAGAAGATATAAATTAATTTCGATTTTTTTTTTTACCAAACATGTACTTTTATAAGCGCTGATAATCTTGAACTCACTGGTACTAAGATGATCAAATTCGAAATGGAGTGGCGTGATACCATGAGGATCTCAACTTCGAGTCATATTTTTATTTGCCTCATACAGGGTCTTTAAAAAATGCAGATACTTTGTTCACATGAAAAAATTAGTGAAAGTCATTTTGTTCAAATGGAACATCCTGTATATTTCCACATTTTTGAGCTCTACATCCAATTTTAGATTGACTTTGTTCAGATAATCCGATTTCGAACCGTTTTTGAGATAAACTGTTTCAAACAGAAACTGACGTGGTTTCCTTGTATTCATCACTTATTTTGAAATTTAACAGATTCCGTTCGATGTTCCTTCATCAGTCACAGATAATACAATGAATAAATAATTATTAAAATACTCTTCAACCATCAAATGAAACTTATCTTCAAACAATAGTTTTATTAACGCTGACACACAAACTGAAAATAATTTCATGAATTAGTTAGTTAATTCAATTGTCAGTGTATTTCAGAATATGTTCGACCACATCTCCACCTCTACTTAAACAAACATGTAATCTCTTCAAAAGATTGTCATGTGTAGCGCTTCTGATTGAGTCTGGAGTTAAACTATTGAAAGCAGTTCTAACCCTCGATTTCATATCTTCCATTGTTGTTACTGGGTTGGAGTAAACCATATTTTTAATAAAACCCCACACAAAATAATCTAATGGATTGCCATCTGGTGTTCTAGGAGGCCAACGAAAAGGTCCATTATTACCAATCCATCTGTCTTCGAAGATTTCAGTTAAAGCTTCGCTTACTGAACGAGAATTATGGGGTGGAACACCATCCATTTGGTACCATACACGTTCTCTTCCTGGCCTATTATTTAAAATCATTTGAATTCCATTTCTCAGTAAATCTTCATATTTTGTTGCATAAAACTCGATATAAATAAAATATACGGGTCGAATAGAGAACCTCCTCCTTTTTGATTTCGTTGGTTAAAAATTGACCCATTCTTTATGGCACAAAATACATGAAATTGCCATCTTTCTTGAAAACCCCTTTGAGAAAGTCAATCTAAAATTGGATGTAGAGCTCAAAAATGTGGAAATATACAGGGTGTTCCATTTGAAAAAATTGACTTCCACTAATTTTTTCATGTGAACAAAATTCGACTCGAAGTGAAGATCCTCATGGTATCAATCACTCCATTTCGAATTTGATCGTCTTAGTACCAGAGGGTTCAAGATTATCAGCGTTTATAAAAGTCCGTTTGGTAAAAAAAAAACGAAATTAATTTATATCTTCTAAACGGTAACAGATAGGTATAGGGAAATAGTACATGAAGTTGTTGACAAAGTGATAAGAAATCATAATATGATATTATATACATTTGAAAAATCAAAGTAGCTGCTACTTTATAGTAGAAGCGGCAACGCCGCATCGTCTAAAATTTTAGGCGTGTAGATCATATTTAGTTATGCATACTGTAAAATTTTCAGGTTGATCTGTTGTCTGGTTTGCCAGAAACGTCTAATTAACGCTCATCGTGAAAAGCCCTGTATACAGGGTGTCCCGAAACTATGGTGCCAAATTGAAACGGCAGATTCCTCTCAAAAAATAATTAGGACTTTCCTAATATCTTTTTTCTCAAATGTCATTCGTTGAATATGAAAAAATGAAAGTATTTTTTATTCATAACTTCCACAGTTTTGCAAATTTTTCAATTACATTTGAAGGAATGTTGTTTAATAAGTGCTTTATTTTGAAAAAAAACACATTTTCAGTTGCCACCAGTGCAGTACAAGAAGGGTATGATGGTCCCTTTTCTCCCTTAATTTTTAAGCCACTGGATAAATCAGAAAAATTATTAATTTTTCGCATTCCTCATTTTATTTTGAGTAACAAATGTATATTTGTTTGAATACGGAAAAACTAACCGTTTTCAAGATAATTGCACGTTTATGAATCCCAACATATTAGTAATGAAAAAATTGTTCAGCTGAAGTGAATTTTACAATCCCAATTACTGGTTCAAATTACAACTGGATATTTTACCAAAAAAATTAATGACACTTTCACATGCGTTTTTTCACAAAGCTGTACCTCTGCAAGAAGGTACAGGGTGTTGAAACTGGTAAATAAACCACAAGTTTTCTCATAACTATCATAGATTTCAAAAAAATTCAATCAAATCTGCAGAGATGTTTTTCTTCAATAGGTGTTCTATTATGAAAAAAAAACATTTGCTACAGTGGCGTACAAGAAGAGTGTCATGGTAATTTCTTAAAAACAGAAATTTGACAGGTGTTCATTCCGGTGACAATGCATTATGAAATTTTTGTTAGTGCAAATTTACAAGATCCAATAAAATTGAACACTAAAATTGACCAATATGGGTTATATTTACACCTGACAATTTATTGGTCAATATTGGCAACAGTTTTTACTCAGGAATACCATCATACTGACAAGAAATGTTTCAGCTATAGGAAAAGTTCCGAATCGACTCTGATCTATTCTTAAATATCGTTTGAATTGATTAGGATCTGCACTCAGAAATATTTCGTGAACTAATGTCAAGTTTCCTTTCCCTCTTTTCTCAATCCAAGCTCTAATCCACCATCTTCTACTTAAGTCTTTCATATTCAGCAATGCACATTTCTGTGAAAGTAATCCAACGTAAATTATGTTTTTTTTTTCGCACAATCATTTTTCTTGCGGTTAGGGTAGGGTATGTGAAATCGCGTAAATAATAACATATGGTTATATGTTATTATAGAACAGAGATTTTCAGGTTTGAAAATCTCTGTTCTAGCAGACATCCAATTCATGGCCGAAAGTTACTGCAAATTGGCACTAAAAGTTTATGAAAAATTAGAACCGATTCTAAACTCATCAATTTATTGGTCAAGTTCAAATTGACGACAATTTTCTGTTTACACTTATCAATAAAATTCAAGGTCACAAAATTGACCAATTTATTGGATCGTGTAAATTCGCAAAACAAAATGGCGGATGAGATTTGTAAATATGGTCCAATTTGAATCAAAATTGGTAGTGGGGGTTTTTGAGGTTGAAGATTATGAATTTTTTGTCAAAAATCTATAAATTCAAGATGGCGGACGAGTTTTGTGATTATGGTCAGATTCTATTCAAAATTGGTGTGTGGGCGTTTTTGAGGTCGGAGATCGTGATTTCTTTCAGCTCAAATCTTACATGGAAGAGACCTTGTAATAACGATGCTCCATTAGAAATGAACAGATTAAGGCGAACTAACTAAAAAGCAAAAAATAAAATAAGAATTTGTCGCGCAAATTTTCAGTTTGAATACAAAAGCGACAAGCTTTTGAATCTGTAACTCAGGAAATAACCTACGTCACACATCCAAAGCAATTATTTTTTACTTTTCAGCGCATTTAAATAAAAGCGTGTCATTAAAACGTTTTTTTTATTTTGAAAAGGGAAACATTCTCAATTGAATATTGATAGAAAGATGATTCCACATCTGATTTTATGAACATCCTGTTTATATTTTCAAAAATCAGTTTTTTTATTATTTCATAAAATATCACTGCAATGACAGATGCCAATTGATTTTTTCCAAAAGATTTTCCTCCATTAAATGCTGATTTTGTTGCGCCCAATATCTGTAGTTTTCTCTGTTAAACATTGGATTGTTCGTTAATCTTGACACGTCGGAAGACAATATCGAAGGATAGCAGTATTGTTCTGAAGTAACCAATCACAATAAACTATTCTTCGATTTCCATCATTTTCATGCAAATGCTGGTGCACTTGATACTCAAACGACCTATACCTATGTTTTTTCAAAATCTTTCTTGCTGACCCATGGCTAATTTGTAACTTATGGCTTATTTTCCTAGTAGAAGCGATAGGATTTACTTCTACAAATGCTAAAACATTAATTTCCGTCACCTCACTAATGATTAAAGTTTCATGGTCAGGAGTTTCTTGTCTGAGTTGTTTCTCCACAACGGGGAAATTTTGAAAACATGGATTGAGATTTATTAAATTCATTCTTACATTACATTATATAGATTACATGGTATAAATAAGTAGTAATATTCTGATTTACATTTTTCCAGATGCACCTAGGTGTGAGACACCTGTGTGTGCATATAATTAAATAACATATGTAGGTATTAGTAAATTGGAAAACAAATCCAAAGATAAGAAATACAATTATAAATTATGAACTACAAATTATAAATCATAAATCGGGATCCCAGTTTAGTCAGGGGTGGTAATATTATTATAGGAGACTTGAAAACATATTAAGATTTTGAGTGATATAGTGTTTACATTTATTTGAAAAAGTTTTTGCATTTGTTAAATTCTTTATAAAGTGAGGTAGTAGGTTGAATGATTTTGGTGCTATTCTTGTAGCAAATCTTTGACTTGCATGATGTTTGCAAAATGGAACAGTTAATTGATTATTTGCTCTTGTTCTCGTGTTGTAACAGTGATTTACATATTTTCTTAGTACTGTGGCTTTGTGAATGTATAAGCAATTGGCATGGAAATATAGAGATCTTACATTAAGTGTGTTATCATTATATAATAAGTTTGTTGGGAACATTCTATTTTTTTGTAGTATATAATTCTGTACCACATTCAAAGGACACAATGCATTGCTATACAGACCTCCCCATATTAGGATTCCATATCTAATTATGGACTCCACCAATGCCTTGTATACTGACATTAATAATGTTCTGTTCATTATTTTCCTGAGTTGATAAAATTTATGTATAAGTCTTCTTGTACGGTTGGTTAACTGTGTAACATGCTCTGCCCACTTCAGATTTTTATCTATGGTAACGCCTAAATATTTTGTACTGTGAGATTCATTGATTTTGACATTTGATCCATTGATGATTGAAAGAGAGGTGAATTCAGGTCTATTAATGTTTGTCAATGAGAAGGCAATATATGTGGTCTTTTTTATATTTACAGATAATTTGTTATAGTCTAGCCAGTTTTTAACAGTTGAAATACCTTTCTGGGCAGAATCCTTAACATGGTCCCAAGTGGATCCCTTGAAAACTAGTACGGTATCATCAGCATATGATATCGATTCTCCGTTAATGTCAATATTCAAAAGATAGTTGATATAGGTAATAAAAAAATAAAAAGAAGGATGATGTCTGTTGCGTTCCTCAATTCTTGCATTTGCCATAAATCCACATTTTCATCTCTTGTATACATGTTTGTTGTAATTTTTGACAAATAATTAGGGTATTAGGATTGTTATCCATCCGACTTTTTATTCGAAAATGTGTGTCTAAAAGATTTCGTTTGAATAAACTGTCTTTTTTACAATTAGTAGTTTTAGAAATATAAAATGCCATAGATACTTAACTAGGCGGAAAAAACTGTCTATAATATTTTTTACTCGTCATTCACGCCAATCAGATTGGTTGAATCTCATGCCCCCGGAACTCTGGAAATCATGGCTTGTCATAAGAATTTGGTAATCAGTATTAGAAAAATTAGTAATTTTTTTTCAGTACTATGAATATGTGAAAAAAGAGAAAGACGAAGTTGTCGAGAAAGGACAAGTTGTTTCTCCTAGCGTTTGGTTTATGAGACAAAATGTATCAAATTCTTGTGGTACCATTGCCCTGATTCACAGCATTGCAAATAATACTGACAGGTAATTATTATCGCTCTAGAATGTATAGACCAAGAAAAAATACAAGTAATCGATTATTATACATTTCAGAATTGATCTTAACAACGGAATCTTCAAAAAGCTGATGGAAGAATCGGAAAATAAATCTCCCGAAGAGAGAGGGGAAATGTTTGCCAAAGCTGGCAGTGATTCCGAAGCATTCAAAATGATTGCTGCTCATCAGGAGCTTGCAATGGAAGGTCAAACAGAGGTAAGCTCTATCTTTGATGAGAAATATTCCTGTTATTTGTACGTCTTCGATAGGTGAATCCAAATGAGCAAGTCAACCACCATTTCATTGCTCTCGTAGAGAAAGATGATGAATTGTACGAATTGGATGGGCGGAAAGAGTGCCCAATAAAACATGGACCAACTTCAAGAGATAAATTCCTTGAAGTAAGTACCTACATATTTTATATCAGATACTTTATTATTTATTTGACAGGACGCAGCGAAAGTCTGCAAAACCTTCATGGAAAGAGATTCCGAAGACATAAACTTCACCGTTATGGCTCTTGTGGAATCCGAAGCATAAGAATGTGTCACGGAGATCTGTTGAAAAAACACGCTTCATAAGGCTTTATTCTTTAGTTGTAAATTTTTGTACTGAGCATTGTTTATTCATTTGTTACGGATGAATGTTCACTTTCGATATATGAGCTTGGCTTTACCTGTGCCTTGCTTTGTTGATTTTGTTTTGAAATTATTAAGGGAGCTCGAGAAATATGTGATATGCGTATTGGAACCAAATAAACTATTGTCACTTTCTGATATTTTTTGTTTTATTTCAAAAATATGGATTTCGATTCGAGGTTCTGAAAATAGTACAAACTTGTATTGATCCCAAAAAAAAATATTCATGATTGTATCTAAATCTATAATAAATAATACAAATATTTATTTTGAGGTGATTGCATCAGGAATTAATAGAAATAAAATAGGTTGATGCATTATACACGCGTTGAAAGGTCACGGAGTTCTTTCATTTTCTGACGGGTTGGAATTTGATTATTCCCACTTCAAAGTCAGAAATTCCCCTTTAAACTCGGAATTTAATAAATCCGACTGTTAACGCCCCAACGTATCCAGGCCACTGGTAGTTTTTTTAATGGTTTGAGGCGTCCCAGTTGGAATGCAGTGAAAAATATGAACATCCCTTAACCTAGGGGAATATATAAATAAAGACGGGAGAAATTATCACTTTTTAACTGATGTCTGTCATACAAAAATATGTCACCAAAACAATTTGGTCTATTTTCACGTTCATTTGTAAACAATAAATCAGTTCAAATCAAGCAGCAATTTATTGCACCGACTTCAAAGTAAGTTCTTATGCCAGAAAAAAAAAATATTAACTACCCAAACTTTGCCGTTTGTTTGGTTATGACCAATCAGGTACAATTCGCTACCGCTTTCTCTCTCACGTAATCTCTTACATAATCGAGACTTCGTCGGTATGGGGCACCCTGGACGTCTCACTCGAAGTGATACCACGACCAACTGATTTTTTTCCAGTGCACATTATTCTCACATCAAGTCGCCCCCTTCTTCCGACAAATCCGTTGTCATCCAGCCTGGTTACCGGCGTAGAGAACAACCGAGCAGATTTTTGGTACATTCAGTTGTTTAACTTCACTAACTTTTATGTATTTTTGAAATGCACGTATTTTTACGGCTAGGATGTCAAAAACATCAACTTGTCTCCCAACCCTCGAGGACGCTGCCTATCCTCCACCATGGCCAGATGACGAATCATCAAATAAATTTGTATTCAAAGGCCAACCTGGGTGTAGAACTTGTCAAAAGTACAGTTTGGTGAAATCTAAATGTCTATATATAAAAGATGAGAGATGGTTGATTACTTTTTTCCAATCACTATAACAAAATAACTTCTGCTAAAAGAAGACTGATTTTCCGATTTTCAAAATAAGGACTGCTTCATTGCCTTATATAACGCTTTTGTAAAATCAAGTTTGGAATATTGCTCTCTGATATGGTCCCCACTGTACAAATGCCACATTGACCAATTGGAGGCAGTGCAAAGGTTCTTCATGAAATATGTGTCATTCAAGCTGGATGGGCTCTATCCCCCTCAAGGTTATGACAACAATTTGCTGTTCAACAGATACCCATTTTATCTCTGGAAAATCGTAGATCATACTGTGCTTGCTTATTCCTCTACAAACTCTTAAAGAATCTAACGGACTGTCCTGAATTATTGGTACAAATAAACCTAATAAAACTTGAACAAACATACTTAGAAAATCTCCATTGTACTCAATATGCAAAACAGCAAATGAAGTCTGTTCTGGAATAGATATTCACAATGACCCGATTGGTTCTTTCAAGAACAAAGTCAAACAAATACTGTATAGTTCCATGTTCACAATCCTAACGGCATAAATACACCAAAACCATCAACCTATACCTGCATTTGTATCCACCTTCATCAAACCATTGTAAAATCTGTACCCATTCATTTTTGTACTTATAACCTCTATTACTTATTTGTACTTGTACTGAAACTTCTATACTGTCTTGTAATTGGGATTTATCCTGTTTAGACAATAAACGTATTTTTTTTTAATCACAATGGCAAGACAAGATCAAATACATGATATACAAAACATGTTAAGCCCTGGTATGAGTGAGAAAAAATCGTTCTGTAGGGACCAGAGTGATTTTGTCAATTAAAATGTCAATACTATTGAATTTGAGAAAAAACCAATTTGGACAGCTGATTTTTGTAAAAAAAATTAGGCCTTACATGGATGACACACGGTCTGGACGAAAAAAATACGATCATGTGGACCGCGTTTCTCTAAATATAGTGTTACTTTTTTTTTCTCTAAAACACAATGTCTCAAAAATATTTAGTTGTCACGATGATTGTATTATTCAATGATTGTATTCTGATAATAAATGATTATTTGGTGAAATAATGCAATTAAACACAAAAATTGAGGTAACTTTTTTGTATACTGAAATTTTCCCAATCTGGGGTTTTTATTTGACAACGCAATAAATGTTTTGACAATCCTCGGAAATTCTCAAGCTTCCATTCGTAGTGCAGTTCATGATTTAGGTGTGAAACTTTTCAAAGAATGTTCTCTTTGGCTTTCATTTCCCAAGAAAACAATTGCATCTATAAAAAAACAGATACCAACCATTTGACTGAGATCTACTCTTATTTATTGTCTTTAGATATCAATCCAAATTGACAACAATGCAATATCAAATAATAGTTTTTTTAACATTACCGCCACCTGGTAACATCAGTTGGTACTAATATAACAGTTGGCACCACTGTAATAATTTCCAAGTGACACCCGTCAGGTGTAGTTGGCTTAAATATAATTGCGGGAATTATTCCTAACCTGTCAGTTTCACTTGTCACACCACATAGAGTACACATTTATATTTATATAATTTTAAACAATGTTAATGTGTTTTTATTAACTTTGAACTTCATTTTATTCCTTGATCTACGTTTTTTTTTCTTTTATATCACTATGTTAGATGTAACATCATTGAAACAAACCTCAACAAAGTTGTAAGTAGCATGTTTCGCACTTGAATATGTATTACTATTGTTTTTTTTTTCATCTATTGTAGTTTCCCTGATGATGGAAATAAACATTTCCGAAAGCTTGGATAAACCTTGAAGAATTTAATTTTTCATTGCTGCTTACCCCAATATCCCTAGTTTTGTACCTTACTAGAATATTGAAATTTGTACATTATTTGTTTATGGAGTTTTTTTATTTTTCCACGCCCACCTAAACAATCTTAATTCAATTAGGATAAATAATGTATTATTAAGTTTAATTTACAAATAATAGTTGGTTTAAATTTCATTTACGGGTTGAGAATATTGAATAAGATCATGTGCATCAATATATATATATATATATATATATATATATATATATATATATATATAGGGCATGATTACACCTAGGACAAATAAAACATAATTAATCTCCCGCAAAATTCTATTCCACAAATATTTGATTATTTTACAAAACCTTTTTAAACATTAGGCATTCTTGTTTTATCTGCAGATAAAACAAGAATGTATAATATTTCTTAGTAAGGGTAAAGGGATAAAATGCTATTTTTGTTTTTTTTTTCAATCTGGTTCAATATTGTAACATATGGTCCTCGTTAGATTCCAAACACATTTTCTCAATAAAATTTTTCGATATCTTGTCAATTTGACCCATTGTTCGACACCACAGAAAACTTTTTTCAAATTCCCGCCAAATCTGAGGTCACGTGATATAAGTCGCAACGGATTTTTTAGTTGTCAGACATGCAGAAACGAACCGCCATTAGAGTTTTTCAGAAATTTCATTATTAATTTTGTTTCCCATATGTAGCCAACTTTATGACGGACATATATATATATATATATTGTTATGCCATGTAATTACAGAAATGCACTTAAAAATAATTATCAAGAAGTAACCCTTGTATACCGGATGCATAAATGACTCATCTAGGAGAGCAAAACAAAGATTATTGATTGCTACTTGTTACCGTCACAGCCAGATAAGAAAAATCAGTTTCAATAACAACCCAAAACCAAGTCATAAATTGAGCACACGTCCAAAGTCGATAAACACTTAGCAGTTAAAAAACATAAATCGTTACCCGAAAAGCAATTAAATACTCGATAACGCGAGCATCACCAACCCGCATCATTAATTGAAGTAAACAAACTCGCAATTCACCGGAAATAGACAACGTCTAGACTCATAAACCACCCTTGTTGGTCATTAGTTCAGCGACCATCAGACAGCCCACCATAAATTCCTGTCATTCAGTAAAATTTTACCCATTTATAACATAGATAAGAACCGCGGTTTATTCAAGAATATATCAGACAAACAAGGCCCGTATCAGTTTTACGAGCCACATCTTTATCGGTTTTTACCAACCAATTAACGAGAAGAAAAAAACAATGGTAGTACCTAAATCCCGCCCCTAGCTACTAGGTCGAAGATCTTATAAAAGACGCCGGAAACCGAAAGAGTTAAGTCAGTTCAACAGTAGCCCGCTCAGTAATCACTTTCTTAATATATATGTATCACTCCAAGGAATGTTCTTACTATTGGATTCCTTTCTATGGTCAAAATTTCAACATTATTAGTGTCAAACTTATGTTGATTTTCTTTTTCGTGTTTGGATAAGGCTGTAATATCGGTTTTTGAGTATTTGTGGGCTTGTACTCGTTTCTGCAAATATTGTTTTGTTAGACCTATATAGGTACTTTGACAGTCTTTACACGGTATTCTATATACTGTATGAGTTTGTTTGTTTTTTGGTATTACTGGTTTTAATTTATATATATATATATATAGAATAGATAAGTATGCATTCGATAAAGGACTTATGTGATTGTCAAAAATGCGATAACATGTTCCAAGACGAACACTACAAGAGCTAAACTCAATCCAATTATCAGTATGAAAAACGCAGCTTCCATCTGAACCAAGCTTAAACTAAACACCCTCTCCTCTTCTTCTACGGCACTTCTAATAGCATAAATGAATTTCAACTTGGAGATGGACTGGTCAAGGAACCCACTCTCGACTATTCTTCTCAAAGTCTTCTCGAAATATTCCTGCAAGGCGTGGTCGAAAGGCATATAAAGGCACATCATGAAGTTGGCCGTCGGGAAATATTGCATCGTGTGTTTCAAACTCGGCTGTAAGATCATAACGCCCCCATCCACGCCAGTTGCGAATTTTTCCCTGAAGGCTCGATTGGCGTTTTCTAACATGGTACTGTTCGAAGGCAAAGTATCGGCCTTCTCCAAAAGTTTGTCGTGCGTTTGGTCCATGAACGTGAACATCATCCTGATGGCTTCCACTAATTTCACGGGGATATCTGAAGTAAGAAGCCCTTCCAGGCTTCTGATGGGTTTTTCCAAGGGTGGTCTGCTTATGAAGCTGTACAACTTTCCTTGTGACACTGCGCACAGTATCAATGAACAGAGTATGTAAGAACCTGGAAAACGGGCAAAATATAGGCTCCCGTCTTGGAGAAAAAAAAAATTAGTAAAGTGCTTATTCGTTAGAGCATTCGATTTTTTATCCGGATATAAAAACTATAAAATAAAATAATTTATAAAAAACCTTTTTGAAGACAGGCTCGCATTCAAATGCACTAAAAATTAAAAAATAATTGCTTTGGATGCAGGGCCGGATTAAAAGGTGTGGAGGCCCTGGGGCAACAAAGGAGTGGAGGCCCTGGGGCAACAAAGGAGTGGAGGCCCCTAATTATTTTTCAAACAAGTTTTTTTTTTTATTTATTGCGGAACAAATCAGCATATGTAGGTATAATAAAATACAAGAAATAAATTAAATTACAGCGTAAACGAATGGATTCTTGCGAGCTTTTTTCGACGAAAAATCATTGATGATTTCGGTCAAATCCAGCATCCGGAGAAAATCATTCTCAATGCTAAGAAGCGATAACTTTGATAGGCGGCTTTGTCTCATCGTAATTGTCCTATTTTTTTCATTTTGGAAAATGAGCGCTTTCCAGTGCAATTTGACATCATCACAGTCTCAGTTGTAATATCACAAGAGAGTGAAAATAATTCGACAGATTTTCGAAAACTTGTTGCCAGGCAATAGACAAGAGAGACCAACTGGCTCGAGTGGCTATTGCCAACAAGTTTGAGAAAGAAATCTAGATAATTATTTTATACTATATCGAACTCTCGTGTGGTGTTCTTTAGATTATTTTTTGATGTTACGATTATAAACACATTTCCTTGCAAAATTATATAATGTACTAAACCGGTTTTGATTCATTTCACTTTTCATGCGAATTGATGACAGACGTCAAATTAAAAATATAGGTTGTCAGACAATAAAAACAAAATACCTAAAATTATTCCCGCGACAATTTTCTAGGTAGAATATTCCCACTATTGATTGGCCAAAACGTATATGAATTATTTGAATTGAACGTTTCCATTGGTTTCTAGCAATGTCATAAAATAATCACTGTAATTTCAATGTTTGAGAATGTAGCTCTGAAATTTTGGTTTTCAAGAATTTGGTAGTAGAACATCTTAGATTGGTCTTTTTGATAGTCCTTTTTCAGAAGGATTTACATTTGTTGCGGAATGTTATCCTTCTCTTAGACTCACACTTTCAGATTTCGGGGATTTATCTGCTACAAGCGCGCCACTCAGCGGACACTTGTCAACACCAATAAATAGGAAAAACAGGTATAGACGGGCAAAGTGTTTGTAGAATCGGCAGAAAAATAGTCAACAGAATTTGAACTTTTGTTCTATTATGGAATGCGCACAGGGCTCTTATAAATAATTTGATGCAATCATATTCATAAATTGAAATATTATTTTCTTTTGCTTATGATTATTAAATTTCATTGTGTATCTGATCGCTTGTGTCATTCGAAGAATACATCGACAGAAAATCCTTCATTTAATTTAAAAAAAATTATATTTTTTTTTAATTCAATTGTTCTTGTTTTTACAGTTAATTTCGATACGATATAATATTTTGTATAATAGTATGATGTTTTACTTGGTGATTGTTTCTCGCAAATACACATGATTCATCAGATCGAAGATTAATATCAACTATGGATTTTGACAAGAATACGAAACATGTTTTTGAATGTTTATAACGAAAAATGAGAGGAAAAAGTGGGAGAACTGTTCTTTTGTTTTCAGATTTTTTATATATAATTTTGCATATCCTTCGGTATTTGTTGGGAAATTTTACCTAAAAATTTATATTGTGGAGGCCCCTATCTTGTGGAGGCCCCGGGGCTGCAGCCCCGTTTGCCCCCCTCTTAATCCGGCTCTGTTTGGATGTGTGGCGTAGGTTATTCCGTAGATTCAAAAGCTTTTGTATTCAGACTGAAAACTTTGCGCGACAAGCTCTTGAATCTAAAACTCATGGAGTAACCTACATAGCACATCCAAAGCAATTATTATTTACTTTTTAGCGCATTTGAATAAAAGCTTGTCTTTCAAAAGGTTTTTTATTAATTATTTTTTATTGCCATAAGCAGATATAGTTGATTTGTTGAAAATAGGAACAGCAAGTTCATAAAATCAGATGCGGAATCATCTGCGACTGAAAGATAAAGTTTGGTCACTATCTTCCATCGTCAAGATAACCTTGTGGGGTATTCATGTTGAAAAGGGAAACATTCTCAATTGAATATTGAATAGAAATATTTTTCTGTGAATTGAAAAATCCACGATAAAAACATTCTTCTTTGCCTCATTCATCTTTATGAGTTCTTAATTAAGACTGGAATAGAAAATCAAATAACTATCTGAATGAAAATGCAGATTTTTTCTTTTTAGTTAGGGTCTTTTCAGAATATCTAGCAGATGTAGTTCAATGTCCAGCGTGGCTTTAGCCGGGGAAGTAGTTGTTTTCTGTTAGACATTCACAAAAAATAACTTCATTTTTATCGTGGATTTTTCAATTCACAGAAAAATTTTCTATTCAATATTCAATTGAGAATGTTTCCCTTTTCAACAGATGAAGTTGAAATGAAATAAATATATACATTCCGTCTCACCAATTCTTTATTGCCTACTTCGCCAAAAAGGCCTGCACTTTAGTTGATATTGCATTGTTCAGTGAGATCTTTTGAGAGCGGTATGGAATTTGTTTTTAGATACATTCAAAATATTCAACCCAAGATTACAATGATCATTGCCTAGTCTCATGAGTTACGGCCATAGTTTGTGTTATGAAAGGGTGAGCCAAATAGATCGGTATTGCGGGTGGTTCTAGATAGTACTCTAAAGTTTAACCATCCCAATAGTCCAGGGCATGAGATTGCCTTATTGATTAGGTTAAACAAGGTAATTAGCTCAGTTCTTATTCTTCTTTTTTGAAGCGTTGGAATGTTAAAAAATGTCAACAATAGTTTCATAGTTGTAGTTTCCAAATTGTAGATTCAATCTATAGGCCACAAAAATATTTTCTGAACACTGTCAACAGCATTGCTATGTACTTGGAAGTGGGATGATCATACAGTGCTTCTCAAAAGTCCCCTCCCCCCCCCCTCTTATTTTTGGAATGATTATACACATAAACAAGTGAAATTTGGAAACTGAATATTAAAGGTTGTAAACTTCCCTACTAGTGATGATAGATGACGAAATCGTCAAAGATGACGTCACAAGGCCATTGTGACCAATAATTTTAAATGGAACCCTACGGCAGGCGACACCTCTTTTAAAAGGTATCGAAAAAACCTATTCAATGATACTAATTTTGTTTGTGTTTATGGCAGTTTTGGCAACTCGCTTTTAAAAAACGTAAAGTTGTGATAAATTAAATCAGTTAATACTAAAATTCCAAATTCAAGCTCCGTCTCTGGATAGTTGTCAAATAAGCTGACGTTTTTGTTAGTCTCCCTAATTCGACGTTTTTGTAATTGTCCAAGTTTTTGTACATTTAATAATTTGTGTATTGTTGATCGAACGTTTAACTGTTTTAGCAGCTTTTGGTATTTTCAATATTTTTGTATATTTTAATAATTTGTTAAACTGTTGTGAGCCGAACGTTTAAGTGCTTCAAGAAGCGAAATGGTACGTGCTTTAGGTGATAAAGTAGCAGCGATCCTAATTCTTGGTGAAACTGGACAAAATATTCATGCAGCAGAACGCATTTTTAATGAGAGGTTTCCCGATCGCCCCGTTTCGAGGACTTATTTAAGGGAGCTTCTTCGTAAGTTTGAAACAACAGGTAGTATTAATTATGCGAAACAATCTGGCAGACCACAAATTTCTGATGAGAAAAAAATTGATATACTGGCAGAAGTAATAGTTAATCCTACTTCTTCAACAACTCACGTTGCATCTACCTGTGAAGTCAGTCGAAGTACAGTACACAGGGTGTTGAAAAAAAAACAAATTTCATCCATACAAATTAAAAATGGTTCATCAACTTTCAGACGACGACCCAGACCGAAGACTAGAATTTTGTGAAAATATGGAAACTAAAATTAACCAACAGCCAGACTATGTCAAAACAATTTGTTTTTAGTGACGAAAGTACTTTCTATCTAAATGGAAATGTAAATACACAGAATGTGAGGTATTGGAGTGACGCAAATCCTCACTTGTTTCGTGAGACACATACCCAATTTCCCCAGAAGGGGAATGTTTGGGCAGGTATCCTGGGAAACCACATCGTTGGGCCTCTTTTTTTAAATACTAATTTAACTGGTAAGGTTTATCTGGAGCTGTTGCAAAACGCAATAGAACCGTTAATCCTTGAAATTTTGGAAGATAATCCTGATGAATTTGGAAATAACATTCCAACAGGATGGTGCTCCTCCACACTATTACGGTGCAGTAAGACGGTATTTGGATGAGGAGTATCGCGGTAGATGGATTGGACGACGAGGTTCAACGGAATGACCAGCTCGATCACCGGACCTCACACCCTTGGATTTTTTTCTGTGGGGGGTACCTTAAATCGAAGGTTTACGCCACTGAACCTCACAATATTGACGTTTTAAAACAACGTATTGTTGCAGAATGTGAGGCTGTTTCCGCAGACACATTTGCAAAAGTACGAGAAGAGTTTAAAAATAGGATATTTCACTGTCAGGAAGTAAATGGAGGTCACTTCGAGCAATTTCTTCAAGTAGATACTGATTCTTAAATCTGTAATTAATATCATACTGAATGGAATTTAAATTTTAATGTTTACTAATGAGCCATTGAAACTGCCATAAACACAAACAAAATTAGTATCATTGAATAGGTTTTTTCGATACCTTTTAAAAGAGGTGTTGCTTGTCGTAGGGTTCCATTTAAAATTATTGGTCTCAATGGCCTTGTGACGTCATCTTTGACGATTTCGTCATCTATCATCACTAGTAGGGAAGTTTACAACCTTTCCAAATTTCATTGTTTATGTATAATCGTTCCAAAAATAAGAGGGGGGGAGGGGACTTTTGAGAAGCACTGTATACTTACCTATCAATGTTCTCAATTTTGTGGTGTTTGGAACTTTATGTATTCCCAAATTAAGGCTCATAGTGAACACATGGAAAAAATTATCTGTCGACGAACCAAAATTTTCGTCACTGTTACTGGCAAGGCAATGGAACACAATCGCCACAAAGCAAAAAGTGCCAATGATCAATACCCAGCTGGATGATGAAAAAATCAACATAATGTTCCTCCAGTAAGGAATTTTGTCCGGTATTGGGGCAAGAATGTACAGAAAGCTATCGATAAAAGAGACCTGAGAAACTCTCAAAAAACCCAAGTAAACGGACAATCCAAGGAAAATATCGGCTCTTCCATCATCGAAATCGTCCATGATGCTGTCGAAAGAAAAATATTCGACTAATTCTTTGTAGTAGGCATCATTTTCAGGCATATATATTACATCGAATCCACTGGCATCTCTGAAAATTTCCATCACATCAATCAAAATTCCTGGCTCAGTGCTGTTCACGTGAAAAATCCACGGTGGCATTCTCGACCAAATTACCTTGAATGGGCATCTACGAAAATTTTTCTTCATGTCAATATCGAATATGGACGTCTCCTTCTTAATTTTTTTTATTTTCAAAGGTTTTACAGAGTTTCCGCATTGGGCGAACCCGATGGTGTACATTCTCGCTCCGGACCTTGATTTTACTAAAACAACAGTTTTATAATACTTAAAAAGCCACAATAATTCTATTATTGGCTGCAAGTCGTCTTTGAACTCTAGAACGATTATGTAGCGCATTAGGTGTGGCTTCCAGAAAAAGTTAGCTGAAGAAATTTCCAATAGTGTATTATTAAGCCGCTCCAAATTCTCATAACCGATTATAAAACTTGATGGAGCATTTTCGAAATCTTTTAGTGTGTGTATATGCTCAAAATTCATATCGGTTTTCCCAAGGTATGGTAGAGGGAAGTCGATCAATTTTCGCCCACTTTGTATAATAATGTTGAAGCTATTGGAGATTTCCTTCTGGATGACATTTGCAAAGAAATTCTCGAAAACTGTTTGGGTTTGTAATTCCGCTCTCAAATTTTTTGTGAGATCTCCGGAAATGATTTCATTGTGTGTAAAAAGAAAAGTAAGGAGCAACTGCTTCAACATTTTGAACAAATATGTTTCGCGTGAGAAAATTATTCACTCTTTTATAGACTCGTTCCGAAAGGGATCGGTGATTATTACTTTCCATCAAGAAAATTACAAGCATTACTTTCTACTTTTCCCTTCAATTGGCATTTTATTGTTTTTGTATATGGTGCTGAATGCACCACGCACCACTTTATGTTTACCAATTTATGGGAAATAAAATGAGAGAAAATCAGTTTTCATGTATTGTAAATAATATAAGGAAAAAAAAACAACAGTTTTCTTCAATATTTTATTTTTCTATTGTCTACATTTATATCTCATGCCTATTTATTTCATGAAAGTTCCATTAAACGAAATTGCCGCAAAGATATCTATTGTTTGGAACTCCAAACTAGCAAGATGATATTTTTTCATAATCCCTAATAAATGTTTCCTTTCTGGTTGCATTATGATAAAATACTGGGCAATAAAACATCCGTAATGATTGTTGGAGGAAACATTAGATCTCTTAATTCTAAAATCAATGCATGTATAAAATCACTATAATCATGAAGACACAGGTAGGGACATCTAGGATTGAAGTTTCGACATAGTGACGATTTATAGCGCCATCTAGTAGCGATAATTCAAAAAAATCGCTTTTTTGCATATCTATGAAGTTTCAAATTTGCATAAAGGCATTGTTTAAAGAGAAAGAAGATATTTAGTCAAACCTTGCTTTTGGTTCGGCACAAATGGAGACTAGATATCACAAAAAAGTATCAATTACTGTACCAGAATATAGTTTTTAAAGAAAGCGCCAAAAGTTGTGAGAGTCGATAGTAAAATTAGAGAAAAAATTTGGCAATTTTCTGAAACGTTATTAATGCTTTTTGGTGAACACTTTTTCAGTTAAACAATCATATGAGAGTGTCCTCCTTACCTTTACCCTCCATAAACATGACCTTCATTGGGTGTGACCAACTATCTTCTTTATAAATAATGATTAAGCGCCATCTACTGGAAATGAAGCCTCCAAATACCGACCAAATGCCGCTTTTTGAACTACTTTCCTTTAGTAGTTCACTTGTTCTCCGGAATAGTGGGGTTAAGTATTAATAATTCAAATACTAAAAATATAGTATATTTAAAATATTCTGTCGTCGAATGGTTCAAAATGATCCGAGCCGTTCTAATAGACCTAAGCGGGACATTACATATTGAAAATCAAGCCATCCCTGGATGTGTAGAAGCCCTGAAAAAGTGAGTAAATATGCATTCCAAATTTTTGCATCGCTTTTCCATTCTACCCACAAATAAATCACTCGATTATATTGACTAGCATGTTATGCGATAGTATGATTTTGTTAGATTATTGCAGAAGAAACTCCATATACGATTCGTCACAAACACCACAAAAGAGAGTAAAAGGATACTTTATGAGAGACTCACTAATTTGGGTTTCGAGTTGAACAAAGAAGATATTTTGAGCTCACTAGGAGCCGTCAGATCTCTAATCTTGAGCCGAAGGCTGAAACCGATGTTGATGCTTTCACCTGAAGCCCTAGAGGATTTCGAGGGATTAGCGTGCCCCAAAAATGAGACACCCAATGCTGTAGTTGTCGGTCTGTGTCCAACAGAGTTTCATTATGAAAGACTCAACGAGGCATTCAGGTATTCAGACACCCCCTCCCTCCAAGGAACAAGGCAGAAAGTCAAGATGTGCCTTCCAAAACTCAAAAAATGTTCTAATTTATACAAGAGTATTACTCGGTTTTCCAAATAATCAACTGCCTTGTTGTTTGGGGTTGTTAAGAAATACCCCCCGAAATTTAACTTGATTTTCAGATATTTGCAAGCAGGTGCTCAATTAATAGCTATCCATGCTGGCAAGTATTACAGAAGGTCAGATGGTCTAGCCCTAGGACCAGGTTGCTTTGTCAAAGGCTTAGAATACTCTGCCCAATGCACTGCCGAACTGGTTGGCAAACCAAGTAAATCATTTTTCTTATCAGCATTGGGAAATATTCCGCCAGAGGAAGCTGTAATGATTGGAGATGTAAGGAAAAACTATATAAAACACCATAAAAAATATCAAAGTAGTGGATGCGTATCTGAAAAAAATTCTTGAATACAAAAAATTGTTTCACTGTCTATTAAAAAAGTAATAACGTTCAAAATGTTGCAGTGGCAAGAGAAAAGCCCACTCTTACTAAGCAATTGAATTGGATTGATACTTTCTCAAGGTTGATTATGCTGAATTTTTCAAATTATCTGTAAATTACAATGCAAACTGTAGTTACTCTGTTTTGTGCACCATCTACTAGCCAGAAGTCGAAGTAACCAATTAATTTACAGTTTTCTGCATATAGACAGTTGAAATATTTCTATATCTGAGTTCATCTCACATATATTCTTGGGTTTCAGTTCGAAAAAAATTTTATTTTGTTTGGGTCGTCTATTTTTACTTAACTTATTCCAGGACGTAACTGATGACGTTCAAGGAGCCATGAGTGCAGGACTACAGGGTTACTTGGTGCAAACTGGCAAATACAAGCCCGGAGATGAAAACAAAGTCAATCCTGTTCCAACGGCAGTCGTACCCAGTTTCGTTGAAGCTGTTGAAAAACTCCTTAGCATATATGAATAGAAAAACAGTTGTGTCTCATAAATGTATTTATTAAATTAGAAATATAATATAAATAGCAGCATAAGCAATATTTATTTATAACAGATGAACAATAAATATTTTCAATACATGAGTTATTTTTTATCTAGAATTAACATGATATCTGGTAAAAGAGATTAAGCATGAGTGTCGAAAAAAAAACAACTGTTATGGGGCAGGTTGAAATTTCCAGTTGGATAAATAACTTCTTCCAACTCACTGAGTTACAGAGCTCTCTTAAAAAAAATACTCAAACCCCTTTTTGATATTTCTAAAATTGTTGCACTTTACAGAATAATAATCCTTCAATAATTTCATAAAATGTTCCCGGAATGAATCATTACCAAATTCTTAATTTTTTCCAACAAGGAGGAATTCATCATTAACACGATTTACAATTTTTTCTAACAAGGAGGAATTAATCCTCAACACATCCCCCCATTTTTCTAACAAGGAGGAATTAATCTTTACCACATTCTCAATTTTTTTCAACTAGAAGGAATGAAGAATCACCTCGTTCTAAAATATTTACAACGGGTGGAATGAATCTCTAACTTGTCCTCCATTTTTTAGAACGAGGAGGAATTAATCATTGCCTTGTTCTCAAATTTTTCAACTAGGACTGAGTAAATCCATTATCTGGTCCTCGAAATTTTGAATGAATCCTCAACACATCCTCAAATTTTGCTGACGAGGAGGAATGAATCATTACCACATTCTCAAATGTTACGAAAAAGTTAAATTTTTTCCTCCTCTTTCGAAAAACTTGAAGACCAATTAGAGATTCATTCCACCCCAGTCGTAATGAATCATTCCTCCTCTTAGAAAAATTCGAGGACGAATCAGAGATGCATTCTATACCTGTGGGAAAAATTTGATAATTTGGTGATGATTCATTTCCCCTCGTTAGAAATTTGGGTTAGGATTTATTTCTCCTCATTCGAAAAATTCGAGAACGAAATAAAGATTCATTTTCCACCTCAGTTGAAAATTTTGAAAACAAGATGATAATTATTCATTTCTCCTTGTTCGAAAAAATGGAGGACGAATTAGAGATTCATTATTCCACCCTGTTCGTAAAAAATTGAAAACAAGGATCTAGTGATTAATTTATCTAAAAATTTGTTAGGAAAAAATTACTGATCCTGATCTGATCAAAACATTTGAAGAAGAAATTATATCTGGTAGTTAAGACAATATTTTCCCATTTTTTTTATATGGTAGGTATGCAATTAAGCATATGATGAAAACAAACGGTTTCTCTTTCTCAGTAAAATCTCTTTTTCCAAGCCCCTTTTCGAAAATGTCCATATATCTTCCGAAAAATTATTGAAAGACTATTTTGGTTAAATCAACTGATGCTAGAAAATCGGACTGAAAACATTTCATTTTGCTCTATTTGCGTTCCGATTTCCAATATATCTATTGTCCAATGTCTGCCTTCGATAAAAAACAACCCTGTTTATTCTGATGAAGGAATCTTGGAAAGCTTCTCACATTTGTGCTGTCACCTAATGTCGAGTGTTTGAACTATACCGTGGAATGAATATTATTGAAATCTGTAAATGATTTGTTGAATCCACGTGTGACCTGAGTCATTGTCTAAAGATCTTTAGACAATGCCTGAGTCATTGTCTAAAGATATTAGACAATGCCTGAGTCCTGTGTCAGAGCTTGTCTCATAAAAATTGATTCATCCTCTGTAAGATAGATGTCGCTAATTTCTTTGACAGGTATTATCGATGGAGAAAACATTACAATACCAAATGGAGACTTCCAGCCAGGGTGTCCTAAAATTACGAAGTCTTGATTACGTAAGAGAGAGAGCACTGGCGAATTGTATACCTTATTTATTGGTCAGACGCCATAACGATGGAAGAAGAAGAAGATTAGAAAGTGATCTACCCGTTTCGTAGAAGCGGTAGTAGAGAAGAGTTCTTAGCAAATAAGAAATAAGAATAAAAAATAAAGTAAAGTTGTCATAAATATATTTATTAAATTAACAATATACATGTAAATAGCAGCATAAAAAATAGAGTTATTTATTACAGATAAAAAATATATAACATTAAGTAAGTCAATAAATAATTTTAATATATGAGCGATTTTTATTTCTGGGAGGACCCCGACCTCCTGAAAAAAAGAAACCTTCAATGTTCAAGATATCAAAATAAAAAAATTAGCAGTCAGAGAGGGAGTGGAATTATGAATATTTTTTGTGGATAGTGCTTTCTCCAGCTCTCTGTAAAAATCTGAAAGCTCTTTTAAAAATAAACAATCTGAGAACTGTTGAAAAGGGCAACATTCACAATAGGTTTTTTCATTTAGATAACAAATGACTAACTTTGTTTACCTGTCAGACCCAACGGCATTGACGGCGATTTTTTTTTTTAAGGAAATAAAATATTTCCGAGTTTTCCTATGGATAGTTGACTCGAATTTACATGGAGAAGAAAACTCACCATTAGAAAATTTTCGTGAACATTATTTTATCCACGAATGAAAGGTTTTTGGCGGTATAAAATAGGTAATAAGTACTTAACCTACAAAGAAAGTTACGAACGCCAATGTATGCAGGTGCATTTGTCATGAAGTTGACTTTTGACATAATGTGAAAATACCGCTAATTTTGAACTAAGCCAATCTCAAATTGTTATTTCAAAACTAACCAATGGCTATTCACTTTCCCAATAGCCAATCAGACTTTGGGTCTCAAAACAAGCGCATGCGCCTTAAAAAATCATCTAAATGAAAAGGCCTATTGAATATTGAATAGAAAGATTTGTCTGAAAATTGAAGAATCTATAATAAAATGTAAGTTACTTTTTTGTAATATCTAACAGAAAACAACAACTTCCCCGGCTAAAGCCACGCCGGACATTAACCACATCTGATAGATATTGTGAAAAGACCGCAACTCAAAAAAAAAAATCTGTAAGTGAAAATTAACATTTTCATTCAGATTCTCTATCCCAGTCGCAATCAAGAACTCGGTAAAGATGGATAAGGCAAGTAAAAGTGTTTGCCAAAAAGTAGTACTCAGCAGAAATCACTTGCAATATTGAATGCGAGAGCAGCATCACATTCACTAAGTCTTCAATTTTTGTCAACGAAAACCTATAATTCACGCTTCCACGATCATCAGGAGGACCGGAAGAATTGAGAAACACATTTCTAGAAGCAATTTAACTTTGCAATGATGGAAAAATGTTATCAACTTTTCTTTTGGAGTGACATTTACTTCAAAATTCATAACAAAATTGCGGCTCCAAGATGGTCGATGATCTCTCTGTGTTAATGTTCCGATTTTATTCAAAATTGGTATGTGGGTACGGGGACGGAGATTATGAATTTTTAATCAAAATTCACAAATTCAAGATGGCGGACGAGTTTTGTAATTATGGCCCGATTCGATTAAAAATTGGTATGTCCGGGTTTTTGGGGTCGGAGATTATGAATTTAGTCGATTTTTAGTTGAAATTCATAAATCGAAGATGGCAACTCCAAGATGGCGGATGAGTTATTCTTTAGATGGTCTCCTCATTGAAGGACTAGATAGCTCAGAACTTACTGGAAAAAGGCCTCATAAAAACTAAGCTTTAACATAAATGCATAGATCAAGGCGTACTTAAGTACTAAAAAGCACAAAATAAAATAATTAATAAAAAACGTTTTGAATGACCAGCTTTCATTCAAATGCTTTTGTATTCGAACTAAATTGGATTCAGCGGTTCTCTTTACGCCAGAAAAAAATTTATTCCGTTGAGCTCCTTCCTTATTTTGTTTTTAGATCATCAACATCCATAGACACGTCATCGAAAATGCGTTCTATCATGCTGCTACCGTGCAGACTTCTCTCAAAAAAAAATTTAATCAATCAGGGACGCAGATATCGATGCAAAATTCCATATCCCGATAGAAAAAAGAATTTTCTTCCGAATGGCAAGTACGGAACATTTTTTTTTGTCTCGCTCCAATGTGAAAAAAGTGATTTTTGCTGAGGCACCGGTGTAGACTTCTGTTGGAAGAATCGCAGAAAGACCAGGGACAGAGCGATCGGTGTGAAATTCTGGAAACGAATCCAAAAAACTACGAAAAAATGATTTTGGGTTTTTTTTTGAGAATAAAAAATCATTTCCGGTTTTTTTCCGAAAGTTCGGAATTTTTCTTCTAACTCGGGAACGGTAAAAGATAGAGCAATTCTGTGAACTCCAATCGATTCAGAATGGCCAAATTAGCCTAGAAACGGAATTTTCTAACAAGGCTGTGACCCTAAATATCTTTAAAAAACCAAAATGTGGAAAATGCCGCGTAGATTCCGAAAATATAGCATATATGGTATCTCAATCCGACAGATACACCGTGAATCCTGAAAAATCGAGATAAAGGCGAGAGAAATCATAGATGGCGCACCGGTCGACTTTGACATATGTCAAATGAAAAAACCATCGGAGCGCAATCTGAAAATAACTTTTATATACGTAAAAAACTCCGCGGAATCTAAAAAATATAATTCACGGAATAACCTACGTCGCACATCCAAAGCTATTATTTTTTACTTTTTCAAAATAGTTTTTTATTAATTATTTTATTTTATAGCTACTTCAATTTCTTTTTCGCTGACTGGCTGTAAGTAAATGTGGTTATTAGGTAACACATTTGGAGTATTTACATTTCCATTAGAAGGTAAAAATTCGCCAAATACTTTGGCAATATCCTGCGGACCAGAAAATATATTATCATGATATATCATTTCACCGGGGATCCTACACATTCTATTTCTCGAGTGTATGTATGACCACAATTTTTTGTGTTGATTTCAATTTTTATAATTGAGCATTTCAAATTAATCTGGTGGTATCTAACGGAACAATTCTCCTATTTGCGGATGACCTAAAAATATTCTCCAAAATCACCTCTCTAAATGACTCAATCAACCTTCAAGCTGACCTTAACAGCATCTCGAACTGAACGGTATGTTGATGAATGCGAATAAGTGCCACATAATGAGATTCCATAGACAGGATACACCGATCATCTTCCAATATCATATAGAAGATATTACCCTAGATGCTGTCTCTAGCATAAAAGACCTAGGAGTTACCCTTGTCACAGCCCTTAGCTTCAATCTCCATATCTCTACAACTATCAACAAAGCTCTGAAACTTCTCGGCTTTATTAAGAGAACTACCTCAGACTTCTCGGACATATCATCAATACGCATTTTATATTGCTCACTAGTCCGACCGCATCTTGAATACTGCTCTGTGGTATGGAACCCCCTCTACAAAACACACATCGATCGAATTGAACGTGTTCAGAACCGCTTTTTTAATTACGTAAACTTCAAACTACAATTATTCCGTGACCACATTCTAACCGGGCAAAGCCTGAACCTACCCCCACTATTGACAAGGAGGGACCAACCGTACAAGAAGACTTATACATAAATTTTATCAACTCAGGAAAATAATGAACAGAACATTATTAATGTCAGTATACAAGGCATTGGTGGAGTCCATAATTAGATATGGAATCCTAATATGGGGAGGTCTGTATAGCAATGCATTGTGTCCTTTGAATGTGGTACAGAATTATATACTGAGGGTCATCCTACAAAAAAATAGAATGTTCCCAACAAACTTATTATATAATGATAACCAAATAGTGGCGTATAATGGATTCAAATCTAATAGAGTAATTGTCACTTCGGGTGTCCCACAAGGGTCAAACCTCGGACCCTTGTTATTCTTATTATTCATTAATGATCTTACTTCTAAACTTGACTGTATGAAGCTACTTTTCGCGGATGATTTGAAGATTTTTACTTCCATCGAGAAATCGGCTGATGCCCCCCTACTTCAGCAAAACCTAGATAACTTGCAAACGTGGTGTTCAGTTAACAACCTACACCTTAATATTGAAAAATGTAAAGTCATGACCATCACCAGAAAACGCACTCCTGTTGAATATCCATATAGCGTTCATGGCATTAATCTAACTCGATGTAAAGAATCTAAAGATTTAGGTGTATTCTTCGATCCAAAGATGTCTTTTGTAGATCATATCAACAAAAAAGCCTCTGAAGCCAACAAAATGCTTGGTTTTATCATAAGAAATTGTCAGCAATTCACAAATATAAATGCAATTAAAATTCTGTATTATTCATATGTGAGATCAAAATTAGAATACTGCTCAATAATTTGGAGTCCTCACTATTTCTGCCATAAATATACCCTAGAAAGGGTTCAAAGAAAATTCTTAAAATTTACATTTTTCAAATGTCATGGAACATATCCATCAAGAGGTTCAGATCACAATGCACTTCTTGTACAGTTTCAAATTGTCTCATTGGAAACAAAGAAGACAGTGTGCCTCAGTTATATTTCTATATAAATTACTGCACAACCAGGTTGACTGCAGCATGCTCTTATCTGAGTTGAACTTCAGGGTTCCAAGACTTGGGTCACGAAAAATATCACATTTTATTGTAGCGCGCAAAACAAATATAATATCACTATCACCTATTAAGATGATGTGTGAAAACTTCAACTCTATCTGTAACTTTTGTGACATAAATACCTGTTCGCTCAGATACATAAAAGAGATAACATTAAAAAAAACTGATATAAAACGAACTTGAATAAAATGTTTGCATTTTTGAATTCTTGCAATACTGCATCTTGTTCTTAACTGAATGTTCTATATAAATAATTATTAGTTATTAGTTAGTTAGTTATTAGTATTAGGTAAAACAAATTTGAAATATTAAATATGTAAATTTAATTATGTCCTGTAATTGGGTGTAACCTGTTGGGCAATAAATGATGATTATTATTATAACACACTTAATGTAAGATCTCTATATTTCCATGCCAATTGCTTATACATTCACAAAGCCACAGTACTAAGAAAATATGTAATTCACTGTTACAACACGAGAACAAGAGCAAATAATCAATTAACTGTTCCATTTTGCAAACATCATGCAAGTCAAAGATTTGCTACAAGAATAGCACCAAAATCATTCAACCTACTACCTCACTTTATAAAGAATTTAACAAATGCAAAAACTTTTTCAAATAAATGTAAACACTATATCACTCAAAATCTTGATATGTTTTCAAGTCTCCTATAATAATATTACCACCCCTGACTAAACTGGGATCCCGATTTATGATTTATAATTTGTAGTTCATAATTTATAATTGTATTTCTTATCTTTGGATTTGTTTTCCAATTTACTAATACCTACATATGTTATTTAATTATATGCACACACAGGTGTCTCACACCTAGGTGCATCTGGAAAAATGTAAATCAGAATATTACTACTTATTTATACCATGTAATCTATATAATGTAATGTAAGAATGAATTTAATAAATCTCAATCTCTCAAAATCTCAGAGGGACTTGATTTTCCTTCACAATATCATACACTGCAAACTAAGCTGCCCTGAGCTGCTATCCAAGATACATCTAAAAGTGCCTCCACGTACCACTAGAAATAACAGCACTTTCCATACTCCCCTCTATAGAACCAACTATAGATACAACAGCTGTTTACCACGTATCCAACGAACAGCGAATATTCATGGTCACCTAGACTTCTTTAATTCGTCCTTAAAAGACTTTAAATCCCAGCTTAGGACAACTGTTACATTTAATCATTTAAATTTTTATATATCATGTGTCAATATGTGTAATACAATGAAGTCCCTATTTTATAAGGGCTTGAAGGAATATAATTACATTACATTACATTTATAATTATGATTACATCAATCGTTTCCATTTCATATATTATTTCATTGCTTTTTTAGATATACACCTAGGTGTCAGCACACCTGTATGTGTATTTTTCTATTCTACTTATTCACTAATATAATACGTTATACCTACAGTATATACTAACATATATCATTATTATATATACTTACATACTAAGTTAATATCTCTTGTATGAAATCAGATTACTAGTTTTGGTATTATAAGATATTCATATATTCTATAATGTTGTTTGTAATATAATGTTTGCATTTTTTTGAAAATAGTTTAGAGTTTTTTATGTTCCTAATATCCAGCGGTAGAGTATTGAAAATTTTTGGTGCAATGGTTGTTGTGAACCTGTAGCTTGCATCTTTATGACAGTTTGGTGTCGTCAGTAGTTTGTTTGTAATTTGCCGAGTATTATATGAGTGGGCAGGGTAGTTTTTAAGCTGAGGGTTCTTGGTTATGAAAACACAATTTGCATGAAAGTATAGCATTCTAACATTTAGAATTTCGCTACTGTATAATTGAGTTGTTGGATACTGTCTGTCTTTATGTGAAATGACTCGTAGTATGAAATTTTGAACAACATTCAACGGGTTTAATGCGTTGTTATAAAGTCCTCCCCATACTAGAATTCCATATTTTGTTATTGATTCAACTAATGTCTTGTATATTATCAGAAGTGTCTTTTTATTCATGAATTTTCTTAATTCGAAAAATTTGTGAATCAATCTGCGTACTCGATTTGTGAGGTAATTTACATGGTCCGTCCATTTAAGATTTTTGACGATTATTATACCCAAGTATTTAACTTTTTCAGTTTCCATTATTTCTAGTGTAGTGTTCGGGATCTTTAGTGTATTAAAGTTTGGTCGATTTGCATCTGTGAGTGAGAATGCTATATAAGAAGTTTTGTTTATATTTAAGGACAGCTTGTTGTGATCTAACCAATGTTTAACTATAGCTACGCCTGCTTCAGCTTTTTTACGTAGTTGATTCCAGGTACTATCCTCAAAAATGAGGACTGTGTCATCAGCATATGATATTACTGTGCCGTCTATTTGAGTTTTGAGCAGAGAGTTAATGTAGGCCACAAATAAAATTGGTCCAAGCATAATGAACTACCTGAAATCATTAAAGATTCTAAAACTGTTGTTGAGTTCAAAAGAAATGTAGTTTTGCATATTAGAAGATAAACCTCCATTTTTGTTCAGACCTTCCATATACAACTGACAGTATTTATATAAAGTTTTTTTTCTTTATTTGTAGTAATTGATTTAGTTTTATATATATATATATATATATATATATTATTAATACTGTTCACCAAATGATTGGTCTTTTTATTTTTATTTTTTTATTTTATATTTTATATCGGAATTGTATACTTAGTTTATAACTTTTTTGTTCAGAATATTTTGTACCTACAAATTTTCGTGTATATTAGGATTTCCTATTTTCAATAAATTTCATTGAAATTAAAAAAAAAATAAAAATTAATCATTAATATCCTTTTGTACATTCCAGTCAATCTTAATTTACTTTCATTCATCTTAGATCGTCTTAATATGTAAAACTTGATTCTACCTTCAACTGTATATTAGATGTATTGGGCTTGTTCCCGTTGAATAAATAAATTTAAAAAAAAATTCGAATGAAATTAATTACCCGAAATCCTGTATTTTTGCCTATGCTAGGCTTTTTTTTTTTTTTTATGTTCTGGTTCCCACGAAAAGGGATATCCTGTAATGTTCAGAGAACATCGTGGGAACCAAGGGAAAGAAGGTAGATAAAAGATATTAATATGCACCCAAAGCCAGCTCAAAAGCTACTACGAAAAACTTACCTCACTAACACCGGTAAACCGGACGCCTTGGCCGGGGATTTTTCCTTACTACATCTACTTGGCACGTTACCCTTAATACTGTCATGTACCGGCAAATTTTCCTTAGCCCCCGCATGGACCTTCTTCGAATCCGCCGGCGATTTCGGACTCGACAAGCGTGACGATACTCTCTCCCCGTGACTCCCACCGCAAACGCTCTGCACGCTCCCCGACTTGCTCCTCCTCATGTTCGTCTGCTCGCCCGACTTGGCCGCCCTGAAGCAAACGGGGATCTTGCTGACATCGCCCGCGCCGACGTTCAGACTGCGCCGCCTCAGCGCATCCTTAGCCGTCGCGCGCTCCGCGCCAAGCACGCAGGAATGCCTCTTGTTCCTCTTCCTCACCACCTCGACGGGTAGTTTACTCTTACACACCATCTTCTGGATGTCGGCCTTGACGTCGTCCGTGATGTTGGTCGTGGACGTTTCCAGCTCGATGAGATCGTCGTCGGACATGTTCTTCAAGTCGGTGTTTTGGGCGGAAATCGTCGATACGCTTTCTTCCTTCGCGCCCCGAGGCCTGTCTATCGTCAGACGCGACACGCCTTCCTCGAGCCCGGCCCCCGTTTCGGCCGCGTCCGGCAGAGCTACGCCGGCGTCTATGTAAAAGTGTTGGTCTAAGAAGCTCATCTCGCTAAAAAAAAAAACAAGCGTTCAAGCAGGGGCCGTCTAAGAGAGGAGCGCAGGTGTTATTAGGCTACTTAGGTTGGGATACTCACCTCGAGTTCGCCGACGTGTTGGATCTTTTCGAGATGTTGCTCTGTTTGCTGACCGTGATGACGTTGGTCCGGGGGCTGATTTCTTTCGCTTGGCGAGTGGGAACGGCTGGAAAATCAATCAATCAATCAATATATACTTTATTGTCTGAAGAGTTGATTCTTATTGACAAAGCATGAAAATAGAAAAAAAATAAGAAATGTATAGATAATTAGATACGTGAATGTCATATGGATAAAATGTAGAAACATAAAAGATAAATATTACATATATGAATAAAAAACATATTGTCAATCTCCTTTAAAAAAGAAGGACTATTGAAACAACACATTATAAGATAAGATGTCATTAACAAAAGGGTAACTAACAATTACCACCCTTAAGATTTAACAGTAGTCTTGTATAATAAATCAAAATATATGAGATAAAAAATACAATAAAATAAATGAATGTCAAGTGGATAAAATGTACGAACATAAAAGATAAATATTACATATATAAATAAAAAACATATTGTCAATCTACTTTGAAAAAGAAGGACTATTGAAACAACACATTATAAACAAACACATTATAAAATAAGATGTCATTAACAAAAGGGTAACTAACTAACTAACAATTACCACCCTTAAGATTTAACAGTAGTCTTGCATAATAAATCAAAACATATGAGATAAAAAATAAAAAATTCAATAATATAAATATCCAGTATCAAATCAATTCCCATAAGGAACTATAGTATATCATCATAATATTCCTGCAGGTTATAATAAGCTTTCTGCAATAGAGCCTTTTTTACAGTCTTTCGAAAGTTCTTCAGAGAAGTTATGTTTCTATAACTGGCTGGCAGATGATTATATATTTTTTTGCTTTCATACATGATGGAGTTTTTTGTCAGACTAGATTTAGGTAAGGGTAAGGGAACACAACCTTCATTTCTTGTTTTATGTTTTCGTGTTTCAGTAGGTGTTGAACCATATTTTGTGTGGATGAGGCATACAGTTTCCAAAATGAATAAACAAACGAGTGATAATATTTGTTGGCTAATAAAAAGTGGTTTGCAGTGATCGTGATATTGAGCTTTACACAGGTATCGGATTGCTCTTTTTTGTAGAATAAAAACACATTGAAACAGCTGGTTATTGCATACGCAACGATTTCGATTTTCGTATAGAGAGAGAGAGAAATATACTTTATTGTCGAAGAAACAAATTCTTATTGACAAAGCTTGTAGAATTAACTAAATACTAACAAATAAATAGCGACTTAAACACAGTTTCACAAATATGACATAAAGTTAAAAAATATTAGTAAGCACCTATATATGTAATAACAGATAATGTATAAGGTAAAAAATTTAGTAATTTATGGTTCAATTCAGAGAACCCGTTGTCTAACAAACGTTCAAAAGAACGGTACATCTTTATAACATTACAGATTAAAAATATAAACTCAACCGTGATGATTACCTGCGTTAGTTCCGTACAACGTGTTCCAGGATATCCTCCCCTGCGATATCCGCTCCTCCTCTTCGATCTTCCTCCTCTGTTCCATCAACGTTTCCTGCTTGTTCATCAGGGGCGTTCGCATCTCTTTCAGTTTCGACTTGAGGGAAGCCAGCACGTCCTTGTCCTTTTCCATCATTTCGATTTTCGACATGAAATTTTCCAGCTTCAGCTGCAAATTGCGGTCTATGGGAAGGATGAGCATCTGTTTGAGTAGCGGGCAGAGGTTCACCACGCAGAAACGGACCGTCGATACTGGGTCTTCTATGAAGAGAAACAAGTTATTAAAAAAAAATATGCACAAAAAATGCAATAACAAATCAAAATATTTACCTCCCAGCCCTAGCAAAGGCAAATAAAAGTACTCCTTGAAATATTTCCAGCTGAATATTTGCATGGCTTCGACGCACATGTTGATGAAAATGTGTCTCGTGTAACACGACGTAGAATTGCACAGGATATTTATCAGGTTTTCCCTGATCCATTTCCTGTGATTTTCTTTGGAGCTGAATCTCAAAAATATCAGAAGCGTCTTCGCCGCCTGAGTTCTGACAGGTCTGGCCCTCTGAAAAAAGGGATAATAATTTCAATATATACAAATTTTTCTTATCAGTCAGATAATTTTCGGCAGACAAGACGATTTGCCAATCTGGTGAATCGTCCCCAATAATTATGAAGTTAGGCCCTGAAATCACTTTTTTAAATCCGTTGAACATTTATTCTCCGATTATAATCTTTAATTTTGCAGTGTTTCAAATAAACATACCTCAACAGGTCAGGATCAGACATGTTGAAAGGAAAAAACATGATGAGAAAAGCATAAATAACCTCAATCAGTACATACAAATCTGCAGTGAGGCTTCACATTGATACCAAGCAGTGTCTAACGAGTTCAACAGTCAAACATCAATATCTCTAAATCTGCAGTGATTATAAGTGAGGCATCACATTAATGCCACGCAGTGTCTAACGTGTTTGACAATCAGCATCTTTAATTCTACCATAGTGAATGAGGCATAATATAGATACCACGTATTGCCAAAACCATAATGACTATAAATGAGGCACAACATTGTTGCCACCTGGTGCCTAATACTGAACAAACTAGCACAAGCTACCGCGATTATAAGTGAGGTATCACATTGATGCCACACAGTGTCTAACGTGTTCAACTAAAAAGACAAGTAAACAACAATATCTCTGAAGTTACAGTGATTATAAATTAGGCATCACATTGATGTTACGCAGTGTCTAACATGTTTGACAATCAGCATCTCTAATTCTACCGCAGTTATGAATGAGGCACTATATTGATGCCAGCTGGTGTCTAATACTGAACAAACTAACACAAGCTACTGTGATTATCAATGAGGCATCAAATTGATGCCACGCAGTGCCTACCGTGTTCAACTAAAAAGACAACAAGCAAACATCAATATCTCTGAAGTTACAGTGGTTTGACAAAAAAAAACCCAAGGCAGACAACAGCATCTTCAAGTCTTCAGATACAAATAAGGCATCATATTGATTCAACGTGGTGTCTAAAGTGTTCGACAATCAGCATCTCTAATTCTACCATAGTTATGAATGAGGCATAATGTAGGCGCCAAGTATCGTCAAAACCATCATAATTATAAATGAGGCACTACATTGATGCCATCTGGTGCCCAATACTGAACAAACTAACACAAGCATCAATGAGGCGTCGTATTGATGCCACTCAGTGATCAACATTATCTCTAAGTCTCATAGTTATTGCCACGCGTTGAACAAAAAATGACGAGGCATCACATTGATGCCACCCTTTGGCTAATATTGAACAAAAATAGCATCAAGCAGACATTAGCATCTCAAATCTAGCATGGTTATGAATGAATGAGGCATCACATTGATGCCACTCAGTGCCTAATGTGTAGAACAAAATTATAACACAATGGACATTCGTATATCTAAATAGTTCGTTGTTTCAAATGAGAGATCACGATGATGCCATCCAGTGCTTGATATCGAACGAAAAAACAGCAAAAATCAGATCATTAAAACTACCTTTATTATAAATTAGGCACTGATGCCACCGTTGCCCAATATTGAATAAAAATAACACCAAGCTACCGTGGTTGTGAGAATGAGGCATCATATTGATGCCATGCATTGCTCAATATGTTGAACAAAAAAGGAAGAGGCATCACACTGATGCCACCCTTTTCCTAATATTGAACGAAAATAGCGTCAAGCAGACATTAGTATATCCACCGTGATTATCAATGAGGCATCACATTGATGCCACACCTGTTATGAAACACTACTTACGGCCTCCACTGTCAATTTTAAGACGAGAGGGGTGAAATGCTGATGAATGAAATCCGCGCTGACGCAAATCGGCAGCCTTTCGAGCTGTTCCAAAAACTCCATTTTCCTGCGCCAGTTGTAATATCGGAACACCTCCACTTGGCATTTCAGGAGCGCGCGGCCGACGTCGAGCGTACACTGGCTGGTGTGTTCTCGGGACAAGACACCGTTGACGGCGAGGAGTTCGAGAGTTGCGCCTATGTTCGGCACCAAGACGTCCAGGACTTCTTCGGCGTCGTCGCGAATCAGATTGATTATGTCGTTGGTTATGAACTTGCATTCCTTGCCTGGAACAGACAAAACGGGGCATTCGAAATTCAATTCTCGATACAAGGATCATTGCTAGGATCCGTACTGGGACCGCTTCTCTTTAATATCTACGTAAATGGTCTCCTATCATTGTTGGAGGAAGATTCTATCTTCTGTTTTGCCGATGATACTGCGGTCATAATAAGCGGTCCCACATGGAGAGCTACTGTGGAAAATGCAGAAAGGGCAATGGCAAAAGTAAAAAAGTGGTTAGATAATAGCCTTTTTTCCCTGAACGTAGGTAAAACAAAATGTATGACCTTCGCTCTCTCAATCAGATCCCTACCCACCGATGTAAAAAACATAAAACTGCATGAATCACATTGCACCTTAGAACAACAACAATGTACATGCACACACAAAATTGATAGAGAGACATGTGTTAAATACTTGGGCATTTTTGTAGATGAACTTTTTACTTGGAAGGAGCACATAAACTACGTTACAAAAAAATAAGAAAACTAATTTATAAATTCTATGAATTGCGTAACTTTTTGCCCCATGAAACCATAAAAGCAATATATTTCTCTCTTGTAGAATCTATCATAAATTATGGCATCGTTGTGTGGGGAAATGCTTGTAGTATATACTTGTCAAAGCTTGAAGTATCCCAAAAATGGATAGTAAAAATATATTCTATTTATTAGAATAGAGTTGATTTTTGTACTGAACTACTGTATTTCTATTTCTACTGTATTTCTATTTCTATTGCTGAATAAACTTAAACTTAATTAAACTTAATAAAAAAAAAAGTACTCACTTAATATCCTGGTAATCTGATGGATGCACCCGGCGATGGTTTTTCTGACGATATAGCAAGGATCGCTTGCCAAGGCTTTGAATATGCTGTACCATTTGTTCAGCTCCGGCTCCAGCTGATTCTTCGTGAACATCGTTACGGCAGGTAAGTTGAAGGCGCAAGAATCTCTGCAAGTCACTGCCTGAACGAACAAATTTTTGAAAGGGGAAGAAGATAAAGAGGGTTGGAAAAATTAAACAATGGCAAAAATGATTGATGTATGTGATAGTGAGCAATTGCAAGAATAAGGTACAAAAAAATTACCAAGATGCAACATTCTAATAACCCTATCCACGATCCACCCAATGCCATACTATAACCCATCAACGGAATCAATTTCATTAGTATCTATTTTTATATTTTCTTACATTTTTTTATATAACTTGTATATACAGTGCTCGTCTAAATTCCGAAATTTGGAGGGCTTAAAAAGGAGATAAAAACCTACTTTTTCATGAAAAAATCACAGCTAAAAGTTTTAAAATGGCGGCTGAGCGCCATCTTCAACAATATTTTTAAATCGAACACCCCTATATTATTCCATTTTCAAAATCTGCTCATAATTCTCAACAGTTTTCTCTAATACACTTTACTCCTAAATTCAATTGTTTTCGAAATATTAACGTTTGAAAAGTGACATTCCGGTTTAAAATGAAGTATGGATTTCGGTCACTTACGGTAAAACATTTTGCTAACTAAACGTTGTTATTAATTTGTTGTTAAATCTCTTAATGAATTCGACTAATAAGAGGCGTAAAGAGAGTTTATCAAGGATAAACAGTACCGCTTACCGAAAAATCTCGAAGCCTACGAATGTGTTCTGTAAATTCACAATCAAAACAAATTAGTTAGCTAAAAAAATTATAATTTATTTTTAAATAACACTTTTATTTAACCTCAACAATTATTTCATCAAGTGTTCAATGTGGCCCCCTCCTAAATCTTGACAATAAAGTGCCCTATTATAAATAGCTTCTCTCACGTTGATCACATGTATCTATTATTCTGCGTTCCAACTCTACTATTGTTTGGCATTCAGTGGCGTAGATTTTTTACTTCAGATACCCCCAAAGGAAAAATCTAGAGATGTAAGATCCGGAGATCTTGGTGGCCATTCTGTACTTCCCCTGCGACCTATACATCGCCCCGGAAAGTTTGTACCGAGGAACTCTCTAGCCATGCGATTGAAATGGGGAGGTGCCCCATCCTGCTGAATTATGATTTTACGATTTTCAAACTCTTCCTGATTGTTTAATACAATTTGTCTTATTCAAGGTTCAATTTCAGTTTCTAAAAGATTTCTGTAAAGAACTCCTGTAAGATTGCCTCTGATGAAAATCGGTCCAACAACGCGATTGCCCAAAATCCCCGGCCAAACATTCACCTTTTTAGGAAACTAGGTATGTCCCTCTCTGAAAATAAGCGGATTAGTATCGCTCCAGTATCGTACATTCTGTTTGTTGACTTTTCCATTAAGAAAAAACGTGCATTTGTCTGCGAAACATACACGTTTTAGGAAGCCCCGTTCTCCTTCAATTGTTCTTGTTAACCACTCACAAAATTCAACCCTCCGGTCTGGATCATCCTTCGTGAGAGCATGCAGGATTTTCATTTTATAGGGATGAAACTTTTCTTTTTTTAGGACTCTTTGGACACTTTTTGAAATTACTCCACAGGATTCAGCAACTGCAGACGTCGACTGAGTCGGATTGATTACCATTTCAGCAACAATTTCTACCTTTTTTCCTTCTGAAAGAAGCGGTTTTCCTGATCTTGGAGCATCTTTCAGCGTACCAGTTGCTTGGAGCTTATTTAAAAGTTTGCGAAAATATTACCTCGAAATAGGATTCTTGGGAAATCTATCATTAAACATACGGACTGCTAGATGATAATTTCTTCCAGCTTCTCCAAATATCAAAACTGCTTCAAATTTATCGTCTAAACTACGGGCCATGATCACACTTTTCATAAAAGGATTTAGGCGCTCAACGGACTATTTGACAGTTAGCAGTTCAGTTTGACAGTAAACAAGATGTTACCGCAACAACGATTTTTTCCAATGCAAACTTGATTGAAAGCAACATTAGTGTTTTTGGTTGGGCTTGAAATGACCAAAATTTCACTTTTCAAACGTTAATATTTCGAAAACAATTGAATTCAGGAGTAAAGTATATTAGAGAAAACTGTTGAGAATTATGAGCAGATTTCGAAAATAGAATGATGTTCTATTTAAAAAAAATATTGAAGATGGCGCTCAGCCGCCATTTTAAAACTTTTAGTTGTGATTTTTTCATGAAAAAGTAGGTTTTTATCTCCTATTTGAACTATCCAAATTTCGTTGCTATATACTAGGTGGTTCAAAAATTAGTAGGGGGGGAACGGACTTTAGACGAGCACTGTATAATCATAATTACAATGGACAGAAGTACCTAGGTTGATAACCCATTGGATCAACGAAAATTGGTTATAAAAACGAAATTTATTAGTAGAAACATTTACAGGACAGTTATTAAAAAAGCAAAAAACACATACTATTCAAGCAGAATAGCTCAATCTGCAGATAATCAAAGGGAAACATGGGCCATTATCAATGAACTAAGAGGAAAACCTAAAGCAAACCCACCGAAAACAAACTTGAGCTCTGACGAACTGAACTCCTTCTATTGTTCAGTGGCAGCAAAACTATCTGAGAATATTACTGTGAAAACTGATCCAATGATATACTTAAAAAAAATATCTGTTCAAGATTCTTTCTTTTTTGAACCCACGGACATTCAGGAAATAAAATTTATTTTCAGAGAAATAAAAAACAAAGTTTCTTCTGGGTGGGATGATCTTTCTCTCAGAATAATTGATAAATTACCGGATGGTGCAATACAAATTTTGGCAGAGGCAATTAATATTTCATTCTCCCAAGGATCATTTCCTGCCTGTTTAAAAATTGCCACAGTAATTCCACTATATAAAGGCGGAGATCATGATGTCCCTGTCAATTTTAGACCGATATCCCTGTTACCAATCCTATCAAAAATAATAGAAAAACTGGTAAAAATAAGGGTATCATCCTTCCTAATCAAGTTTAACATACTAAGTTCCAATCAGTTTGGCTTCCAATCCTCAAAAAGCACAAATGATGCAATTTTTTCCTTTCTAGAAAATCTTTACCTTAATCTGAATGATAGAGAGGCAGCTGCGGCAGTTTTTTGTGACTTATCTAAGGCGTTTGACTGCGTAAATCACAGAATACTGCTGAAAAAACTTGAAATATATGGATTCAGAGGCAATGCATTGTCTTGGTTTAGATCTTACTTAAGTGAACGTCGCCAAAATGTCTCACTTAATGGAATTGAATCCAATGAATGTGCTGTCAACTCTGGTGTCCCACAGGGCTCGGTTCTGGGACCTCTGTTATTCTTGTTGTATGTCAACGATCTGAATCAGTTGGACATCCAGGGTAAATTAACAATGTTTGCGGATGACACCACTATCCTATGGCATGATAAATCAATTACCGATCTATTCGATCACATCAGTGTGGATGTAATAAGGGTGAAAGAGTGGTGCGATGCAAATCTCCTATCATTCAATATCATTCAATGTCAACAAAACGAACATCGTATCATTCAGATGTAACATCAGGGAGGTTTCATTAGATGATGGAATAATTAGCAATGCCGCGGAAAATAAGTTTTTGGGATTACTTATTGATGAAAAGTTAAGATTCGAAAGCCATATTAACAAGTTGTGCAAAATATTAGCATCGGGTTGCTTTGCCGTATCGTAGTGTTTCTCACGAACTGGATATTGCTAATGCTAGGAAGGTTTATTTTTCATTAGTAGAGTCACATCTACGCTATGGCATATGCTTTTGGGGTATATGTTCAGCATCAACTGTTTGAAAGCGTCTTTACCCTCCAAAAGAGCCATTAGATGTTTATGTAAAGCCAAATGCAGCGATTCATGTAGACCATTGTTTTAGAGCAAAGGATTTTAACACTGGCAGGTCTTTTCATTTTAGAGACAGTATGTCTAATTCACAAGAAATACAGAAATGAAATAAACAACTCTTCAGTATATAATACACGTTTAAGACACCATATTGCTCTACCCGTCCCTACGTCAGCTCTTACTCAAAATTCCCTTATTTACAAGAGCAAAAAATTATTTAATCACCTACCCAGCAATTTAAAAGAAATACAAAGTGTATTTAGATTCCGAAAAGAAGTGAAAGAGTTCTTGGTTGTGAGGGCCTATTATACTACAGCGGAATTTTACGAAGATCAATTTAACTTAGACTGTAATTAATGTGATTAAGTAAGATGCAACCTTTTAGATTTTCCATTTTATTTTTAAATCATTAGTTAATGTCGACCCCAATCTTTTATTTGTATTATTTATTTACTATCTTGTGTATTGTCAAAAAACTGTTGTTAACGTTTGTGTGTATATTGGCACTATTCACTTTTTGCCTTTTTACCTTTGTACCTTTTACCTTTTAAATTTAGGATTCCAGACTTTGTCAATGAGATGTATCTATCTTCGGACAATAAAGTATATTTGATTGATTGATTGATTATCATCTCAAAAACAATATGGAATTACTCACCATACTGGGGTCTATTTCCAAATCAGCAGCCTTCATGTTCAGGCCCCTTTGGGAGAGTGCTTTGAAAAAATCCAAAAACCACAAGGCATCGCTGTGCGACAAATTCTTCTCTAGATTCGTCAAAAGCTGGCCGTATATCTTTGCTACCGAAGTGAAGGTTTGATCGCCTTCCCTGTTACTCTGCGAGCACAACCGTTTCACCAAGGGAATGGCAGTGTTTTGTATTGTTTCTGAAAATATTCTGAATCAAAGGCTAGGAAAGGGACACGTTGTCCAAGGAAAAATATTTCTGCAGCAAAGATTTCATTGTTTCCTGCCAACGCAAAAGAACTTATATGAATGAGGTATTGGTCCCAAAATGGATCCCTGTGGAATAGAATAGAATAGAATTTATTGGTGTTTTTGAATATTTCTTTCATTACACACGTCAAGAAGTTTGGAACATGTACGTAGTTAAAATAACATATTATAGGATTATTGTGAACAGAACAAATAAAAAATAAAACATATATACATACACAGCAAATTATGGTTTACACAACAGATTATCGTTTAACATATGTTTGAGTAAGGTGTAAAATATCTTCTAATGGTAATATTGTGAACATAACAATTAAAAGCAACATGTATGCACACATAACAAATTATGTTTGAAATGAGTTTGAGGTAGAAAGATGGGTGTTTTTTTATCGTGGTGTTTACGGAATATTACATTATGTTAGATCACTTGACAAAAATTCATCTACCGAGTAAAAGCTATGTTCCAATAAGAGGTGTTTGATGGAACACCATATTAGTCAAATCTCTATGAACTACACATGAATTGCGACAAATAAATTATTGAGATACATATTCACAAACCTTTCAACAACTATCACAAAATATTCAATAAAATGATATGATTCCCTGAATCAAAAAATTTTCAAAGAATTTCAAAATGTGAGCAACACAAACGGAAACACGTGGCAGTGAAATCATCAATTAATTCTGAGCTTATTGAAACTATGCCATTTACAATCCAATTTCCGATGATTGATTTCTTTCCTTTTTACAAGCTTTTATTTAGTTTTACCTTTCCCGATGTAATCCAAATCTTACAAGTTAAATTTGAGCCACTTCAAGTTGACCCATTGACGTGAAATTTGGCAGGTGTTCATTGTTCTCGTGACAATGCATTCTGGAATTTTTGTTAGAGAAAAAAACAAACGGCGGCTCCAAGATGGCGGACGAGATTTGTGTTTATGGTCCGATTCGATTCAAAATTGCTATTTGGGGGTTTTTGAGGTCGAAGATTAAGATTTTTTTTTCAAAATTCATAAAATCAAAATGGCGGTTCCAAGATAGCGGACGATGTGATTATGGTCCGATTCTATCCAAAATTGGTATGTGGAAAATTAAATTTTTAGTCTTTAAAAAGGTTTTGTATTAATTATTATGATCATCTTCAAATAACGATTAATTTAAAAATGAATGCCCTTTGTCTTAGAAGCTTGCTAAAGTATGTAAATTTTCTAAAATGGCGTAAGAAACAAAGTTATTTACACACTTTACGTAGGCCTTTCATTGTATTGATCATGAAGTTTTACTGAATAAGTTAGTATATTTTGGATATAGTAGTGAAGCAACATTATTTTTCCAAAACATATCTCTCCAACTGACAGCATTCTGAGAGCTACAAAGGTTTCCAGTCTGTTGGATACTATGCTACATCAAGGTTCAAACTTGGGGCCCCTACTCTTCTTATTATTTATTAATGATTTGTGTGAGGTGAGGCTATTCAATGTAGGAAACTTTGTTTTGCTGATGATTTTTAAGTATTTTTTTCAACTATTGATAGCACAATGACTGTATTGTGCTACAGGAAAAAACTTTGTCTTTCAGTCTTTGTGATTGATTATAAATTGCACTTGAATGCAAGTAAATATAAGGTTGTTAGATACACTAGGAAATTCACAACTATTCGCTTCCCTTACAACATTGAGCAATCCAATCTGGTAAAGATTTGACCTTCAAGAATCACATCTATCTTAAGGTCTCTGAATCAATGAAAACCTACGGCTTTGTTGTTAGAAATTGATAAAAAAGTAGTGTACATTTTTAAAATTGATATTGTTCAAAATTAATGGTGTTTATCCAGATCAAGTGATTGAAAATAGTGCTTTGTGTGATAGGTTGCAATTTTTCATTTTTCAGTCTTGAATTTCGAGAAAAATGCAAACCCCAATATTTTTTGCAATAATTATTAGACAACAAAATGAATACTATCGAAATAATTGCTCAAAACAACTACAACCATCTTTTCATACAAGACATATAGAAACTTTTAGACTTCAAAAAGCTAAAACAAATGTATTATTCAAAGCACCAATTTATGTAATGTCATGCCCCCATAAGTACAGAAAAACTTTCAAGCATAGGAAACAACAAGTTATTAATAAATATGAGCTCTACATAATTACTAGGAATGAAAATACATTCTGAAATCGAATACCCGACCAAACTAATAAACAAGGGCACGTAAAAATAGATAAACACCTGCAAGCCTGGAATGCATATAAAAGGTCATTTTTTGACCACGGAACTATTAACAACTCATCACCCTTCGAGTTACGCATATCTAAGGAATTTCATTAGTAATCAAAGAAACTATCAATTATAGGTTTCGACAGCTCATTAAATGCAATACGACCACGAAATAGATAAATCATTCAGTTTTTATACATTCTTTCGGCGACAGTAACGAGTCATTAATTACTAAGACGGTGATTTATTATGACAGGTAGAAGATGACTAATGTTAGGAATGTGACCCGCGAACGATCCATGAAAAGGGGAGGTGATATAAAAGTGCGACCACGCGAACAAACAAGGATTCGGAAAACAGACGTCGTTCAAGTAACATGTCCTCTCAGAGGAGTTTAACTTTCATTCGTTACCATGTAGTGCAATAAAGATGAGAAGTGTTCGAATATAATCATCTTGCAGTGAAATTGCGAAACTATTGAGAAATAAAATTCCAATCAAGTCAAACCGGAACTGCATAAGTAATGACTTCACAAAGTGAATACACAGCAAAACAGTATTTTCCATTAAGAAACTTTATGTTATCAATGCTTCAAGGACGAGATAATACAACGAAAACCTCTAACCGATAGTTCATGCTCTCATAGAAAAACATTGCCAATACACCTATGGTCTAATATACCGGGAGATATAAAAGTAGATAAACAACTTTCACGGAAATAATTAAAATAGTAATACAATTAAACTAATATCGTGTAAAACAAATATCGAGTGAATAAGTGTTGAAACCTGGTTCATATATTTTTCTGGATTTATGTTTGGGCAAATTTAACAATCTTTCTGAGACCAGTACATGCTTCTATCTAAACGCCCCACATTCCCAAGTATAGAGAGAAAGGGATATTTCTTGAAGCCGCTCTCGAGAAATAATCTCGGTTCAATTATTCCCAAGTAATTGATGCTCCCTATACTTCAAAGTAATTACTTTGAGGAGTGATCCCTCGAATGAGAGGCCAGTGGCGTAACAGTAATATGCCTCAACTTTAATAGAATATCAAACTATTGCTACATTAATCTTACCTCTGTTGCTGAAAGTGGTACACTTGGAATTTATACTTAATTTCTCATGTTTTCAGATATAGAATATCGATTTGTTTTATTTTCTCCTTTATAAAAAAAATAATTTATTTTTATTTATATTGTTCTATAAATGGGTTGAACTATTGGCCAAAAAAGCTATTATAATTATTCTGCAATTTACTGCCATAACTTTGCAATGTACCTAAATAGCAACTGGCAAAAATTTGCTATGGAAACTGCACCTATTGGTTTTCCTCACCTGATTCCATGTAGGGTATCAACAGAGCTACGGCATCCACAGCCGCTTCCCTCACTAGCATATTCTCATCACTGGATAGTTCTACCAAACACGGCAAAAGGCTGGTTTTCACTGTGGCATCATTGGCGAGCCCTTTGGCGATATTCGGGAGCTCCCTACACATAGCCGATCTCACTTCGTAGAGACAATCTTGACACAAACTTTGCACTAAAGGAAGAACCTCTCTTTTTACCCTGATGGAAAAATTGTCGGATAATTGTATTGTGGAAGCAATACGTTGACTATGTTACACCCTGTGAGGGGTGTTATAATTATTTCAGTACTAGCTGACACTGTCCAAATTTATATATACCCTAAAAAAAATTTCATGTAAACTCTTGGTCGGCTTGGAATTTATTTTTTTCTGTTTTTTTTGTGTTGTTCCATCTCGGTCTTTTTCTTCGCCAAATTTCTTATTTCACGTTTTGCGCTTACAAAGAATCGAAATTCATTTTTATTATATAGATAACCGATAGACTGACTATTTTACGAGGATTTGGGACGATATTAACTAGTTGGGTATGCAAACTGGGGACACGTCAGTTGGACATTATAAGAAAAATAGAAGAACCAATTTATAGTGTTGCGACAGAAAGATGGGCTCTTTTGTGAAAACTGTTATTATTTTATTGGAAAATTGACAGTCTATTGACATGTTTTACAACTACCATGATTTGAAAGTTTGGTTTACTCACTCGAATGAAGAAAATTTCGGATGGATCGCTATTTGTCCCAGTATCTTACAACTGCTCACTCTAAAAAGCACGGGGCGGTTAATTTGAGACATCTTAGAAGCGAAAGGCATAACCTGAAACAAAAACACTGCGTAAAACCCGGCAGTCTGAAATAAAGCAACTCCCTTACGTCACTTTTCAAAAGGGATTCCGATAGATTTTGGATTACCGAAAGCAGTGTGTCGATCCAAGCATTTGATATTATAGGATCTTTACTTTCGATTCCTTGTAGGACGGGTCGTAAGAGATTCAAGTTGAGGTTCATTTCGATCAGGAGCTTGAAGATTTTGCTTGTAACGAGATGGAATTCGGAAGACGAGTTTGGCAGTTCCTGTTGTATTTTCGGGATGATCCTATTTATCGTGGCGTTGTTATCGGTTTGGAGAAGATCCGGCAGGGCTTGGATGACACTCATTTTTTGAATATCGTCTCCTTTCCTAAAAGATCCAGTAATTAGGACAATGATAAATATTAAAAGTTGCTGCTTTGTACGTGTATAGATCTTGCCATAACGTATTAACTAGTTCTTCGGAATCGTTCGTCATGGCAGGTCCATTTTTTGAGAGCATTTCTCAAATGACTTTCATTTTCGAACGAATACAGCGTTAACATTTGTATTTGTTTACATTTCTTGTTCTCGGAAACTTTTTGTGAATATTTGATATTTGACACAATAAATAACCTAATCTACTTCTTCCAAATATTATGGTCCTTGCTTCCTAGTAGGCGTATTTGACCAGCTCCTTCTTGGAGAGAGAACTACATAACCTAATCTAGACCGCTAGAGCACAGATCAGTGTTGCCAACCGAACTTTCATGATATCCTCACTACCAACCCAAAAATTATACTTATAAAATCATATGACAATGAGCGTAGTTTTAAGTTTCGCCATATATTCAAGTATAGTTAAATGCATATGTAATAATGACAGTAACCTGTAAGACAACCGATGTCCAAAGGAACTTAAACAAGAACATATTTTACATATATGGATGATAAAAAGGTTTTTTTATTTTTCACGTTTTGAAATAAATGTAAATTCTTACAGAAAGTCGAAGTTAAAACTGGAGCACCATTAAGGATTCAGTTAAAAAAATACTAATAAATATATGCAAATTTTAATTAAAAAAATAAATATGAACTCTTCAACAAAATATATGAAATAAGTAAATAATGTACTGGAACATTCCGTACTCAATTTATATATTCACATAAATCACTTGAAGTTCTACTTAGACTGATCATGTTTATTTATTGATTGAAATTTGAAATTTTTTAATATTTAAAATATTCTTTCTCCTGAGAATACTCTCTAGAGTTTCTGTAGACCATTTATTCCTATTCTTTGTTTTGTTATTCGGCAATCCTCCTTTGGTCTGTCATCGTTTCTTATACATTACTACCAGTTTCTTTTTTTCGTCTTACGTAAGTGCATCTACGAAAAATATGAATTATTTTCATACTCGAAGAAAATCCTCAAAAAACCCTCACTTTTATAATAGCTCATTGAGAAAATCCCTCAGATCAATAAGTAACTTATTGATCTGAGGAAAATCCCCACAAATGAGGATTTATTCTCACAGTTGGCAACGCTAGCACAAATTATACACATAGATACGAAACTTCGCCCATTTCCTTTGGTTTGCCGCTTCATTGAACTCGGATCTTTAACTTGAGATATAGATAACAGTTGCCAGTCCTAAATTATGTTTCAGTTGGAATTAAGACAATACCGCCAACATAAGTAATAAGGTCGAAAAAATTTGACGAAAAATTAATAATTGATTGATAACTCGCTTTTGAAATCGCATATAGTCTTGAATGCTTCAGTTTTAAATTTTGTTATGTAGAATAATATAAGTTATTCCTTGAATTTCCTGGTTGATTTTGTGGGGCATTCAACTTGAGATAGGATTCCATCTTTTTCTAGCCTGTCTAGTCTTCTCCTCTGTGTATTTCTACTCTGTGGCTAGATCCGCGAAAAATTCATCCAAATAGGATTTGTGAAAACGTGTCTGCGCAAAGTGCAGAAGTATGGAGGGTAGAGGTAAGGAGGACAATCTCATATAGTTATTTAACTCAAAAAGTGCCCAACAAAAAGCATTGAATAAAGTGTCCAGAATGGCGCTCGTGTACTATAGTGTGGTCTGAATTTTGTTGTTTTAGTTGAAATGAAGTCAGCTGAGTGTAAGTGGTAAAATAAAATTATTATTATACTTTTGTGCCTGACCTTTCTGTTCCTGCGTCTTTTGACACAGAACATTAAGATGTCTAAAAACTCTGGTGCTTGCACTTATACCTGTAGAAGTTTGGGATCGACTTGGCTACACTTGGCCTACTTGATAATAGAGATTACTAGCGTGTCAGATGGCGCCAATTTCGTTTTAGTTTCAATTCAGGGTATATTTATTTCCTCAGCTTCCTTTTTGAGACGAACTGTTCGCGGGTTCTAATTCTAGCTTCGCTATTGGTTGGAGAGAGACATCTGTCAAACTTCACCAGTAGCAAAGCTGGAATTAGAAGCCCCGAACATTGCACAAAGAAAGCACTGTCGTGTTGTTTTTCGTATTTTGTATCATTTGAATTTGAGATTAACTGCATTTTGACAGACGTAGAATTGGAAATTAAATTGTCATTAAATTGCAGAAAATATAAAATTCAATGCATACAATATGATGAACTATGAAAATATCCTTATTAGTCAATTCGTCAAGATTTGTACTTGCTTTTGGTTCTGAATACAGGTGAATATTCGAGTCTGCGGCTTTATACTGTCCACACAAAATACGAATGTGTCCCATTCTACAAAAAACTTATGAACGAGTAGTTTTCAAAGAACAAACTCAGGAATGAGCTAAGCAAGATTTCAAATCAAAAAGATGGAAAACGCATAGATACCGACAAAACACTGGAAATAATTCCATATAAGATGCTGCAGATGTTAGAAATTAAGTTCTGGCATTAAGCGGGAATATGAACAAACATTTTTGGACGGCGCCATCTACCACAGAGAGAAGCTCTGTTGAAGTAACAGGTGGTGTCCCCTCGAAAATCTAAACAATATCGAATCAGTTCATTCACCAGGGTTTTTAGACATCTTAACACAGAACATCTACCTTTTGACAGATTGGACACCGTTTGTTGTTTTCTTTTTAGTGAACAGTAGATTATAATTTATTTCTATTTTGAACGTTTATTCGGGCTCACACATGATACTTTGTATGGAAAAACATATGCGTCGTCAGTTGGATCTTTGTCTTAATTATTACCACTAGGATAAAATATGGCATTTGTTGATTTGGGCTTTATTGCAGATATCTGTCTGTGTGTGCCTAAGAAGTTAATCAGTTCAATACCGCAATTCTCAGTTCTGAATATGTTAGAAATAACTGATATTTCACCCGTTAAATCATCATTTGGAACAAACCCAGATGCTCCCTAAGTTAATTAAACCCATCGTCACAACCAGCGGACGAGAGAAATCACGATCGGAATTGATATTAAAAGTGAATATAGTTTTCTGAAGGCTACTTACGTCAGAATAAATAGGCTCCTTTCTATGGGTTTATTATCATATTGCTCGTCGACTGTATGCTTTTGAAGTTGATGAGCGGTCTACAAATAATTCCAGTTATTTGAAAAGCATATTGAACAAGAGCTAACTAACTACTTACTTTTCCAGCTACAGGTCTATCAAGTTGCAGACTTTGCAATTCTTCATCAAATTTGGTTAGCATGATGAAATAATACACAAAAAAACTATCAAAAATTCAACTGGGAGAAAAATGTCATTTATGTCAATTAACTCATCGAAATATTTTTGACAAGAGGGGGAAGACATGTTGGTCATTTCTTTTTAGTTGTTGGTATTTTTTTATCGAGATAACCTACCATGGGTAGAGGGTTATCTAACCTTCAAAATTCATAAATCCTCTTATTTTTAATAAGTGGGCTTTCTCGATGAAGAATTTCAGAATGATTCAAAAGTTCACAGCTAGCCTCTTTACACACAAAAACAAATCGTTTGAAAATTTTATTGAAAATTAAATAGCAATGATATCAAGGTTACACGAATCCAAGAGTGTCTTTGATTTTATTGCCAAAAATGTTTGACATTAGTTTTCAGTTGTAATATCACAAGAGAGTGAGATTAAAGTGAAAATAATTTGTCAGATTTTCGAAAACTTGTTACCAGGCAATAGACGAGAGCCCGATGGGCTCGAGTGGCTATTGCCAAATGACAACAAGTTTGAGAAAAAATCTGAGGAATTATTTTCTACTTTATCGAACTGTTTTCATTGTTTTGCGCTACCAACTGTTCACATTTTTAGGCACAACATCTCTATGAATATATATATATATATATATATATATATATATCGAGAATAAGAGAAATCTGTTTCGAATCCAAAAGAACCCACCATCCGTCTACAGCCTGTTTCATGGTTTCCCAATCATCAGGACGGCCTGTGGTCTCTTTCAAATTCGTATCAGATTTCTCGTAGTTTAATAGCCTTAGGCTATTAACCTTAGGCTATTAACCTACGAGAAATCTGATACGAATTTGAAAGAGACCACAGGCCGTCCTGATGATTGGGAAACCATGAAACAGGCTGTAGACGGATGATGGGTTCTTTTGGATTCGAAACAGATTTCTCTTATTCTCGATATTTGTTTGCGTTAAACGCATGAAGAGTACGACTATTGGTATCGTGGGTAGGCCTATCTGACACATTTGTTGGTGACCTGTTAATATGCACGAAATTTCGTGCTATTAAAATTCCACGATATTAGGTTTAAGCTTCACCGCACAGATTATAGGTGTCACTATCAATAATCTGATGCTGTTTATATATATATATATATATATATATATATATATATATTTATATATATATATAAATTTAGATATAACGACTGAAAATTGGTATGAACAGTGGGGAATAACGGGGATCTTCAGTCAGCACAAGTGTTGAATTATGAGAAAGTCTTTAATACGTTGGACCAAGCTTTCTTTTCAATTTTGAAACTTCTTCAGGGTCCTAAAATATGTAAATTACATTATTGAGAAAAAATACTTAAAATGAAGGAAGTACTGTTTTCAAAATGTATGCTACAAATCCTGTTATTTGAGTATAACGTTAAGGCATCTTTTTTCATGATTTCTTCATTGCCACAGGCCAGTTTCCATCCATGAACTCGTTCAGTATCTTTCGGATTTGGAAATCTGAAAAATCTCATGTTCTCAGAAGTACTGGAATAGAAGCTGTTGGGACAATTTTTGATAGAACACTTAATGCCTTTACTACCACCCATCTTGTGTATAAAATATATGGGACTAAGCTACTACTAAGTTAATTTGAACTGAAAAATGCAATTTCAATAAGAATAATAGAAACATGCAGAACTAAAAAGAAATGAGTTAACTTTAAAATAAAACAAATTGCACTTCAAAACACCAAAACCAAAACAACTCGTGTATGTCAATATTCGTCAAATCGCTTCGAAAAAAACGTTGAGGAAAAATCCTTTCGAATAATAAAAAATCGCCAGTAGACTTCAAGAAAAATCAAGCAGTCATCTGATATTTGACAGACAGATGTAAACATCAAAGAGTAGGGGGTAAACTAACCTCTAATATTGGTAAACATTATAGTAAAATTTGAAGGTCATCACCTGATTTTCGCGCCATTTGGTCTGTGCGGGATCTTGTTGTAACCTCTAATCTTTGACAATGTGCTTGTTTGTGATTTCACCTGCCTGTTTGCATCATTATTGAAAAGAGAAAAATTGCTATGTAACCTGCTGGGACAAATGAACAAACCTATGTATCGATTTAAAAAATGTCAAAATAACCAATAACCTCTTATTTGTTTTATTTCTTGTAAAAAGTATATTTATTTTCGTAATGTTTTCGTATTGTTCCCAGGAAGTCGAAGGTATGTAAATGTTGCTGCATTTTATTCTTTTCGATAAAATCAGGCGCTGAAACATCGCCGACAGGAAAATAAATTCAAGAATCTCCTATAATTGATGAGTTTCATACTGCAGTTGTCGTTTCAGATTGTGAGCTCACAATGGATAATCTACAAATTAAGGAAGAAACTAAAAATCCAATTCAGGACAAAGAAACTTTCATTGATACCAAAGCCTTACGAATGATGGTAAGTTAGGGTACGGCTTTTTTACTTTAAACAATCTTTTGCCCCTTAGGAAAAAATGGGCTACAAAGCAGGTTCTGGTTTAGGGAAGTGTGAGCAAGGAATAACCAAAATAATAGATGTAACATATCAATCAGGGAAAAAAGGACTGGGATCGAAGTTGAAAAATTTGGATTCTACGACAGTCGCATGGGATTTCTCTAGAGAAGTAGGTAACTCATAATAATAATCTATTATTGGAAAACAATAATAAGAAATTTGGTTTGTTTGGAAAAAAAAAAGGGGTGAATGAAGATATTTAATCGTGTTCCTGTTGAATTCTCTGCCTGGGGGTACCGATAAAATAATCTATCGAGGAGCTTTATGTTTTTGTGCTTCAGACAAAATCGATAAAGTAGATTTTTTCAAGCTTTATAGAAATTAACTATCACATGAACCAAAAATTTTGGTGATTTTCCCTAAACTGCATTTTTACCCTATTATATTGGTAAATATAAAGTTACACCACACATGCACTTTGAATATGGGGAAAATACTTTTCCTACGTGTTTTTGCCTTCTGAACACGAATCTGGAAGAAAAATGCGGCGGTATCATACCGTTCCCGAGTTGCAGCACTTAAAAAAAAATTAACCTCATTTTCAAGCACCGTTTTCTAGTACAAAAATCACTCAAAATGCCTCCTTCTTTTTACCAGCATAAACAATACACCCTAAATCACATATTTTCGGCACAACTTTGCACAATGCACAAAATATCGCCGTTTTTATCGAAAAAATCCTCCTTACACAGTTCCAAATAAACGATTTTCGTTCCTTTGACAGAAGCCATTTAACTTTGCCTTCTTTTTCATGTTGGCAATAAGTGAATCACCACCAACTTTTCGAATTCAAATGTGAGCAATGGTTTCCCCTACATTTATGTGTGCAATTGTTGTGGGTGCTGATTCATTTATTACCAACATGAAAAATAAGGCAAAGTTTCTAAATGTCTTCTGTCAAAGGAACGAAAATCGTTTATTTGGTGGAAAATGCAACTTGCCACTCTAGTCACTCGGCGACAAAAATTGATTATGTTTGTAGCAACATGCAAGAGAAATGCAGTTCCTGCCTTGTTATCAGTGCAGGTCTATCTGATCATGAAGCAGTTTTAAGCACATTTGACATCTGTATTACTCAACAAAAAGATTTTAAGTATGGGCGGTTACACAGCAAAGCAAATTTTGATAAATTTAGAGAAGCGGCATGTCTCTCCGAGTGGAGTAACATTCTAAATTCAGAGAAACCTTTTGAACATTTTCATGAACTTCTTGTAACACTATTTAATGAATCCTTCCCTGTACAAAAACTTAGGGATAAACGGAAAACAAAACATTGGCTCACTGTGGGAATTAGAACATCATCAAAAAATTTAAGATGCCTGCATATTATAAGGAAATATACTAACGCAATTTTTTTCCATACATACTTCACTAAATATCGAAGGATCTACAGGACACTTATCAAAACCGCCAAAGAAAGCTACTACAAGAATAAAATTGATAGATCAGATAATAAATCCAAAACCAGCTGGAGAATTATTAATGATCTGAGAGGAAAAAACCACATAAATAAACTAGAGACCACTATAACACCAAATGAACTAAATAATTACTTTTGCACTGCTGCTAGTATAATAACACAGGACTTATAAAAAAATATTGACCCCTTGGAACATTTTGGTAACTTCACCATTTCTCAGTCAATCTTATTTTATGATACAGATATTGTTGAGCTAAAAGAAGTACTGTTGTCAATTAAAAATAAAAATACGCATGGAATTGATGAGATTTCTATAAGAGTGCTTGAGAACCTACCAGAAGACGCTCTTCATACATTAGCCACCCTAATTAATATGTCATTTCAGAGAGGTGTATTCCCAGACTTCTTAAAAACAGCTATTGTAATTCCCTTTACATAAAGGTGGCGCGCAAGATACGCCAGCAAATTTCCGGCCGATTTCTCTAATACCGCTCTGGCAAAAGTAATTGAAAAATCGTAAAAATCAGAATAACTAAATTCTTAATAAAGCATAATATAATATCTCAAACTCAGTATGGATTCCAGGGAAATAAAACTCATGTGATGCTATCTTCACATTTCTCCAGGAATTATACACAAATGTCAACTCCGAGAGGCTGCGGCAGCCGTGTTCTGCGACTTCTCCAAGGCGTTTGACTGCGTTGACCATCGAATACTATTGGCTAAGCTTCACCGCTATGGCTTCAGAGGAGTAGTGAATAAATGGATTGAATCATACCTAACAAACTGCACACAAATGGTTAGAACCTCAACCATTTCTGATGAAGCACTGGTTAATTGTGGTGTACCACAAAGGTCCATACTTGGCCCTACCCTTTTTTTGCTGTACATCAACGATCTGATGAGAATAGATATCTCGGGCAAATTTACAATTTTTGCTGATGACACCACAATATTATGGCATGACAAAAATAAAATTGACCTGGAAAGGAAAATCAACTGCGACATGAGCAAAGTAAAAGTTGGTGTGACTCTAACCTTCTTGCCCTTAATGTAAAAAACCAACATGCTATACTTTAAGTGCGATCTTGGTAATGTCGAACTAGAAAATGGTTACATAGAGAGCCGTAACAACACAAAGTTTCTAGGGGTGATCATTAACAAAAATCTGAAATTTGAAGAGCATGCAATTAACCTAAACAAAAACTGGCCTCTGGTTGATTTGCTGTAAGAAGGGTGTCATATGAACTAGGGTCTTCAGCAGCAAAAACAGTATACCACGCATTGATTGAGTCCCATCTGAGATACGGCACACCGTTTGGGGTGTTGGCAATAATAAGATCATGCAAAACATCTTGACTTCACGAAAAAGAGCAATTAGATATATTTCTAAAGCAAAGGCACGGGATCCTTGCAAACGACTTTTTGTCCTACATAAGTTGCATACTGTTATTGCCATTTTCATTGCGGAGACAGTTTGTCTAATCAAAAAACACATGAATAAATTCAGTACGGTTAACCGTTATCCTACACGCAAGGAAAACAGTATCAACTTACACAGACCAAACTCAACTTTAGTAAAGGACTCCATTATTTACAATGGCTGCAAGATGTACAATCACTTACCTGATTACGTTAGAGAGATTAACACTGTGGATAAATTTAAAAAGGCTGTTTACTTCTTGCTATGTAGCTGACCATACTATACCTTGGAAGAATTTTATGCTGATTCCTTTTAATTCATTTTAATTTAATATATTTGTACTGCCTCGGATTATAACATCAATTAGCATATATGACAAAAAACCCTATTATTTTATTTTACGTATTTTACTATTGTATTTGTTTATTTATCTATATATGTAATTAACCTAGTTGTAGCTCATTAAATTTTTTATAACTTAAGTTAGTGCTTTGTCCACAAGAATGTACGTTCTTCATGACAATAAAGTATATATTGATATTTGAAACTGTGTAAGGAGGATTTTTTCGATAAAAACGACGATATTTTGTGCAAAGTTGTACCGAAAATAAGTGATTTAGGGTGTATTGTTTAGGCTGGTAAAAAGAAGGAGGCATTTTGAGTGATTTTTGTGCAAGAAAACGGTGCTAGAAAATGAGGTAATTTTTTTTTTAAGTGCTGCAACTTGGGAACGGTATGACACCGCTGCATTTTTCTTCCGGATTCGTGTTCAGGAGGCAAAAACACGTAAGAAAAGTATTTTCCCCATATTCAGAGTGCATGTGTGGTGTAACTTTATATTTACCCTATTATTGAATGAAAATAATGTTAAACAATTTTTAGGAAGTTAATGTCAAAGAGAATGTCAAGTGGTTGCAAAACCACGACAATGTGAATTTCAGTTTTGAAGAAATGTTGTCTTGGTTAAGAGAAGGCCCTCCAAATCACGATGTTCAAAATGAGTTCAATTTCTGTGACAAGGAGGTGTTACACCAAGTCATGAAAGCTAAAGTGAGTCACGTTTAGTAGATTTTCATCCTGATTTTCTTAATCATATTTTAGGACATATTCGACGAATTGGATATAATGGAGTTGAACAAAGCAAGGGCCAGGTCGAATCCTTTCGAGACGATAAAGTCAGTATTTTTCATGAATAGGGCTGCCTTAAAAATGGCCAATATCGATGCTGCTACGGATTTCATGTTCAGCAACATAGACAACAATGTACGTCAATCCCACTGATAATAATACTTTCCAGAATGTATTTGTAAGAAAATTAGTAGAAATAATTTCAGGAACATCACAAAGGCAACGATGGTCCCTTTTACTTTGCCGACGTGTGCGCGGGTCCGGGGGGCTTCACCGAATACCTCCTTTGGCGTAAACAATGGTTCTTCAAAGGTTTCGGCCTGACCCTGAAAGACAACAATGATTTCAGGGTAAACGAGTCCAGTTGCGTGTCTCACGTTACTTTCCAACCTCTATACGGGAAAGATGAGGATGGGAATGTATGTTCGCCTGCAAACATAAAAGATTTCAAGGAAAAAGTTATCTCAGAGACTGCTGGCCAGGGGGTGCATTTTATGATGTCCGATGGGGTTCGTACTGACGTTTATTCCCGAGTTATTGATCGACTTGCATATTTTTTAGGGGTTTTCAGTCGAGGGGAACGAAAATCTCCAGGAAATCCTCTCTAAGAATATTTATATCTGTCAGTGTCTGGTTGCGTTGGAAATCATTCGACCGTTTGGTCATTTCGTCAGCAAACTCTTCGACATTTTCACGCCTTTCAGCGTAGGCCTCGTTTATTTGATGTACAAATGCTTCGAGAAAAGTGAGTCTGTTTCTACAGTTGGAACACCTTGAATCCAAATCTATGTTCTAGTTACGATTCTGAAGCCGAATTCTTCCAGGCCAGCCAATTCAGAGCGATACTTGATTTGTTCTAGCTTGCGAAAATCCTCAATTGTCGAAAGTGTCAGGAAATATTTGCGAACACTCGTCGATAGATTGTGGGAGATCAAAGACAAATCTGATGTCGACGTTTTGGAAATTGTACCCCTGTATGTTCTGAAAGCAGATCAAGATTTTTATCGGTATATTTATGAAACCAATCAGCAGTAAGTCGTACTACTATTTTGTTTTTTACCGCAAAATATAAATTAATTATAAAAAAATCATCCTATAATAATAATTTGGATTCAAAAAAATAAGTGTCGCTTTCGGATAATGATCCCAGTGAGCCTGTCAAAAGACACCACAGTATTTCAAGCGATAGTAGCAACAATACACTACTGTATCGGAGAAATAAACAAGCTGGATAGGATTGGGCATTGGGTTGTCGTAAGGGCATCAGATAAATTTATGTACTTTCAATTTATGTTTCAATTTTTTTTTAAATATTAACATACTATATTTTGAATAAATATTCTCTTACGTTCTGCAAAGAAGGCCAATTTTTATGTACAGCAACCAGAGGACATATGGACAGTAAATAATCCTATTCTTAAGGTAATAGCATCTCAAAAATTTCATCAGTAATTTGGGTGGTCAAACGACCAGCCTGTAATAGTATTGTTTATATCGTGGGTATATGCAGAATGAAGACAGTATACCTTCTTACCACTAATAATCCAAAGCAGAAACATGTACTTTCTGGCATCCAAATTCATTGAGAATTTTCTGAAACATTCTTATAAAAAAGTTAATAATATGGTCATGTTTGAAAACTAAACACCTTGGTCAATCTGTTTTAACTATGCTAAGTGACAAAAAATTTATAGGAAAGTGTGCATTCATTTGTCTGGTGGTACATCACAAGCAACATTGGACAAGTTCAGATAGTTTTTACGATTACTTCATGAATAATTAATAAAAAAACCTTTATAAAGACAAGCTTTTATTCAAATGCGCTAAAAAGTAAAAAATTATAGCTTTGGATGTGCGACGTAGGTTATTCCGTGAGTTATAGATTCAAAAGCTTGTCGCTTCTGTATTCGAACTGAAAACTTTGCACCTACGTCGCACATCCAAAGCTATTATTTTTTACTTTTTAGCGCATTTGAATAAAAGCTCTTTAAAAAGGTTTTTTTATTGATTATTTTATTTTGTGCTTTTTAGTAAGTACACCTCAATCTATGCTTTTTTGTTAATGCATAGTCATTATGAGGCCTTTTTCCTGTAAGTTCTGAGCTATCTAGTTCTTCAATGAGGAGACCATCTGAAGATTAACTCCTACGCCATCTTCAATTTATCAATTCTGACAAAAAAACAATAATCTTCGACTAAATTCATAATCTCTGACCCCAAAAACCCCGACATACCAATTTTGAATAGAAACGTTCCATTATCACAACCATGTGGAGCCGCCATCTTGAATTTATGAATTTTGATAATAACTTCATAGTCTTTGACCCCGAAAAGCTCCACATACCAATGTTTAATGGAATCGGACCATAATTACAAAACTCGTTCGCCATCTTGAATTTGTGAATTTTGAAAGAAAATTCATAATCTCCGACCCCAAAAACCCCCACATACTAATTTTGAGTCGAATTGGACCATAAACACAAATCTCGTCCGCCATCTTAGAGCCGCCATCTTGAATTTTGAAAGAAAATTCATAATCTCCGACCCCGAAAACCCCCCATACTAATTTTGAGTCGAATCCATCTTAAATTTGTCAATTTTGAAAGAAAATTCATAATCTCCGACCCCGAAAACCACCACATACTAATTTTGAGTCGAATCCGACCATAAACACAAATCTCGTCCGCCATCTTAGAGCCGCCATTTTGTGTTTTTCTCTAAAACAAATTCCATAATGCATTGTCACGGGAACTATGAACACCTGCCAAATTTCCCGTTAATCGGGCAACTGGAAGTGGATCAAATTTAATTTGCAAGATTTGATGACAAACATCGGGACAGGTGAAACTAAATAAAAGCTTGTCAAAATAATTTCAATAGAACCTGCCAAATGATTTTGGGATGACACTGTATAATTCATGTTTTTTTTTTCAGTTTGGCAACGAGACAAATTGTTGGTCTTGAAAAGTTGGCGGCCTTTTGTCACAATCCAAATCTGGTTGAGGCAAGACAGGGGCTGTTCAGAAAAGAGTGCCTTAAATTTTGGAATATACCAGATAAACCTAAGAGTTTCGTAACTGAAATGAAGGTGCAGGATTTTTTGGATTCAACTTCGCTGAAACCAGGTGATGTTTTGTTTTACACATGCCCTGTGTATCCTAACAAAATCTGTTGAAAAAATTAAATAAAGTAAAATTTCAATGCACACAAAAATTGTCTCCTATTGCAGATGTCTTTTTTGATTTTGAGGGTGTTAAATCTGAGTGGTGCTTCAGTTTCAATAGGCAGTTGTTTTCTAATTAATACTTGGCCTACATTTATTTTATAGCTTGATAATCAAGATAGAACTCTTGTTTCAAGCTTGTTAAATTTTAGTATCAATCAACATTAGCTGAAAAAACATTCTGGCTCAGCCACTGAGATTTAGTTTTTCTTTCAGAAATTCTTCCATTGCAACCCAGAGAAGTTGGTAATTTGAAAAATTTCAACTTAACAGTGAGCGATGTTGAAGATTGGCAATACTGTGCCTTGTTTAGTTCCCGTAAGGCACATAACATAAATTTCTATGCTGGTTAGTATACAAAATTACTTAAAAATGCCTCGACTGGTGTCACAGCTACGTTTTTTGTAGCTTTCTGTTTTTTCATATGTTTATAAATATTTGTCTGTAGAATAGAAACTTCAGATATAAAAAAATCTGATACTAACTCAAAATAAACTGTTATATACTACGTTTCGGCAAAATCGCATTTGCCATCTTCAGGTGATGTATCGTTGATTCGAACTCTACTGATTGAATAAATGAATAAAATCTTAAGTGAGGGGTACGGCACGAAGAGATCACTCGAGTTCGAATTAATGAGACATCGCCTGAAGATGACAGATGTAATTTTTCCGAAACGTCGTGAAATCGAATTCACATCCAATTTGGAATGGATTCGGGCCATAATAACGAAACACGTCGCCATCTTGAATTCATGAATTTTGACAAAAACATCATGATGTCCGACCCCAAAAACCCCTACACACCAATATTGAATGGAATCTTGATATAATCACTTACCTCGTCGCCATCTTGAGTTCGTGGATTTTGCCAAAAAAATCATGATCTCCGACCGCAAAAACCCTCACATAGCAATTTTTATTGGAATCGTGCTGTAACCACAAAACTCGTCGCCATATCGGATCCGCCATCTTGAATTTATGACTTCTGACAAAAAATTTGTGATGTCTGTCCCCGAAAACCCCCACATACCAATTTTGAATAGAATCGAACCATAATCACAAAACTCATTCGCCATATTGTTTTTTCATTAGCATAATGCGTTGTCCCCGGAATTATGAACACCTGCCAAATTTCAGCTCAATCGAACATTGGGAAGTGGATCAAATTTAACTTGTAAGATTTGATTACCCACAGACAGACATCGAGACAGGTGAAACTAAATAAAAGCTTGTAAAATTAATAATCTTCGACTAAATTCATAATCTGCAACCCCAAAAACCTCGACATACCAATTTTGAGTAGAAATGGTCCATAATCACAAAACTTTCCACCATTTTGGAGCCGCCATCTTGAATTTATTAATTTCGCCAATAAATTCATAATCTCCGACCACAAAAACCCCCACATACCAATTTTGAATAGAATCGGACCATAATTACAAAATTCGTCGGCCATCTTGGAGCCGCCATTTCGAATTTATGAATTTTGACAAAAAATTCTTAATATTCGACCTCGAAAACCCCCAAATAGCAATTTTGAATCGAATCGGATCATAAACAAAAATCTAGTCTGAAAAGTTCAAAATATGCATATAATAAATAGTTTGATGTTTGGTACTAAGAACAAACTTCAGCGAACCTCAGCTGACTGACTGTGCGTGTACATGTATGTATATATGGTGTGTTTGTATATACATATGTTCATATATGCAAGTGCAAGTATTAAAATTGTATTGATTTAATTTATTATTCAGATGATCACAAACAAGTATTTAACTTATTTGATCATGTTGCAAATCAAAGATATATATTTCCATTATAAGGTACCTAATTTAAAACGAATCGAATGACCTGATTTCAAATTGATAGAATAAGCTTAGCACAAGTTGAAAATATCAGACACTTTGGACAGTTGAAAGAATATAGAAATACCAAGTATATTTAATTACTATTTAGCGCAAGATAGAAAACTACATTAAAAAAATGAAAATTTCTAATTTTTTAAAGTAACAATGGCAATTTTTATCAGGTATGTTTTTGAACGTTTTTTTATAAACATTGTTGCATTGATTCCTAGCATACTTCAAATTAAGTGACGGTATTGTTCGAGACAATATTTTAAAGGAATAAACGGCTCTTTATACTCAGAAGTGTAGATTTATCCTTCATTCTTCAAATAGTATTAATTTTCTATCACTTTGTAAATTAATGTACCTATGCTCTGTTCATTCTATTAATACCCACAATGTGAATAGCGATTTCGTGCAGGATCGGCCATAAAATCTCCTTTTGTTTACATCATGGGCATTTGTAAAATGAATAAAGTATAGCACGTACTCTGGATGTCTCAATACTACCCAATTCTTTGATAGGTCTTTGGGTATTTCAAGGGTGACTTGATAATATGTAATCAATGACATTCTGTAAAATTTAACTGTATTTTGTATTGACATTTTTTTTCTACCAGCTGTGGGACCTTCCAAGGTGTACCGTTTGCAGGGAAAGAAATGGCTGAGAGTGAGAAATTTGGAACTGTGCAGGGGGACTTTGCTGTATGGAGAGTTTGTGAAAGAAATGGTCCACAAGGCCCAAAGTAACAATGAAGAAACCATAAAATATAGCCTACATGTTATTGATGCCCTACGGTTGGGTGAGAAGAGTTTGGAAGATTTACCTTTTGATGAAAGGTAAGTTTTTTGGCTGTTTAAATGTGAGAGGATCTAGTACCTAATTATTTTGGAATCAAGACTTGAATTTTATACGATCTTCCTAATTTTTTTCAGGTTGAAATTCATCAAAATATACTGCAAATCTGTGAACAGAGAGTTGCTTTCGAATTCAGTGAGAATCCGGCCTATGGTTATTGACTCTTTCAGTAACATTTCCACAAAACCCTTGGATATAAAGGACAGACAGGGTAACAAATACATGACTTTGCCACTTCTCGGCTATGACTCTGTTCTGGAAGAAATGGGTGTCAATTCACTGTTACTCCTAAAAACAAACACTAGTAGGTGTAATTGGAATAAATGATTATTTTCTAGAAACCGCCCAGAATTCGATGGGGGTTTCATAAATAAATAAATTTAAATAGCTCTTATTCCGTTTTTAGGCCAAACATTCTATTCGACGTACATCCTGAGAGTACAAATATTCATAAACAATGAAGAAGAAATTGATAAGGGCAATACGCTATCACTGGAAGATGTCATTTCCGAGGTGAAACAGAAACTGTGAATTCATTAGCATAATTATACTTTTTACACATACACAAAATTATATTTTATTATTGATATCAGTTAACGAGCGTATTTTAAAATGTGACCAAAGAATTTTAAAAATATACATTTCGAAATTTGATTATTTTATTATTTCATTGATGACAGACGATAACGCAGGAATCAGATTGGGACAGGTGACAATAAATCCCAAAAGTCTGACGAAATTTTCAAATTTAAAGGTATTTCCCAATAGGGGAGTCCCGCACAAAAGTTCTGCCTCTCCAATTTAATAAGGAATAAGGGTTGTGTGGAAAATCAAACAATATGCTGGTACATTTATTTTTAGTACAAATATTTTTGTATATAAAAAAGTTATATTAATAGGGAATTTTGTGTCTTATCTGGAGTGTTGGTACCTGACCCACTCTGATCCGTGCATTATCAACTGTCATCTGTCACGATGCTATTTGAACCCAAAGAGAGTAAACGTTCGATTCGCCTTTGAGACACAGAGAAGGATATGTGACGTCCTTGAGGGTCGAAGTCAAGTAAATGTACAATGTGAATGTCCGCCATTAAAAACGTGCAGTGCAAAAATTTCAGTGAAGTTTAACAAAAATTTTTTGCATAAACCGGTCCCTTTTTTCTCTACGCTGGTACCCAAGCCGGATGACAACGGATTTGTCGGAAGAAGGGGCACAGGGGTGTGATATTGCCAAGAGCAAGACCCATGATTTACCAATTGGTTGAATACACCCTTATGGAAAGTAAAAACCATTAATATATTGAGAGAGAGACAGAAAACGTTATCTGAGTAGGAGAGTCTATTCTCCATAAGACTAATAGAAAGAGATGAAAGATCATTTGTGAGTCATAGTGACGTATATGGACATGTCAGGCCACCATTCTCTCTGGACAGTGGCGGACTAGCGCACTCTGGTATCTGAGAGTTACAGTTTTGTTTCTGGTTGACGTCTCGCTTCAGTGTATCTGTCACAAATCGCGGTTCGTGAGGGATATCACGTCAGTGAGCTTCCGACGATGCGGGGGCTCTCCTGCAGCCTCAGAGGAAACCAAATTAGGCTTAGACAACCCCACACACCAATGCACAAGCGTGCAGGATCCTGTAAGAGAAGGGTTAATTAGTATACAAACGTAGATGTCAGCTGGACGCTGGAAAAACCTGTATCAGTAGCTGAAACGAAAAGGTTGATTAATCAAAAGACTGGAGGCAAGAACTCTTGGAGGTGACGTTCCAAAATCCCTCAATCTGCTGTCGTCGGCTATTAACCCTCGTATCTAGTCCTCAGGACGGTGTAGGAAGCAAGCTCAATAATAAAAAAAAAAAAATAACCGTGAAAGAATAAGCTGCTATTCCCAGGAAGCACTCATATAATACCCAATGGACTGGCTATAGTCGCAGAAAATCGCACACACGCAGAGCGTATTCGAAGAATAAAATAAACAAACTCACCCGCTGAACCCAGCAGATCGCAGACCAAAGCATACGTGTTGTCGAGCACAGGGCCCAAACAAAAAGTAAAGTTCCCGATTTGAGAAATGCTTTCTAGCCCTCGAAAATCACCACTCCCCCACTCATAGCCGGCCAAAAGTCGTTCGTTCGTTTTTTTTAATCGTTCTCAGAGAAAGTCTGTTTGTAACTCGACATCTTGAACCCAATCCACATGCCGAAACAAACAAAGAATATCCGCTCACTTGTTTTCGCCATCCCAAGCTTTCAACGCCTTCCAAGGATCATCTGCAATAGTTTAATTTACGACTCTTTCCCAGCCGAAAATCTCAAGTGCCATTGACAATGGCTAATGGGTTTATGTTCACGGCGCACTTGAGTTAAGCCCTTGTAGTTCCACAACTTTGCATTCAACACAAATTTGAATCGTTAATTGTTATTTGAAATTTTGCCTCGCTAATTCGGAGGTGTGAAAAACTAATCACTCTCATTAGACTTGCCAATATGTATATTACTGAGTTTTAGATATCAATGGAGATACCATAATTGGATTTGTGGCAGGTGCGAACGTTTACGGAGTGAATTGTCGATTTAATTACATTCGTAGGAAACGATGTTTTTTCGTACGGTTTTTATACCGTGTTCATTCCTCATATGCATATGCGCTCTGAAATTAAATGTACACAGGGTAGTTGATGACAGGGGTTTGACCCAGAAAATCGTTTTCCACACGACACACACTGTGCATTAACATTCTATTTTTCTTAAACTATGCTATGCTAGCGGGATGTCGGGACTTTTCCTGCGGCCGTCCTTTGTTTTGGCCGCCCGCGTGCGGTTCACCTGCTCGGATCGGCCCTGCATTCCAATTAACGCTCCCGAACAAATGGAACGCCGACCAATAGTTTTTTCAATTCGTATCTGCGAACATGCTCGTCCATTTATTTTCGTAAATAAAAGACAACCCATACCAATTTCAACATTTACTCTTTCATTAAAAAACTAATTACATAAAAATTACGACAATAACATACACCGCTCGCGTACGATCTATAAAATAAATACAAACTATGAGGAAAATATCAGAATATAAAAAAAGTTTAATACTTTCAAAAAGAGTCTTCATCCGAATCATCAAACGTGTACTTTGATTTCACCGCCCCTCGCCCCGGCCTCGCCGTCTTCCCCACATCCGGCAAATCCGACAAATCGTCGCCACTACCACCGAATTTTTCAGGCTCGAATTCATCTTCGGAACTGTCCATCTTCTTTTTGCCTTTACCTTTCTTGGTCTTGGCCTTCTGGGCAAAATCTTCATCATCATCATCGCTGTCATCAATCTTCTTCTTGCTCTTGCCCTTCTTGGCTGGCAGCGACTCATCGTCGCCGGCTTTCTTCTTCTCCTTCCTGGGCTTCTTGGATTTGGGCTCTTTTTCCTTCGGTTTCGCTTTGGGTTTCGCCTTCGCTTCACTCTCGGATATATCTTCGTCGCTGGATATTACGTGGGATTTTGGTTTCTTCCATGACGCGTCATCCGAATCTGACTGACTTGCCTCTTCTTTTTTCCTCTTGTTTCCTCCGTCCACAGGCCTTCTTTCTTCTTCTTTTTTCCTGCCCACCAGCGAATCGAACATGTCTTCCGACGTTTCGTGTCTTGGAAGGGGTTTATCTTCATCATCTGAACTCAGGAGCACCTGGGAAAAATATATTCAATTTATACTGGGGGAAAAAGTGTGTATCTAGTAAAATCATTAAATGAAAACAATTGTTTCATGGTCATAGAACAGCTTGAAAGATTGCCCACGTGGTGGTAAGCATGCTGCTGGCAAGGAAGGAAGATGGATACCACTTGTGGGAAAGGAGGGTCCCGTATATGTGAAGTCCCAACATCATAAAAAAGTTGTGAAACGAGAAGGACCGAGAGTCCGACTATATCTCCTACCGCTAAAGGAGCCAATGATGTAAAATTGTCTGGTTGGAACTGAGTAGACGGTTTTATGCAACCGAGCTCAAAATAATTCCTAGAAGACTGATTGACATTTGTATGTAAGAATGGCTTTAAAATTTAGGTCTTGGTAAGATATAACAACAATAATCTTTCTATTTATTGTTGAGAGAGAGAGAAAGGGGGAGGGAGAAAGATTAAGAGAGAGAGAGGAGGGAGAAGAGAAGGAGAGAGAGAGGAGGGAGAAGAGAGAGGGAGAGAGGAAGCAGAAAGAAAGAGGGAGAGAGAGGAAGGAGAAAGAAAGAGGGACAGAGAGGAAGGAGAAATAGGGAGCAGAGAGAGAGAGAGGCGAAAGGAAGAGGGGGGCGAGAGGAAGAGGGAGGCGAGAGAGAAGATAGAGGGGGAGGAGAGAGAGAGGAGGGGAGAGAAAGAGAGAGGAGAAAGAGAAGTGAGGGGATAAATAGGGGAAGCAAAAGAGCAAGAGCGAGGTTTCGAACCCTGGTTTATAAATCCAAATTGTTTGGTAGGTTTAAGGAAATAGAACTGTTGTTTTGATCTTCGAAATATAAGGTCGAGTTTGAAGTTTTGTAAGAATATTTACAATTATTCTTCTCTGCCCGTTCTTGCTGTGGGTGATCATATTCCATGACTCCCAGAAAGAAGGTGGAGATGACAATGTTTCATGGTCATAAAATAGTGAGAAGAGAGGGAGGAGAAATAGGGAGAAGAGAGAGAAGATAGATGGAGAGGAGGAATAAGATAGATGGAGAGGAGAGAGAAGATAGATGGAGAGGAGAGAGAAGATAGATGGATAGGAGAAAGAAGACAGAGGAAGAGAAAGGAGGAGAGAGGGGATATAGAGCGAAAGAGAAGCGAGAGAGAGGATAGAGATAGAAGCGAGAGGAGAGAGAGGTTGCTAAACCTGTGTATAAATCCAAATTGTTTGATATATGGAAATAGAACTGTTGTTTTGATCTCCGAAATATAAGGTCGAGTTAAGTTTTGAAAGAATATTTACGATTATTCTTCTCTGCCCGTTCTTGCTGTGGGTGATCAAGACATATTCCATGACTCCCAGAAAGAAGGTGGAGATGACATAAAATAGTGAGAAGAGAGAGAGAGAAGGAGAAGAGAGAGAGGGGGAAGAGAGAGAAGATAGAGGAAGAAGAGAAAAGAGGAGAGAGAGAGAGAGAGAGAGAGAGGGGAATAGAGAGAGGAGAAAGAGAAGCGAGAGGGAGAGGGGATAGAGATAGGAGCAAGAGAAGCGAGAGGAGAGAGAGAGAGAGAGAGGTTGCTAAATCCAAATTGTTTGATATATGGAAATAGAACTGTTGTTTTGATCTCCGAAATATAAGGTCAAGTTTTAAGTTTTGAAAGAATATTTACGATAATTCTTCTCTGTCCGTTCTTGCTGTGGGTGATCAAGACATATTCCATGACTCCCAGAAAGAAGATGGAGATGACATAAAATAGTGAGAAGAGAGGGAGGAGAAATAGGGAGAGAGAGAGAGAGAAGAGAAGATGAGGGAGAGAGAGAAGAGAGGAAGACGAGAAGAGGACAGAGATAGAAAAGAGGATAGAGAGGAGAAAGAAAAGAGAGGATAGAGATAGGAAAGAGAGATATAGAGGAGGTAAAGATAACCAAGTGGATAGAAATAGAAGTTTTACGAAAAAGGCGAGTATGGAGGTTTGTAAGAAATTTACAATTCAATTTTTGCTAGTGATAAAAACATATTTTGACTCTCGAAAAAGAAGATGGAGATTGTAAAACCAATTTTCTGGGCATATAACTATGCTCAGAAAAATTGAATGGCAACCAATGCCTAGGGTCAAAATCTTTGTTGAAACATTTTTGTCAGGAGAGAGAGAGGATGTTGGCTAAAAGTGCCTGAAAAAAAAACAAAACCCAAAAAAACCTGGCTTTTTTCACACAAAAAGGTTTCTAGTCAGCTCATAACCTTGGATCTGCCCAGATGTTTTTTGAAGTGCACATTTTTGTCAGAACAAAAAAATCTTTGGGGAAACACTGCCAGAAAAAACAAATTTTCTCCATGAAAAAACGCTTTTACCTGCTTTACACTGGTTTCCGCAACGGCTTCGTTTACAAATAATTCTGGCTCGCCCTCCGAGAATTTCTCGTCTTCGTCAGAAAGGCTGTATTTGATTACTTTCGTGGCGGCCCTTCGATTCAGGGTACGCTCCTTGACCACCGGGCTAGTCACTGAACTGAATTCCACGTCCGAACCGTCTTCGGAATCCGGTTCGGCTTCAGCTTCGCTATCCGAGTCATTTTTCTTCTTGCCCTTCTTCTTGGGGGATCCATTGACTGTCGATTAAAAATGAATAAAAAAAAATGAACTAAAACCTACAATGAAAATAGTCTATTTTTGTAACATCCAAATGCTTTCCTAGCTGTACGCCAACGCTGGAATCGAACTCGATCTAATAGATATTGCGGCCCTCATACCGTCCCTTGTGGGACACCAAATTCAGTTTCATCACCTAAATAAACCTAACCCCAACACAAATGGACGTACCTTTGGGGAAGCTGAGTTTGCTCTGTTTCAAACCGTCTCCTCCTGCTCCCTCCTTCTTTTTCTTGCTGCTTTTCTTCACGATATCTTCGGGGGTGCCCAATTTATCCTTCAAAGTCTTCTTACTCTTGATCATGTCATCGAATTCATCTACTTCTTCCTGAAATGGGAATTACTGGTTTATTTTCGGAAAATAACCATATTTCCAACTTACATCTTCCTCTGTGATCACTTCTTTCTTCACGCCTTTCTTCATTTTGTTTTCTTTGGACTTGATCGCGATCTGAATTTTCTTTTTCATATCTTCGGAAATGGTTGGTTCCACCCTCTGAGCATTGCTCGAAGGCAAGGTTTCGTCTAATTTGGCCCTTTTCTTACCCTGGCATTTTGAAAAAGGAGACTCCATTAATTTCGATTTTGAATATTATGGTTTATTTCAATCAAAATCGTACTAAGGAACTGATCAAAAAATAAATTCTTAATGAAGAAAGATCTTGATTCTAAGACTGCTCACTACTACTAACCTACACAATTTATGAAGTAGTTCACCATCAAGTATTAATTCTTAAAATCCTAATATTGATATTTGAAACACACTGTGTATTCATCATGCCATGTCACAATCAGTTCTACTCGTACTTTCACATTTTTTTTTAACAAAATCAAACCAATTCAAAACAAAACTGATACCTATCCTCAAAAAATCTTACCCTTCCCGTTTTTGTCCCTTCCTGTGTAGCAAGAAAAAATGATGTAGAGATAAGTGATTTTTTTAATGAAATGTTCAGTCGAATATTCAGGGTGTAATATAACTGCTTTTCCTTTGAAATTTCAACAATAAGTCCTTAATATGCCAGGAAAAAAATTATAAAAATTCTGGATTTAAATGTGTTACCTGCCAAAACTTCGCAGTTTTGAGGTTTCCGAAATTTGGACAAATTTGTAATTTGTTATAAAATGGCATTATACACTCGTCATTCACGAGTGTGTAAGAGGTTAGATTACACCCTTATGGTAATGGGGGTATGACAATATGTGAAATAAAAATTTTACATTACCAGGATGAAATTTCAAGAGTTTTTCCTACAGTCGCAGATACTATAATCAGTTCAACAGTTTTCAAGGGATGTTGGTCGACTTTCCACAAATTTATTATTTCTTGTAGCTTCTCCAAGAGTTTTCGATTATCATACATTAACCAACTTACCTTACTGGGAAGTAGCCAGTAACTAGTCAAATAAGTAGCCAATACCAAGTTAATTTATCTTATCACAGGAGATAAAGGTTACTTTACCACGACTGGTAGCTTACCTTACTGGGAAGTAGCCAGTAACGGGTCAAATAACTAGCCAATACAAGTTAATTTACCTTATTCAGAAGATAAAGGTTACCTTACCACGACTGGTAGCTTACCTTACTGGGAAGTAGCCAGTAACTAGTCAAATAAGTAGCCAATACCCAGTTAATTTACCTTATCTCAGGAGATAAAGGTTACCTTAATACGACTGGTAGCTTACTTTACTGGGAAGTAGCCAGTAACTAGTCAAATAAGTAGCCAATACCCAGTTAATTTACCTTACCTCAGGAGATAAAGGTTACCTTACCACGATTGGTAGCTTACCTTACTGGGAAGTAGCCAGTAACTAGTCAAATAAGTAGCCAGTAACTAGTAAAATAAGTAGCCCAATTACCCAGTTAATTTACCTTACTCAGGAGATAAAGGTTACCTTACCACGACCGGTAGCTTACCTTACTGGGAAGTAGCCAGTAACTAGTCAAATAAGTAGCCAATACCCAGTTAATTTACCTTATCTCAGGAGATAAAGGTTACCTTACCACGACTGAGAAGTAGCCAGTAGTAAAATAACTCGTATGAAGTACTAGAGACAATTTTTCTGTAGCAATTTCTTGAAAACCACAAGTAGGTTAATTCTTTGGAACCAGTAAGGTAATTTGTACGGAGTACTGGATTCAATTTTGAATTTTTCACTTTTTTCTGATGTAATAATCCAAAAACTCATCGACAGTGGAATATAGTTAGTGAACCATCATTTCCTATGAAATAAGAGTCATCTTACTATAACTGGCAGCCAATTAACCAACCTTATCTCGTAAGATAAAGGTAATCTTACCGTGACTGGTAACTCACCTTACTGGGAAGTCTCCAGTAAACTAACTCATAGGAAATACTGAAAAGCCGTTAAAAATAATTTTTCTAAACTCAGAAGTGGTTAGATGTTAAGGAACTATTGTCTTGAAAGTAACTCTTAAGGTGACACATTCAAAATTGTCTGGTATGAATTATTTTATGGTACAAAGTACCACGGCATAGTATTTGTTGTCCACTTTTCATATTGAGCTAGTTTGCTTGTTTTAATTTATAGCTAATGGTGCCTTTCCTCCTGATGCCATATATATCTCAAATAGAGGTAGTTCTTAATTTTTTGGATCCTTTGTAACCTAAAGGCTGTAAGACAATGTGCAATGATAACCTTACTGCAACTGGTAACTCACCTTACTGGTAAGTAGCCAAAGAAGTAACTCATATGAAGTACTATATAGCAATTTGTTTGAGATTTCCACATCTGAAAAGGTTTTAGCAAACTTTCGATTTTTCATACAAAGTGAAAACGGAGAAAATAAAAAAATTCCACAAATCCATGTTCTCTCCATAAAAAATAACTTGAGTAACATTTTTCAAGAGATTTTGGTAACCTTACCATAACTGTTAATTGGGAGGTAGCCAGTAAAGTAACACATATGAAGTTATGATGAAGCATTCATCAGTTTTTTCTGTTGTAGTCTCGAAATTCATAGGGAACGACAAAGCAACTCCCAAGGTAAAGCATTTTGATCATTTCGACTTCAAAAACCCTCACACACCAATTTCGAATGGAATCGAGTTAAAATCACGAAACTGGTCGCCATCTTGAATTAGTGGATTTTTGACAAAAAAAATCATGATCTCCGACATCAAAATCCTCCACACACATACCAAATTTTATTGGAATCGGGCTATAACCGCAAAACTCGTCGCCATATCGGAGCCGCCATCTTGAATTTATGAATTTTGACAAAAAATTCGTGATCTATGTCCCCGAAAACAGAAAATTAGGAATATTTATCGCAAGGGAGACTAATTGAAAAGAATCATAAAATTGATAAAGATTCGACACTGTCTACTAAATAAGGATAAATTACGAAGATACAAACCTCACTAAGTACGGCTATAACTACAAAACTCGTCGCCATATCGGAGCCGCCATCTTGAATTCATGAATTTTGACAAAAAATTCGTGATCTACGTCCCCGAAAACCGAAAATTAAGAATATCCATCATGAGGGAGACTAATTGAAAAGAATCATAAAATTGATAAAGATTTGACACTGTCTACTAAATAAGGATAAATTACGAAGATACAAACCTCACTAAGTATAGCTATAACCACAAAACTCGTCGCCATATTGGAGCCGCCATCTTGAATTTATGAATTTTGACAAAAAATTCGTGATCCATATCACCGAAAACCGAAAATTAAGAATATCCATCAGGAGGGAGACTAATTGAAAAGAATCATAAAATTGATAAAGATTTGACACTACTAAATAAGGATAAATTACGAAGATACAAACCTCACTAAGTACGGCTATAACCACGAATCTCGTCGCCATATTGGAGCCGCCATCTTAAATTTATGAATTTTGACAAAAAATTCGTGATCCATGTCCCCGAAAACCGAAAATTGAGAATATCCATAGCGAGTCATTGAAACGAATCATAAATTTGATAAAGATTCGACACGGTCTACTAAATAAAGATAAATTATGAAGATAAAATCTTGGCGATTATTGAGTTTGATATATCAATTAAAGAAATTATGTCACATCATCTTAGCAATCTTCATGTTAATTAGTTCATCAAATGAAAAAAAATCTGCGAAATTACTTACAGGCTCCTTCTTCTGCCTCTTCTGCAACTCCTGCTGAAGTTCATCCCTTTCCTTCTTCTCGAGCTTTTCCAACTGCTCGGAAAACGCGTCGAGATCGTCCCTCCACAGGTCCGCGTTACTCTTGCGCTTCAACATGTCCAATTCGGTCAGTTTGGTCTCCTTCTGGTTCAGCAACTCGTTCTTCCTCTCTTCCGTCAACATCCACATCGACATTCCCAACAAGTAATCGTATTTCTTCACTTCCACGTTCGTCTTCTCCGAGTACTCTTTCTTCTTCTTCTTGGCGCCCGGCTCGCCGTCTTCTTCCTGTGATTCTTCTTGGGCGGCTTCTTCCGCCTCTCTGTTCTGCTCTTCCTCTTCGTCGCCATCTTGCGTTCTGGCCTTCCACTCCTGGACTGGATCAGGAGCGTAGCCTCTTCGGATCAGTTCATCCACGATGGTTTTTCTCTTTTTGTTCTCGACCGTGAGCTCCCCGCTGCATTTTTCCATTATGAACCTGGCCTGATTGCTCAGCCTGGCTGCTTCGGCCTCAAGGATGCCCAACAGGTACTCTTTGCGCTTCTGGTACATTTTCAAGCGTACAGTGTAGAATTCTTTGAGGATTTCCATTACAGAGGCGAATCTGAAAAGTTAGAGGATATTGAATGTGTGTCGACCGAAATTTAGTTTCCAACCTTTTCAAACAGCCGTATTCATCGAAGGCGTTCATCGAACTGGTGTTTATGAGATTCTGCAGTTTGAACGCCTTGTGCAGACCTTCTTTCTCCATGGCTGCCAACTGACCGTTTTGCAGGGTGACAATGAATTTAATTGTTGCATCTGTGCTGTAATCTTTGTAATCCGTCAAGACCGCCTTGATTTTTTCAGAACCTGAAACAATCAGAAATAGGAATTTTGTGGCAAATCGAATCTTCTTATATGTAGATAAGTAGTGATTTATTTATTTTTTATTTATTCAATCAAGTACTCTACAGAATTCGATACAGATTCCAAATGGTACAACTACTACTACTATGGTACAACTAATCTAAACGATACAACTAAACTAATACATTTAACGACAAACAAACAATAAACAGAAATTTATGTGTATATAAAAAGACAATAGTGAACTTAGGTACATGTATATAAAAAAAATATAAGTAAAGGATACGGTAAAAATAAATTGCTTGAATTGAATAACATTGCAAGTTTTCAGGTAGGAGTGACGGAGAATTTAAGTTGTTTCTTAAATACGTAAAAAGGGATATTAAATATGTTTATTGATGAATGATGGATATTGTAGTTTTCTTGAAGCCTACAACAGAAAGCGTGCACCATAATTAGTACGATGTGTTTGTACATAGAAAGTGTTGCAGGTTCTGGTGGTTCTAGAGTTGGCATGAAATGATAATTTTTCTAATATCTCTGTATAATTTATGACGCCATTTACAATTTTGAATAAAAAATATGACATGGCATTAATTCGTCTCTGTTCTAAAGTTTCTAGATTCAACAATGAAATTCTTGTTAGAGAGTCGAGACCGTGGAAGGAAAGTCCAAGTTTCCAAACAAGAAAACTTGTGAACCGACCTTGTACTCTCTCTAAACGGTCCTTCTGGCAATTGTAAATTGGTGACCAAATTATACTATTATATTCCAGAATGCTTCAACAAGTGAAATATACAACGCCTTAATTGCGTTCTGATCAGAAATATTTCTAGCTTGCCTCTTTATAAAACCCACCATCCTGAGAGATTTATTACAAATATTGTTGATATGATCGTTGAAATTGAGTTCTTTATCAAATATTATCCCTAAATCACTGATACTAGTTACAGCTTGCAAATCAACCCCATGTATACTATAGTTGAAAATAATTGGATTGAGTATTTTATAAAAACGCATGATTTTACACTTATCAATATTGATTTTCAAAAAATTTTGTTCACAGTAATTGGTGAAATTGATTAAATCATTCTGAATCAAATGACAGTCATCTTCAGATGATACAACTCTATAGAATTTGAGATCATCAGCGTAAAGTAAAATGTTACAATTTTTAAAAGTGCAAATAACATCATTAATGAAGCATAAAAACAGAATGGGACCAATGTGGGATCCCTGAGGAACTCCAGAGGTAACATTTATTGATTTAGAAATAGAATCTCCTATTTTCACTTTCTGATGACGCTTGTCCAGATAAGAAATAATAAACTTCAAAAAACTGCCATCCACACCAAGTGCTTTCATTTTAGAAATAAGAAGACTATGATTAACGGAATCGAAAGCCTTGGCGAGGTCAGTGTAAATCACATCAACCTGAAAACCTTGTTCTAGTTTATTACATAAAAAGTTTTGTATAATTCCTAAATTGGTAGCTGTAGAGTGATGTAGTCCCCTGGAAGCCTCCCAACCGCAAAAAAAATGATGTCATTGAAAAAGTAGTGACGGGGTCACTTCTGACCTCCCCCCTCCCATAAATGCCCGATCCTTGAAAAAATAAACTCACCATGATTCATCGGCTCGAGAACATTATCCTTGAAATTCTGCGTCCACAAACCGACCGGCAGCTCGGTAATCTCAATTTGATCGTTGTCTAGTATGGCCACCTCCCCACTCACGACGTATCTCCCGTCTCCGCAAAACTCCACCGTACCGCTGAAATTCTTGTACCACGGCACCAGCTCCTTGGGCTCCTCCCCGTCCAACATTCGCCTCAGATTTTTCACGATGTCCCTCGGGTTGTAGTTCGGGATTTTGGTCATCCAGCCGGTACCGATGCCGTCCGCACCATTGACTAGTAACATCGGTATGATGGGTATGTACCAGAACGGTTCGATTTTGACGTTGTCGTCGTATTCGTGCTTGAGCAGGGCATCGTCGTGCGGATGGAAGATGGTGCGCGTCAGAGGCGACATTTTCGTGAAGATGTATCTGGCGCTGGCGAAGTCCTTGCCTCCCATCAACCGGGTACCGAACTGACCTCTGGGCTCCAAGAGGTTGATGTTGTTGCTGCCGACGTAGTTCTGGGCCATGCCGATGATCGTCATCGCTAGAGAAGTGTCGCCGTGATGGTAGCCGGATTTTTCCATGACGGAGCCGACCAGCTGGCCGACTTTGATTTCTTTCTTGTCGTTCCGTTTAATGCACACGTAAAGTACCTAAAAATTATGGACATGTGCGTATTCACGAAAAGAGATTAACTTTCCGCTTATAACGTACGGTCTCTCGCACCGACTGATTTGAATATTTACGCTAACTTTCTGTTGTTTATATATTTCCCGCTTTCCGCCAGGGTACCTTTTGTACTATTAAGAATCTTGTCAGGTTTACATTGTCTGTCGAATAGAGCGTTTGTTCGTAGAAAAATAAGTATACGGTGCCTGAAACCGGCGTATCGTCGGTAAAACTCTGAGGTAAGTATAATTTGATTTGGCGTCTTCATTTTTGAACTGAATAGTATGTTTTTAGTGTGACTACGTCAGAATGAGTTACGAAAGAGAACAGGAGCGATTGCAAAGACTGTATGAGGAAGTCGGTGAATCAGTCAGCATCTCCAGGGAATGTGCATGGACTGCATTTGGCATAATGAAAATTGATAAAATTTGAACCTGTTTGTTCAGTTGCCAGTTTGTATTTATTAAATGTTTTTGTTTCTATTATATTGTTGTATTTAATGTTCATTCATTACTGTTTATGTTTTTGTCATTTTCATCAGAGGAATATTTTTTTTGGTTAAATTATTGTTGTATTGAATAAAAATACAGCTGCTTCATAGCCTACAAAAAAAATATATTTTTTCAAAAATCCCTTTGTGTTTGTATTTGTACATGGAAATTATAGTCAAATATCATGTTCAATAAAAAATATTCATTCATTTTTAAGTAAAAACGACCAACCATCATTCCTTGATAAAATCGGTTTGTCAGACCGACGTTATCAAAAATTAAGAAACCACTCACGTTATCTGCGGAAGGTTAAGATCCTACTAGTAAAACTGTAGATTTGAATAAACTGTTGAAGAATGTAGTTTTTGTGCAGAAAATCACAATTATCAAAGGCAAAAATAACAATGCTGAATGTATAAATTGTTTCTACTCCAATGGAAAATATAAACCAACCAAGAAAATACAAAGGACCTCTCACCGCATCAATGGGAAACCCATCGCTAGGAAATTTTTTAGTGGATAGTAATAAAAATGATATGAGATCAAATTGTAGCTGGAATCTGTCCGAGAGTAAATTATAATAATAACTTTTAAAACATCACAGCTGGGAAAAAATAATAATATCCATCGCGAGGAAGACAAATTGAAAATAATAATAAAATTGATAAAGATTTGACACCGTCTACTAAATAAGGATAAATTATGAAGATAAAAACCTCACTAAGTAGGTACTGAGCCAATAAGTAACATCTCATTAGAAATGTCAGAATTAAGCGAGACTTCGCGGGAGTAAACCATACAAATTAGAAATTTACTCTCCAGTGTTAGTAAAACTCCACATATGGTAAACATTCTAAACGTCTGCAATGAACTCTTATCCTGCACAGACGACTTTTAAAATCATAAATAAAGGGTTAGAAGTGCCTACACCAAAAATATAATGGTTTTGGGAACTTTGATCTCCCACAATGTATTCAGGGGAGAGTTTACTATACAAGCAAAATACCAACAACAGAAGAAAGTATCACAATGGATTCAGTATAATCATTACCGTAAAACTAAATATCTTATACTGTTATAACCTTTACTTCTAGTTGATTATGATTAGATTTAAAGAAAAAATATTGTACACTCAAATATTCACATTATTTTTTTTATTGGTAACTGGCAGGTCCGCAAATAAATAAATAAATAGCTCAGGCTCAGTTCATTTTTCATTGAGAAATTTGCAGAGGTCAAAATTCATTTATCGTTTTTCAGCCGGAACGATGGTTTTGGACAAAACAAATTCGAGATGCAATAACCCCTTACCTTCCTCTGCCCGGGCTTCATGCCATCCACCAAGCTCGGAATGGACCTGACGTTATCCCCATTCGAGAACAAAACCAGCTCCATATTGATGAAATCCGTGAACGATATGAATTTGGTCTCTTTGCCGTAGAGATACTTCTCCGGCAGACCGATTTCCTTTCTCCTCCTGCTCTCCACCATAAAGTTGGTCAGCCACTCCTTACGCATATCGACGTGCTTCTTGCTGAAGGCAAGCAGGATGTGATCGTCGTCCTGCTGACCCGAATATCGGAATCTGATTCGGTGGCGATCCATGTTGCTGAAGTACTCTCTGCCCTCCTTGGGATCGGAGGTACCCAAACCTGAGGAATTGTTAATATTGAAAGTGATATAAACGCCGCTCCTGGGAAAACATTACCTTTGTAGTATTTGACAGAGTAGGTGTGATGTGTGGGCGTATTCGCCTTCCATTCTTCGAATTCGGGCATAGAATAGAAAGACAAAACCTCGTTCCTCTTGCGCGCCTTCACGATGGGCGTAATGAACTGCTCCAGGAAGTCGCGCTTCAGCAACTCCGGCCAATTGTGATGTACAAAGTTGATGAGCAGTCCTTTGATGTGCGACCCGTCCTGATCCTGATCAGTCATGATCATAACCTTGCCGTACCTCAACGTTTTCATGTCGTCGATCGAGTTGTACTTCTTTTTGTATTGCAAGCCCAGAATTTTTATGATATTGTTGATCTCGGCATTTTCCAGAATTTGCTTGTGCGTCGCTTCCCGCACGTTCAGGAGCTTACCCCGGAGCGGAAAGATGCCGTAATGGTCTCTACCTACCACACCTAAACCGGACATGACCGTACTTTTAGCTGAATCTCCCTCGGTTAGGATCAGCGTGCACTTCAGAGCATTTTTGGTACCGGCCTCGTTGGCGTCCTCCAGCTTGGGAATGCCCCTCAATTTACTATGTTTCTTCCCGCTAGTTTTAGCCAGCTCGTTTTGAGCCTTGAATTTGGCCCAAGACAGCACCGATTCCACTATACCGCTCTTCGTCACCTGCGTTATAAACTTGTCGGACAACGTGCACTTCGAACCGAAACTCTTCATCTGCAAAGTCATCATTTCCTTAGTCTGCGAGTCGAAAGTAGGATTAACGATGAGACAATTTATGAACACCCACATGTGCGTCTTGACTTGGAAAGGTTTTATATTGATGCCGCCTTTGTTCTTCTTCTTCAGCACTTCGATGAGCTGTTTCACGATCATATCGACTACGTAGTCGACGTGTCGACCGCCTTTGGAGGTAGCAATGCTGTTCACAAACGAGACTTGTTGGAAGCCACGGTCGGAGATCGTGAGGGCGACTTCCCATCTTTCGTTGGCCTGTTCGTACGCTACTTTCAGTGCGCTCCCTGTATCGTCCTCCTTGCCTTTGATGTATAAGTCGATGTAGTCTTTGAAAGATTTCACGGACAATCTTTTGCCGTTCAAAAAAACCTGAAAATTGGTAAACGACATAGGCATCAACCAGTGAACAAAGACAGTAGAAAAGTCTAGAATAATATACCAAGATATATTTGATCTGCATTTCGATAAAAAAAATAATCTCAAAACATCTCTAATAACATTCCAAAATATGATTTGCAGGCCAGGTTAATTTTAGGAATCTTGAAACCGCCATCTTGAATTTATTAATTTTGACAATAAATTTATAATCTTCGACCCCAAAAAAAAAACAACCACATACCAATTTTGGAATAGAATCAGCCCATAACAAAACTCGTCCGCCATCTTGAATTTATAATTTTTTACAAAAAATTCATAATCTCCAACCCCGAAAACCTCCACATACCAATTTTGAATAGAATTGGACCATAATCACAGAGATCGTCCGCCATCTTGGAGCCACCATTTAAATTTTATGAATTTTGACAAAAAAATCATAATCTCTGGCCCCTAAAACCTCGACATACAATTTTGAATAGAAACGGTCCATTATCACAAAACTTTTTTTTTATAATCACAGAAATTGTCCGCCATTTTGATATTATGAATTTTGACAAAAAATTCATAATCACCCCTAAAACCCCCACATTTCAATTTTGAATCGAATCAGACCATAATTACTAAGCTCGTAAGCCATCTTGGAGCCGCCATCTAAATTTGTGAATTTTGATAACAAATTAATAATCTCCGACCCCGAAAACCCCACATACCAATTTTGAATAGAATCGAACCATAATCACAGAGATCGTCTGCTATCTTGGAGCCGCCATTACAATTTTATGAAAGTTGACAAAAAATTCATAATCTTCGAACATGAAAAACCCCACATACCAATTTTGAATCGAAGTCGGACCATAATTACCAAACTCGTAAGCCATCTTGGAGCCCCATCATAAATTTGTGAATTTTCATAACAAACTAATAATCTCCGACTCCGAAAACACTCACATACCAATTTTGAATAGAATCGGACCATAAACACAAATCTCGTCCGCCATCTTGGAGCCACCATTTTGTTTTTTCTCCAACAACAATTAAACAACTTCAAACTGCTGAAACCACTTTACTGAGGACCACAACTAAATCAAGGCACCCCAGAAACCCTCTACATAATCCACCCAATAAGTTACTACACGAATTGCTCCCATAGACTCGTTCACTGTAAGTTTTAAGACCTTCCCACGTGTCTGCGCTGTAGAGAATAACAGTATCATCAGCAAAACTGAAACTTTTTCGATTTTTGTCTAGGTGCAGTAAGTCGTTTATGTACATTATAAATAGAATGGGACCCAGAACAGTTACATAATAAGGTATATCAAATTATGTTATATTTTTATTCAGTTTTCTCTACAATTAATAATTTGTTATATTTATTGTTTTTTTTTCATAATATCTACCGTTTTCAAAACTTTAAAACAGTATTTTATTCATAGTTACATGTAACCATTATGAATAAGCTGTCCTGCAAGTGGATCTAGTGCCTGTTTGGAATCACATCACACTTTCACATCATATTCATAAATCTCAAAATTACCATGAAAAATAAATAAATATTGGAAAACTACATGGTATTTATAACGATATTGTAAAAAAAAAAATACCTTGACTCCCCTAGTGGAAGCAGCTATGTCGAACGCTCTCCTCGACATCAGCCCCACGATTCCTTCGTCCAATTTTTCCATTTTGAATTTGGTAAGATCGGGACTGAACGTGATTTTCGTATAATCGTCTCCCGAGGAAGGTTTCACTTTAGCTTCAGACGCTTTCGTCATGTTGCCGCCCCACGTTTGTTTGAACTGACGTTTATACTCCTTAGAGGATGTTTCAACGGTGAATTTTGTACTGAAAATGTTACACAACTTGGCTCCGTATCCGTTTCTACCGCCCGTCACCTTTTCTTCCTCGTCGTTGTAGTTCGAAGACGTCAGCAGATGTCCGAAAATCATAGTGGGGACGTACATTTTCTCTTCTTTGTGCATTTCGACAGGTATCCCTTGTCCGTTGTTCCAAACCGATATCACATTGTCTTCAGCATTGATATCAATTTTGATGCAATCCATCTTTTTGTCTCTCTGCTTGTTATCTGCAGCGTTAACCAATATTTCATCGAATATTTTGTACAGCCCTGGTACATACTCGATTTGCTTCTGCACCATTACTTGCTGTTCAGTATCGTATATCCACATTATTTCCGATACTTTTTCTACTGAACCAATGTATGTGTCGGGACGTAGTAAGATATGTTCCAGTTGGGTTTTTTTTTGATAGGTTTTCTCGATGGTCGGCTTTTTCTTAGGTTTGCTTGCCGCCGGAGGTGGCGGTTCGGAATCTCCGCTGCCCGTACCACCATTCGCATCTCCGTTTGACGAGGCGTTCATTTTGGAAAACATGCTCTGAAAATAGATAGATAGGGCTTTGAAGAATTGTACTTATACATGATAATTAGGTGAATCGGCGTCAAACGATACAAAAATAAGTCTTTGTCATTACAACAAAAACAAATAACATGTTAAAATAGTAGAGTAAAATAGAATGAAATTTATACAATTTATAAAAATGGTTGACAATGAATTAAAATAACTTTCAATCTAGAAATTCATCTACCCTGTATGGTTCAATCTTGACTAGTAATTCCTGTACAGAATGTTTGAATTTTTTGAGACAAGGTCGATTTTTAATTCTGTTCTCTAGATTATTATAAAATTTAATACACGAATACACACATTTTATATATATATATATATATATATAGAGAGAGAGAGAGAGAATAAGAGAAATTTGTTACGAATCCAAGAGAGCCCACCATACGCCAACAGCTGTTTCATGGTTTCCCAATCATCAGGACGGCTTGTGGTCTCTTTCAAATTCGTATCAGATATTTGAGAAAATATGTTTTTATCAGCAGGATGGTGAAGGACCATATAATGCTAATATTGTTGGCCAATATCTTAGTGATACCTATGGGCAGAGATGGATTGAAACAAATGGTCCAATCAGATGGCCAGCCAGATTGCCCGATTTAACCCCTATTGATTTTTATTTATGGGGTCACATAAAATCCAAAGTATACTCGAGGAGACCAACTTCTTTGGAGGTCTTGAGAGATAGAGTTGAGCGCGCATTTCAGGAAATTCCTGCTCACGAACTGATAAATGTGATGAAGTGTACAATAAATAGAACTAGTCTATGTGTTAGGGAAAACCAGCAACACTTCGAACATATCATTGGTCATTAATAAATAAAATGACTTCTCGATGGTTGTGAAACTCTTCTATTGAAAACAGGATAATGGTATTGTGAGTAATAATTTGTACATTGAATGTTTCACTGTTTCATTCGTTAGATTTATTCAAACAGTTTGATTATATTAAAGTTATCTTTTCTGTAATGGCTTTATGATCATTACATATTGTCAAGTCGATTATTTTTGTTAAGTCATTGTTACCATTCTGAAGTAAAGTTTGAAAGAATGAATAGATGTCATGTTACCTACCAATTTTTTCAGATTGATTACATTTTGCTAGATGGCTCTCGAACGTTTTGAACAAAAAGAAAGTGGTACATAATGTATATCGTTGAATTCGTAATTAAATTCTCTGTCGAATGGCAAGATGGCCCTCGGTAGGTACCATTTGAAAAAAACGATTTTTTCGTTAAAAATGCGTTCAGAAAATGTTAAGTCCTGCTGTAGGATTTGTTATTGATCTTACTGATGAAATTACTATTACTATGAGTTACTGATGTAAATTAGTATAGATTTTAACCTGATCAAGGCCTCCTGGGCTAAAAAAAAAAAGAATTAATTTTTTTTCAATTGTAAAATAAAAATTTGGCAACCCTGTTGTATGTAATTTGATCCGTAGAATCAGAAAAACATCAAACATACAGGGTGTTCCATTTGAAAAACCAGAAGTCGGCCATTTTGTTTTCATATGTCTGTCAATACGAAATTGTGTCTCATATCTATGTACAAAATTTAATTCAAATCAGTTGATAAGTGAAGGAGATATAGGCATAGCCCTAGTCCCATTGTCACCCGGTATATATATATATATATATATATATAATATATATATATATATACAGTAAAAACCGAATATAACGACAGATCGGTTATAACAACCGAATGGCAAGGTCCCGGCCGAATCTATATAAACTAATAAGTACACATACCGCCTATAACGACATCAGATACAGCGACATATCGCTTAAAACAACGAAACTTTATCGATATTCATCGGCTATAACGACCAACCGTTTACGTATTCCAGCAAAACAAAACATTACGAACAATTTTCACCTTTATACTAATAATATGAAGGGATATTTTGCTATAGAACCTCTTTTCCGCTCTTTGCCATTTGACCTTGCATGTTTTACGACTTATTCAGTGCAATAGTTGACCGCGTGAATTACAGGTTGATTTCAAAACTTTTGGTTTAGATCGTGTGTTTACGCGTTACTATGTCGCAAAAAAGAAATAGGAAAGTGTTTAATATTGAAGAAAAATCACATATTATATGGAGATTGGAAAATGGCGAGTTAAATAGTGAAATTGCAAAGGAATGTGGAGTCTCACACTCTACGATATCAATGATTTGGACGGATAGAGATAAAATAAAAGCTCTTTTCGAGAACAACTCTTTGAAAATTAAACGATCGAGGACATCTGAACATAAAGTTATCTGAAAACAAGTTCATATGCATAACCTATCCCCATACTACAAACAGACATAATATATACATACATACTTGTATATATTGCTTATAACAACTATCGGACATAACGTCCAAAGTATACGGTCCCTTCAATGTCGTTATGGTACAAAATATTTTATTCGATTGGAAGACGTGGATGGATGGAAAAAACATGATCGGAGCAGTTTTCCTAGATCTGAGGATAGCTTTTGAAACAGTTGATAGGCAAAGATTACTTTTGAAACTGAGAAATTATGGCATAACAGGTACAGTTCTCAAGTGGTTAGAAAACTACCTCCGTGACAGAAAACAGGTAACTAGGATCAATAACGTCACTTCTTCGGAACTGATAAACAATAAGGAGTACCGCAAGGCAGTACACTTGGGCCTGTACTCTTCCTCCTGTATATAAATGACATTGTCAAGGAGACAACCAAATGTAAAATACACCTGTTCGCAGATGACACTCTTATATATTACTGTTCCAGTGATATGGATGATCTGATGAACACTTTAAACAATGAGCTCGGCAAAATAAGCCAGTGGTGTAGCTCTAATACTCTAAAACTCAATAGTGATAAATCAAAATTTCTGAAGTTGGGTAGTAGATCATTCCACAGTGAAATTGAAAATAAAAATCTGCAGATAAATATTGAAAATAGCAACATCGAAAATGTTAGTGTAGTGAAATACCTTGGAGTTTTAATTGACCAGGAACTAACTTTTAAAGCTCATGTACTTCAAGTTATTAAAAAAGTAACATTAACTTTATGATACGAGTATCAAGAAACCTGTCTAGATGGTCAAAACTAACAATATACTACCACATTTAACATTCTGTGCATCAATAATATTCACAGCTAATAAGAATGAGTTAGACCGCCTGCAGAAACAGCAAAACAGAGCTATGAGAAGTATATTGAAGTTACCTAGAGATACACCAATTAGTAGTATGCATAAAGTCTTGAAGTGGATGTCCGTAAAAGATTATATATATTACCATACCATGATACTGATCTACAAAATGTACCACAATATATCACCGGATTACCGAAGTAAAAAAATTTAACTCAATGAAAACCACCACCAGTATAATACTAGGACTAGACATAATATATATATTGGAGTCAAAAGTAAAAAAAGCACTGAAAAATCCATATATCATGCAGGAATGTTAGCCTTCAACAGCCTAGATAGCACCCTCAAAGAATGTACTCCGCTAGGTTTATTCAAAAAGAAATTGAGAGACCACTTGCTCAGGGAATGACTTGAACCTAAATATTAATAATCACGGTTTTGAATGTGTCTATCAAATCTTAATGTTTTACTTTATATTTTAAGAGTGTCTTGATTAATTTGTTTATATGTTTATACCTCTATAATTTTTATATTTTTTATATATTTGTATTTATTTGCTATTGTGACGGTATTTATACACATTAGTGTCTTGACCTTGTGTATATCTCTATATTTTTTATACTTTATGTATTCATATTTTTTTATATCATGACAGTGTTTATACACCTTTCTGTACTATTAGCATTTTTGCTAAATAAAGGATATATATATATATATATATCCGGTTTTTACTGTATATATGAATGCTTGGAACAGTTAATATCTTCATTTCTCTGAATTTACCTCAGCATGAATGTTGTGGAGGAATTTAAAATATTAGAAACCCATTTTGACAAATCTGACATAACTTAAAAACATCTGCAAAAATTTAAGAGGCGTTATGAACAGTGTATAACCCCATATCATTTGTTGGCATATCTTCTGGACCCAACACAAACTCAGTGAAAAAAATGTTGCTTTAAAAGCTGTTAAAGAATTATATCCAAATAGTGGTTTACTACCACTCATAATCAAGTTTCTTGCCAGATCAGAACCTTTCACTGATATTATGTTCCATGATGATATTCTTCAGAGTGTAAAACCCATAGATTGGTGGAAGTCACAACAAAATATACCAATTATTCAAAAAGAGTTCTTCATGGTTAGACAATTATTTTGTGCTGTTGCTTCTTCCGCATCAGTCGAGAGAATTTTATCAACATTTGGTTTAGTCCATTCCAGACTTAGAAATCAATTAGGAACGGAAAAATCTGCAAAATTAGTGTTTTTGTACAAGCATTACAATTAACTAAAATAAACATCATTTAGACATAGTGGTATAATTGTTTTGATATTAGAAACCATTAATTAAAACTCAAAGTTTTTATTTTCTCTTCTATTAGGTATAACTTATCAGAAATTTTGATTTCAATCATGATTTAAATTGAAAAAAATCATGTATTTACATCAATTGATTTAAATCGTTTCAACCCTGCACTCCAGTATTGCTTCTTCTGATGTACTGAATATATCACTTCGTATCTTCCAATTGATTCCAGTTTTGGTAACGATTGCTGTTATACCATGGGCACCTTTCCTCCTGTAGTAAGCAGATGTTAATTCAAAACCAGTCAGGTTGTAGTTATTGAGTTGACTTTCTGATTTCCAATGTTCACTTACACATATGGCAATACAAGGCACATGTACATACTGAATAATTTAGAGGAATTGACGAAAGTTGATGACAGATGACATGATATAATAGCTATTCAGTCCTAGTATATGTTTTTGTTTTCATAACTGGAAAATGGTTTGTTCAGTGCCATTTTTTTAAATTTATTTTTTGGCCAATAATGTCTTTAGATGACGAAGATTTTATAATATTGTTAGTGTTGTCAACAGGGGCTTATTTTTTATTCAATAAACAATAACAAGGGCCAATTTTTCAAGTATACATAATTGAAATTGAGGTAACCTCAACATAAAAAACCAAATTTCGATTGACAGCTTCTTACTTCTCTCTTACATTAATTTACTCAGCTCTATAAACACTCTGAAAATTATTTCTTATTTTACTTTATTTCATTTTACTTGCTGTATAAACTCACTTGCAGTTTGCTTGCTCCTCAAGTGTTTCTTGTAAATGTTTGTATTTCAGAAATTTGGAGATTAGGAGTTATGTGTTATTTGATTCTGTAGGAAACGAATATTCAGTTTTATTTCATTAATGGTAAGTCTTCTGGATTAATGAAAATATGCTCTTGTTTATGTAGTTTTCGCGGCATTTTAAATTTTGAAGGCTGCAATAGTATTATACGGTAATGGTTTAGTTAAGGGAATTTTCGACGAAGAGAATAAAACTGAAGGAGGAAAAATGGAAAATAATTGAAACGTTCTTGGCTTTAAATTCAACGGCAGCGTCTACCATTTTATGAGAAGTACGGCATTTTAAGGGAAAAAACTTACTTTAATGTCAGCCATCCTTTCAGTATTCAAAATATTTATTCACAATATTATTCGATGTCATTGAATTATCAAAAAACCACCAATTTTACCATCACAATCGTTACTGCCGAAAACAAACAATGGCAAATGGCAGACACAACTTGTTCGTTTCGCAAAAAATACTTCTCGTACAGACTCGAGTGGGATCGTTACAATTTCAAATTCAACCAATCATATAGTTAATTTTGAGACCTTGCACTAATGCCCAGTAATGTTAATTCGTTCTTGAGCTTACAGCGTACTCTTTTTGATTGGACACTGTATAACACAAAATGAGAAGTTCTATATCAGCCAATCAAAAACAATACGCTATAAGCATAAGCTGTCATGGACCCAGCGTAATCTCACACAGATTATACACACAAATAGAAACTCCGCCCCTTTCCTATGATGTTTGGTTTACCGCTTCATTGTCCTCGGACTATTAATTTGAGATAGGCACAGGGCACAGATCTGAGAGCGAATTTACACGATCCAATAAAATTGATCAATAAATTGAACAATATGGGTTACATTCAAAGAGAGTAAACGTTATCTGAATAGGAGGTACTAATAAGCTCTAGGCCAATCAGAATCTTGTAGCATTAACGCGTCATAGTGACGTACATGAACATGAGTACAGGTGGCCCACGTAACATACAGAGTGGTCCAATATACATTCAAGAGCCTCTCAGATACCAGAGTGCACTAGTCCGCCACTGTCCAGAGAGAATGGTTCCCATGACATGTCTATAAACGTCACTATGACTCACATATGATCTTTCATCACTTTCTATTAGTGTCACCATTGTCTTATGGGGAATAGACTCTCCTACTCAGATAACGTTTACTCTCTTTGGGTTACATTTACACCTAACAATTCATTGGATAGGATAGCCGAGTTCGTCCATTTTATCTGCCTTCACCACCCCGCTCACCACCAGCAGCGTGACGTCACTGCGGCCATAAGAGCCCATGCATTTTTAACGATTTTTAAAACCTTTTATCTTGGTATTTTTAATTGATTTTTTGGGTGTTTCTGATTGGTGTGTTCATTTACTTTGGCTCCATTGATTTTTTAGAACTTTAAATGCCCACATTTTCTGTGTATAACCCATAAATTGAACTGATGCTGAGCGTGTCTCGATATTTTTGTGAGTTGAACATTTGGGTGAAGTTTTTGAGAGCTTGTTGTTGGTTCCAGGCATGATCTGAAGTGAAAACAGCTTGAACTAACACAGCCTAAGGAACTATATCAACTCTTCACCATTTTTCGGGAGATATATTTACCTCAAATATTTTCAATAAATCATAAAACAATTAAAACAAGTGTCCATCACGAAGTGGGCTCCAATACGCACTTAACAATCAATTCAATTTTCACGACAAACTATAGATGCTTATGGCACTAGAAATCCATTGAAACGAAAGTCAAATGATTCAGCAAATAAAAACACTAAAAAAACGACGAAAAATGTATCTTACGGGAAGAAAAACCTCTAAGGAAAAGTAGAAAAATACATTGGCACTTATGGCAGACGAACCATCCAGGTTCCCTGGTGACGTCAAATGACGATGCAAATCCACGCATGTGCGCTGACATTTGACCAATGTAGGAAGATAGGAAATAAGCCATTGGTTGTGTTAGATTGGGTTGTGATTTTCCACAGAGCAATAAAATGTTGCTAATCCAGGATTGATGATCATGTCGGATTGAACAAAGAACAGAGGCACTTGAACGAGAATCGCGAGAATGTCAGTTGTCAAACTTGGAAATTGCTGAAATGTTTCTTCAAGAGACCTAGGTTCAAAAAAACTAGGGAAAAGACAGAGTTCTATTTAGTAGTAGACTGATTGGCATTAGCAAGTAATAAGGCAAACGTTACTTCCAACGTCCATTACTCACCGCTAGTTCTCTTAGATGTCGCATCATGCGTGAAAGTCAAAAATGTTAAACAGCAAAAAAAGCTCTTATGAAGAGAATTCCTTACATATGAACGTTTACAAAATCAGTGATATCAGACAAAATTGTAGCCCCAGGAATCGTACTGACTGAATGCACCAATAGGAAGCAAAAGCCAAAAAAATAGAGAGAGATTGAACTGTCAAATATCAAAGTCTGAAGAGAATCAAAACCACTGACCTCATAATAGAAGAGGTCTGTGATCAAAATCACAGACCTCATAAAAGAAGTAGATACCACACAAAGAGAGTAAACGGTTCAGTTTACTCTCTTTGGATACCACATGCAGAGATCAAAATGGATCCCTAAAGGGCGCCGCCATTAGACTCCCATATCAGAGTTGGTCTCTCTTTAATTTTGGAAGATCATTCATTTTTATTTATATTCATCATTCAATATGCATTTTGCTTTTTGCTACTCGTAAATGTGTGGGCCTGAATACGATACATTGGGAATATCCATCAGTTTAGTGCTTCTAAATAATAAACAAGTACGTCAACGAAAAATGGAAAACCAGCCCTGAACTCTGAAAGCAATCAAGTTTTGACACCGTTTTATGTCAAATCGAGAATACATCTCTTATCTCGTTTCATTCCTTTTATTAGAAAGGTACAGACAACTAAAAATCACTGGTACCAACTTGAAGTGGACTCTCATGTCAGCCTCAGCAATGGCAAAAGGGCTATTTTGCAACATTGGAAGAGCGGCCATGTTATTTCTACCAAATTTATGAGGTCTGTGATAAAAACACAAACAAAACCCAATTTGAATTTAATTTATTTATTCAATCCACGTATTATGTCCACTGTTGGTAGGGGGCATGCATTTCAGAAGTGCTGGGTAAATATTATTTCACAAATGTATTCCTGTAACACACTTCAACGAATAATTTGTGCAATTTTTTTATATTTTGTCCAATTTACATTGAAGGCTTTCTTTGTATTAGTTCACCTAGGTGGATCGGAACCAAATATCAAAGAATCGACAGCAACGATACCTTTTTGGTAAAAAATCCAAATATGGAAGATGTTGGATTCGACGAACCCCTCAGAAAATTTCGTTTTAGGAGATGTACTATTTTGGTAACTATATTGTAATATAACTCTCATCACATAACAGGGTGACCCGGGGGTGCCTGCAAGCTTCATAACTTTTTTTCTATCTGAGCTATCGACTTGTTTTTTTTTTCAATATGCTCGACAACGGGGCACATACGATTTATATAGAGGATGTCCCAAAATAAGTTACACAACTGAGTTCTGTTTTTTTTTAACAGGAACCCCCCATTTTTTGATTTGCCACTAAATTATTGATATAACACACCCAGATTTCTCAGACTTATCTGCAATATCAGAATCAAAAATGCTTTATTGTCATAAAATATTAAATTTTGTTGACAAAGCTCCTTAGAACTAAGATATAAATTGCTACACACACATTTTTTAAACCAGAACATTGTATAAGGTAAAATAAAAATCAGCAGATATAAATACTGTAACACAAAAAAATCTTCTCAGAAATTATCATTATAGGTTGTGGATATCCCATAGCGCAAGTGAGACTCACAAAGTACGAAATATGCATTTCTTGCTGATAAATAATCCATGGCATAGCAAATTGAGGATAGTTTTCTATAGAGTTTGCAAATATGTCTTCGAATCTCAGATTATTATCTATATGTAGCCCTAAACATTTATTCTCTACTTGGAATTGATGATTTGTTCATTGAGCGATACATAATCAATTTAATTGTTGACACTGCACCAATGCTTGACTTTTATTAGGTCAAATTCCATATTATTCTGTAATGTAACCGTGTTGTTACTGTGCCAAAGTATAGATGCATCATCTGCGAAAATAGTGAATTCCCCATCAATGGGTAAATCAGCTGAATCATTTATATATGGTAAAAATAGCAATGGGCCTAGCACAGATCCTTGTGGTACCCCGTATTTTATTTTCTGTTCAGCAGATGTTACCCCATTAAAAGTCACCTTTTGCATACGACCTGATGAATACGATTTGAACCATAATAGAATATTTCCTCTAAAACCATAAATTTCGAGTTTTTGCAACAATATGTTGTGATTGACACAGTCGATTGCTTTTGTCATATCGCAATATACTGCAGCAGCAACGTCTCCATTATCCAGTTGAAGGTAAAGTTCCTCAGGAAAAGTAAACATTGCATCGTTAGTACTTTTTGGAGCTCGAAAACCAAACTGTTTGGAATGAATGAGTTTATTTTCCTCAAGAAAGAACAATATTCGTTTTTTCATCAGTTTTTCAATAAGTTTTGCTAAGGTTGGTAATAAAGAAATGGGTCTGAAATTCGCTGGTATACTTGGATCACTCCCTTTGAATAGTTTTTGACTTTGTCAATTTGTGTCAAAATGGCATCGTGCAAAGACTCAGAGAAAAATTAATAACTTCAGAACCACTCAAGATAACTCAAACAACTTTTTTCCAGTCGATTCCTTAAACTTTAGCGTATCTTTTGAGATGCAGGCAAACTGGAAGTTGATGTTCCATCGCCTATTATGATTTTTTTTAATTGGCAATAACTCAACTTTTTCAAAGTCATCACCCTATATTTTATTGGTCTGTAACTATGGCAACAGAACTCAGTTGTGTATCTAATTTTGGGACATCCTGTATATAAATAGAAATATTTTATAATGTGCCTCATCGTTTACATAAAGATCAAGTCGATAGCTTGGATAAAAAAAAGTTATGGAGCTTGCACGTAGCTCTGGGTTACCCAGTACATATACTAGATTACATATATCTATTTTCAGATTAGGCATATTCCTCTTTTTATGTTTTATGATCGTTTTTGTGGCAATACCTCTCATATTCATGAACTCCATATATCTACAACAATCACTAATTTTCACCCACTGTAAGTGACGCTCAAAAAAATACCCTAGATTATTTTTATACTCGCCTCTTAAAATTTTCAGTTGGGCTACCTCACGACAAAACGTACTTTGAGAACTACAGCTTTCCAGCATTGGAAAATAAGTATGTTGATGTGAGTTGGGAAGGAAATACCAACCTATCTCTCGGTGTGTGGCACATCCTCCCTGTACACTTGGCGCAAAGAGCACTTCATGATCCCGAGTATGATTTCGAGGCTTCTTTGTTAAATAGTAACTACAGTGTTCTGATATATTTCCACGGAACAGGAGAAGCGAGAAGTTACAATACCAGGAAATATCAGTTGTTGAGTTACTATTTCCATATTATTGCATTCGATTATAGAGGTTGGTATTTCAGCAACACTTACGGCAAACAAAACAATTGGGTAATAAAAACGTTTGTAGATTATGCAGATTCCTCTCCGGGAACATTGTCAGAATCGGCAGTGGTTGAGGATTGCATTCGCTTGTTCAATTGGGTTAGAAACAGAACACGTTCACCAATTTACATTTGGGGTCACTCTTTGGGATCAGCTCTGGCGACGAGCGCAGTGGCCCATTTAGAAAAAACTGGTATTTACGTGCGTGGTCTTGTCTTGGAATCAGCGTTCACAAGTTTGAGGGATGAGCTGTATGTTCATCAATATGGAAAGGTAAAAAATGCACCCAATAAAAATATCAATCGATATACATCAAAAAATATTTTTTTAAAGTTATTTGCTTGGTTGCCGTGGTTCAAGGCAACTATTTTGGACCCGTTGTATAAAAATGGATTCGTCTTCGATACCTCGTCGAATATCGTCAATATTACCTGTCCAATAATGATATTGCATGCAGAAGATGATCCCGAGGTGCCTTGCGAATTTGGACGTAGGGTACGGTATTTATGAATGCCTTGCAATCAAAGTTTTTGCATGGTCTTTTTTCAGTTGTATGAGATAGCTTCGAACAGGTCGTCGGATGGAAAAAATATTACTGTATATCATGAGTTTACGGCCGATTTGGACTATGATCACAATTTCATTTATCAGGATCCCTTTTTGAAATTCTTCATCATGTAAGTTGGGTAATCTCTTGGTAAAAATGTCCTCTAAATGTATGATTAACTGTAAACTGGAATAAAAACTGTAAAGTGTTGATCAAAGTTGACGTTGACCGATTTGTTACTCTTTGAAGATTACGGAAATTGTGAAACGGTGCAAAATAACTTCGATTCATACTATAAACTGTAAATATGCTTAGTTCCATTGTATATCAGCACTATTATTATTATTAGTACATTTTGATAAGAAAGACCAATTCATTGTAAACTAATTGACCAAAATTACCCTACACATATAATTCGGAGAAATATTTACCTACTTTGATATTTATATGTCATCTTCGTGCTGAACTTTGAATGTTTCAATTCTGTTATGAAGAATTCTTTTTTTATTTAACGGAATAGAATAGAATGAGAGTTGAAATCCTGAAAAAAATATCAAATAGAAGTTTTTTAAATGGTTCCAGTATATACTCGTCTTCTCTTAGTCTGCTTTAATTCTGTACATTGACATATTTTCTGCTTGCTGAATTTCAGAAAATGTATTTGTTCCACAAGAAATCACAATTTGTTCCTTTTTTTTCAGGGATTTCGTGGCTATGACAGCTAATCAGTCACTCTCGTAATGGTATATATTTTTTATTTGAAAGCTCTGATCAAAGAACAAAAAGGCTGTGATTTATTTTCAATCGAAGAAACACCAGTGTATATGACTATTAATTTATAACAATATTTCCTAGGCTTTGTTATATAAAGTGTTAAGATGAGAATAAAAGACTAAATATATACAGGAGATTCACAAAAAGTGCCATGCAGCTGAAGCTCCAGAAAAAACTTGAATCCAAGTCTTAGTTCTAACCACTTTCTTCTTGGTACTTGTGAATCTCCTATATTTTGAAGATTTTCTTATTTGAACCCTTACCTGATTTTCTTCTGTTTTGCAAAAAACAAACGTTCTCATACAGTTCTAAGAAACTCAATATTTTTTTTTAATGTAACCCGAAATTGTCAGTTTCAAGGTTTTCTGTATTGAACATTTGTAGTACTATATTTAGTCAAAGGGATAGTAAGTTATGTTGGGAGCAGGTACAAAAAATGGCAACTAGTGAGCCGAATGATTATTAGATTCCTTTCAAACAAGTTTAAATCAAAACTAGTGAACTTGTTTTAACATGTGAATTATAAAACAATTGTGAAGATAAAGCAACGAAGTAAATTAGTCAAAATATGGCTGAATACATATATTCTAAAATGTAGTATTACCGTTGATAGTCCAAAAGAAGTTTTTCCTATGAAAAAATTGGAAAAGGTTGACAATAAAAAAATCCCCCACTTTTGACTACTGCAGGAACGTTTGAAACGCCACCCCCTCCACTCTCGGAACATATTTCAGTTTACCATATGTTTTTTATTTCCATAGCATACTGGGATTTTATTGCAAAGAAGTTTTTTTGAATAACTAACTGATAATTGATTGCTTCTACACAAGACAAGAACATGTAGGGAAAAAATAGATTGATAATTATCTCAACTAAAAGGTTTAAACTGTGCCGGATCCATGTGAGATTTTTTGTCTTACCTCGAGTCTTGAAGTTACGAATGAATTTAGAAACAAACCACTGAAGAAAGCGAACCTCGTGTCTTTTTTTTATATAAACCTATGTAGATAGTTTGGTTTTATACGAACCATGGAAAAAAGTTTTTACTACTTAGAATACATGAGTATAACAGAATTATTTATGCACTTCACATTTGTATGGATGATTACTTCAAATATTGCAAGTGAATTTTGACCCACTTCTATTCCGATTAACGTGAAATTTGGCAGGTGTTCATAATTCCGGTGACAGAATAATGAAAAAAATAAGACAAGCACTAAAAAGGGAAAAATAATTTAATTTATATACAGTGTGACCCATTTAAAATGGAACCACCCCTGTAAAATACGCATTTTTCAGTCATTCTCAAAATTAAGCATCAAAAACTGTATCTTGACACAAATTTTCATAAAGTTTCATTTCCAAGGCACTCTATGGTTTTTTTTCTTCGTTAAAAACAGCAAAAGTTTATTAGGCAATTTTGGTTTCGAAATTTAACTACACCACTGGATTCGTAGTCGTTATAAATGAAAACCATGGAAATTTCATAAAAAAATATTGGTTAACAACGAAGTTACAACTTTAATTTTGGAAACAAAGTATTCGATTTTAATTTTTATGTAAATTATAGACATATTTAAAATCTGGCAACACTGCCGATACAAAGTAGAACACCAGTGAATTTGTACAGCGAAAATCCGAAGTCAATAGCTCATTCCGTTCTACAGTTATAACTCCTGAAAGTATGGTAATGTGACGGATTTTCGCTGTACAAATTCACTTGTGCTCTACTTTGTATCGGCAGTGTTGCCAGATTTCAAATATGTCTGCAATCTAACTAAAAATTATAATCAAATACTTTGTTTCCAAAATTAAAGTTGTTGTTAACCAATATTTTTTTATGAAATTTTGATGGTTTTCATTTATAACGACTACGAATCTAGTGGTATAGTCAAATTTGGAAAAAAAACCATAGAGTGCCTTGGAAATGAAACTAAAGTTATGAAAATTTGTGCCAAGAAACAGTTTTTGATGCTTAATATTGAAAAAAAATTTTTTTGAGATTGACTGAAAAATGCGTATTCTACAGGGGTGGTTCCATTTTAAATGGGTCACACTGTATATATATATATATATATATATATATATATATAATAGGTTTTCTTGCGCGACAAGTTTTGAATCTGCTACTCACAGAATAACCTAGGTTAAATAATTAAAGAAAAATTATGTTTTCCATTTTAGGGCATTAATATAAAAAATGTATCATTTTTATTTCACCTAACCTAACCTATACCTAATTTTCATGAATTATGTGAAATGTTTCATGAATGTTTGATAACATATTATACAGTTATATAAATATGATCTGCCCCTAAATTTTGGATAACAGTTTGATTACATTTTGTGAACCTTTCAAATATGTTAACATTTCCTGTATATTTTTCCTCCAGGATATTTAGTAGGTAGGATTTTCCTCCATCTTGTAACCCCTCTTTTTGACTATATTTTTTCTCTTATAGTTAATTTGTAACTGAAGATGAGTGCTTTGTACACTTATTGAAACATGTGGAGACGACTGTGAGTGTTTTTTCCCCAAAAAAATCACAACTCCACTTTGAGAATGGACTTCTTCCTTCGTTTTTATGTTCCTTATATGTTTTTTCTGGGACATTGTACGTTAAATATTTCGAAATGAATTCTTGAACAGATATTTTATGTTTTATATGTGTTTCTTCTGAAACATTGCCCGTGAAATATATCTGAATGTGTTCAAACACAGTTAAAATATGTTCCAGGAACATTTTTATTGGAACGTTTCATACGTAGGTCATTTCTGGTGCCTGGTATGTTTCACAAATATATCTCGAGTCAAAAGAAGAAACGTTTCAAATGGAAAATATGTTGTTTCAGACACATATATTTTGGTTTACTGGGTAATAACCTACTAATGGTCGATTTATCTATTGATACATCATTGTGGCATAAGCAACTAAACACACGAATTCAAATGTCAAATCATATTACCTCTTAGTTGAAGCAAATGGATATCGAAAATTTCACCATGACCCCAGGAACGGGGTCGACGGAATTTTTTTGTAATCAACTCGTATATTAAAATGGCGATTAATGATCTCGAAAATATCTCGCCACCATTAATACATTAGTTGATTAAATAGCTATTTATTGTATATTTGTGCAAGTTGCAGCTTTGTATATTTGCGTCCAAGGTAACGCTGCTGCCGCTCGAGATCAAAATGAAAATAATTTTCAAAAAACAGTGTAATTCTGATACGGCGGTCGTCGCGATTTGCGAGTTTGCTTGAAGATTGCTACTTGCTTTTCCTTTGCCGCCTCTTAAAGTTTACCGCCGGGGGCTAGTCCCATAACCCCTCCCTAAATCCGGCACTGCCCGTGCTCATCGGATGATTGAACCGTTATTTCAGTCTCTTTTCTTGAGAAAATGAGATGTAAGGTCAACGTTCTGTGGGACAACTCTAACAATGTTATGAATTCCATTTCTTTTATTTCACCAGCTTATCTCCAATATCCACCTATAAGAATCGAGTCAATGAGAGGGATATATTTTTAATGAAATCAATATTTCACTTGAATAATTTATTGTTAAGAAGGGGGAACAGCTCTTTCGAAACGCGTTTAATCGGAGGTCAGTTACTTATATAACCTCTACGTATAGGTAGTTTTTTTTCATACAAACACAAGAGAGGAAATACCTAGACACAATCCAAACTTTCTAATTTATCTTTAACAGTGCACTTAGTTGTTTGTGTTAACAAGTCGGTGTTATTGTAAACAGGTAGATTATTTTTTGTGACAAGTCTCTAAAATGGACAAGTACTTGATGGATATAATTTATCGAGCATAAAACTCTTCAAACAGTTCCAGAAAATCGTCACAGAAACGTAAAATTTGGGTTATGAAGTAACGGGACTCGATTGACAAGGCGGGAAATTCAAATTTCGAAAGTAATCCCCGCAGTTCGAACAGAGGAAATATTTAATTTAGATGATTATGATACTGGAGTTATCATAAAACATTGTTGAAAACAATAGAAGCGTTCATAATAGGATAATTTGCTCAAGGATTAGTCATTACGATGCAGGTAATTCAATTGTGAGGTTTTTAATGGCAATATACTTGTTTTTTTTTTTTCAGAAATTGCCTATGAAAAATAAATCTCGAGGCTGTTGCTCGAAATGCCTTCTGGGGACGTTCATATACATGTAAGTTATGCAGAAAAAATCAAATAATAACATTTATCTAACGAACATGTTTGTTTTAGTTTAGTTTTGCTGGTACTTCTATTCGTAATAGTGTTTGTTATTGTTCCAATAGTATTCAAGTATAGCATAGGAATCCAGCGAAATATAATTTTCCCTTCATGTAAGTACCTTCATGAATATAAATTGAACACTCTTATAATTGATGAATTTGCATGCGATTTTAATGAAATTTGGGGTAGTGAGACAGTGGGAAGTATTTTTGCCTGATAAACACGAATCTGCAATCAAAACTATGTGTTGAATATCCTCTACCATATGGCCCTTCAAAAATCAATAAGAACGACTCCATCACATAAATTTTGTCATTATTAATATCATTTTCCGAGGGAAATATCATAAATGCCAGGGGTTTTATCGAGGGAAATATCATAAGGGCTAGGGGTTTTATTGCTCAAAAATTATTTTGAGTTGGCCGTCTGCCAATAAATATGATGGTAATTTTGGTGTAAGTGTGCTTTTGTGTTAGTTTTTGGGGTGTAATAAATTGAGATTGGGTGATAAAATGTGTAAAAAATGTTTTTGGGGTTGGATTTGTGTGGTGTTGTTATGTGGAAAAATAAAAAAAGTTAAATTTGAAAAATGAATTTTGAAGCCGCCGGGGCTCGAACTGCCGACCTGCAGTTAGACGCCTTAGCAGTTCGGCCACTGGCCTTTTGATGATGCTGTATTGTGCGCTTTCAACTATTCCACGAGAATTGTTGATGTTATGAAAATAACGAATTTCAATTATTCATTGCCTTACTTCAAAATCTGAGGTTTTAACATGCTGAAAAAAGGTATATTTCAATTAAAATATCAAATTCCTTATTAAATCAATTTTGCATTTGATGATTATCGAAATAGCAATTCCTAATCGAATAGTGAATTTCTTTTCAAATTTTAACATTTTTTTTAAGAACCAGCATGGCTATCTGAGAAATGAGTCTATTGAATCTTCATGGATTTATCTAAGGCCTTTGATTGTATAAATCATGATATTTTATTGCGGAAACTCTAAAAATATGTAATTCGTGGAAACTCTTACGACTGGTTCAATTCATATCTGGAAAACAGAAAGCAAAAAGTAGAACTCAATCAAAAATATAATACGGCTAGATCAGAAGCTTTGAGCATGTCTATGGGAGTCCCACAGGGTAGTATACTTGGTCCAATATTGTTTATTATATTTATCAATATCAATAATGTTATAACAGACATAAACACTGCTCACATGATTAACTATGCTGATGATACCAACCTTTTAATAACAGATGCAAACTTACCAGATATCATGAAAAATGGTAGCAAAATAATAATAGAACAATCCAAAGATTTTTTTCTAGAGAATAAGTTGGTTTTGAATAGTGAAAAAACAGATTGTATCATGTTTAAAATCAATAGCAGTATAGAAACACCACAAAATATAACTATGGACTGTCAAAAAATTATCTGTAATACACTTCAGTGAAGTTTCTAGGTATTCACATTGATGACACTTTGTGTTCGACTAGTCAGATAGACTATATTTGCAATATACTATCCTCGGCAAAATACGCCATGAGAGTTCTTAAAAAAAATTTTGACCTTGAAGCACTAACAGCAGTATATTACGCGAATTTTTACTCTGTTATAAGACTAGGAATAATCATATGGGGCTCAAGTAATGGGATGAACAGAGTTTTCCTATGTCAAAAAAAAATTCTCAGGATACTTTTCAATATAAATACAAGAGATTCCTTCAGAAGAATTTTTAAGTTGAACAAACTACTGACTGTGTCAGCAATCTATATCTTCGAACACATCTATAGCCCAATGAAATTTTATAATAACCTCCCACAAGATATAAAAGATATTGTGGTGGCTAGCAGATTTCTGAAATCTGTCAGATAATTTTTATGTAACCTAGAGCCCTATAACACCGAGAAATATTTTCTGGCCTGTAAAAATTTATGAATCAAATTTTATACAAAATCGTGCTATGTATACAGTGCTTCTCTAAAGTCCCCTCCCCCCCTCTTATTTTTGGAACGATAATACATAAACAAGTGAAATTTGGAAACTGAATATTAAAGGTTGTAAACTTCTCTACTAGTGATGATTGATGACGAAATCGTCAAAGATGACGTCACAAGGCCATTGTGACCAATAATTTTAAATGGAACCCTACGGCAAGCGACACCTCTTTTAAAAGGTATCGAAAAAACCTATTCAATGATACTGATTTTGTTTGTGTTTATGGCAGTTTTAATGGCTCATTAGTAAACATTAAAATTTAAATTCCATTCAGTATGATATTAATTACAGATTTAAGAATCAGTATCTACTTGAAGAAATTGCTCGAAATGACCTCCATTTACTTCCTGACAGTGAAATATCCTATTTTTAAACTCTTCTCGTACTTTTGCAAATGTGTCTGCGGAAACAGCCTCACATTCTGTAACAATACGTTGTTTTAAAACGTCAATATTGTCAGGTTTAGTGGCGTAAACCTTCGATTTAAGGTACCCCCACAGACAAAAAAATCCAAAGGTGTGAGGTCCGGTAATCGAGCTGGCCATTCCGTTGAACCTCGTCGTCCAATCCATCTACCACGATACTCCTCATCCAAATACCGTCTTACTGCACCGTAATAGTGTGGAGGAGCACCATCCTGTTGGAATGTTATTTCCAAATTGCCGAATTCATCTGAATTATCTTCCAAAATTTCAAGGATTAACGGTTCTATTGCGTTTTGCAACAGCTCCAGATAAAACTCACCAGTTAAATTAGTATTTAAAAAAAGAGGCCCAACGATGTGGTTTCCCAGGATACCTGCCCAAAGATTCACGTTCTGGGGAAATTGGGTATGTGTTTCACGAAACAGGTGAGGATTTGCATCACTCCAATACCTCACATTCTGTGTATTTACATTTCCATTTAGTCATTTAGTCCATTTAGTCACGAAAACAAATTGTTGTGACATAGTCTGGCTGTTGGTTAATTTTAGTTTCCATATTTTCACAAAATTCTAGTCTTCGGTCTGGGTCGTCGTCTGAGAGTTGATGAACCATGTTTAATTTATATGGATGAAATTTGTTTTTTTTCAACACCCTGTGTACTGTACTTCGACTGACTTCACAGGTAGATGCAACGTGAGTTGTTGAAGAAGTATTACTTCTGCCAGTATATCAATTTTTTTCTCATCAGAAATTTGTGGTCTGCCAGATCGTTTCGCATCATTAATAACCCGTTGTTTCAAACTTACGAAGAAGCTCCCTTAAATAAGTCCCCGAAACGGGGCGATCGGGAAACCTTTCATTAAAAATGCGTTCTGCTGCATGAATATTTTGTCCAGTTTCACCAAGAATTAGGATCGCTGCTACTTTATCACCTAAAGCACGTACCATTTCGCTTCTTGAAGCACTTAAACGTTCGGCTCACAACAGTTTAACAAATTATTAAAATGAACAAAAATATTAAAAGTACCAAAAGCTGCTAAAACAGTTAAACGTTCGATCAACAATACACAAATTATTAAATGTACAAAAACTTGGACAATTACAAAAACGTCGAATTAGGGAGACTAACAAAAACGTCAGCTTATTTGACAACTATCCAGAGGCGGAGCTTGAATTTGGAATTTTAGTATTAACTGATTCAATTCATCAGAGCTTTGCGTTTTTAAAAAGCGAGTTGCCAAAACTGCCATAAACACAAACAAAATTAGTATCATTGAATAGGTTTTTTCGATACCTTTCAAAAGAGGTGTCGCTTGCCGTAGGGTTCCATTTAAATTTATTGGTCACAATGGCCTTGTGTGATTTCGTCATCTATCATCACTAGTAGGGAAGTTTACAACCTTTAATATTCAGTTTCCAAATTTCACTTGTTTATGTATAATCTTTCCAAAAATAAGAGGGGGGGAGGGGACTTTTGAGAAGCACTGTATACGTATTTATCGAAAAACTATTTTTTATAAGATGTGAATGTCCCATATTTTAAATTGATTTAATTGGTTTAAAACCAGAATCTATTCATTTGAATGTTTAATAAATTCTTTAAATTTATATGTAAACCCATTGATTTTTACTGCAAGTTTTTTTGACGTATTTCTCAGACAAAATATTCTGCCACTTGTGAATGACTATAAATACTCTGGTGAAATAAATATATCTATCTTTTATCTAACATTGTCTATAATTCCAGTGCGCATTTAAATTAAAAGTGCAACTACCAATAAGGCAGATTTCGTTTTCCTTTCATTTGTACAGGAAACTGTTCCTAGCTTTTGACAGGTCAGAGCTTAGGAATACTGCCACAAATTGGGAATAGAAAACAAAATGAAAACAGGGTGAAGTAGAACCAATTCACGTCCAGAAAAAAATCTTAGTGTTGTCATACTATCATTCAGAAAAAACCGTCGGAATCATCCTGTATTTCTTATCGCCTCTGACGAATTTCAGGGGTAATACAACCCAAAAACTACTCCGATCCAGAAGCGTTGGGAATCAAAGGTGCGAAAAACTTCTACGTAACCTTCGACGAAGCAACCAACACAACGTCCGACCAGAATATTACGATAGGTGTCTGGCAAATTTTACCGCAAGAAATCCTCAGCGAACTCATTAGCAACGACGATTACAACTATGAGGGGGTCCTAACCAACGGAAACTACGATATTTTGTTGTATTTGCATGGAAATGGTGCGGATAGAGCGGCTGCTTTGGATCTGTATGATATGTTGAGGAAATATTTCCATATATTCGCTGTGGATTACAGAGGTAACAGTTTTTATATTGAGTTATAAGAGAAGATATCACATGCTGTCATAGCGCCTCTGGTGGACGTATGCATCGCTACTTAACACAATTTGACTCGATCTATCAACTATCATTTCATGTGTTTTCATTTGCGTGTTTCGACAACATTTTTGATATGTAATAATTCATAATCATTTCAATCATGACTGAAACATTAAACATTACATTAAAATTAACCTATGACTTGTCAGAATTATTCTTGTTTGTGGATAATCCTGAAACAACCACAAGTAGCGCTAGTGTTTGAAAACTTATTCGAAAGTCAAGGTCAAATAGAGTTTGGGAAACGTATGATTTTATTTTATTTTTTCTCTGTTCGGTCCTCAAAAATTAGATTATGTGAAAATAGTTCCAAGGTGCTCCTCAATCCAAACTTGATTCAACCTTCACTTGAATAACTTCCCCCAAACACTAGCGCCAATTGTAGTTGTTTCAGGAATATTAATAAACAATACTATTTCTTACAACCCAAACATGAATTCAACCTCACTTTTGATGTGATGTTTCAGTAACAATTGGAAATACTTGAAAATATTAGTACAACAAGAAATATGAAATTATGGTTGACAGTTCGAGGCAACTAGCGATAAAACTTTGAATTGTGTGAAGTAATGCTGCTTACGCCCATCATAGGCGCCAAGAATACGTTTTTGAATATGATGAAGAAATTGGCGTTTTCAATTTCCAATTATAAAAAACATTAAAAAAAAATTCAATTTCCAAATTTGTTGCTAAGCTTTCTAGGTGGCAATCTTTATGTGCAAATCAAAATATTTTAGAAAACGGGGATATACGCTTGTTGAGAATAATATTCAATCTTCATAAAAATGGAATTTGAGGAATTATTTCCACTAAGTGTAATTTTTGGGACCTGAATTGACGCAGAAAACTCGAAATATAAAATCATGCGTGTTTCCTATTCGTGTACATGAGTGAACAGAAGAACATAACTTATGGTGTTCCTCAAGGTTCAGTGCTGGGCTCCGTTCTCTTCCCCATTTACATAAATCCAATTTCTATAATTGATTTGAATGGTGAAATGAAACTTTCGGCTAGTGACACAAACTTGGTTCATTTTGCATGTGATATAATAAAATTCAAAGTGACAGAAAATTATTTTAGAAAAAAATCGATTCTGTTGAAAAATCTGCTTTAACAAGAGTGGCAATCAATCCACCGTAAATTGAAAATAATTCCGTTGAAAATAAAAATACCTTGAAGCTTTATCATTGGACAAATGTTGAACAACTGAGAAAAACTATAGGCCTATAGGAGAAATTCCATATAGACAGTTGAAATACTCAAAACTCGGTCTTTTATTCCAAACTGCATTATTAGATTTCCGTTTATATTTTTAAATTGCCCATTTTAGAACCGACTACAAAATTGACCCAATGAACTTTTGGACAATGATTTGAAATAAAATAAAAAAAATTGCTTATTTATTCGTGGTATTATTAGGACAACCTTCCAGTTCAGTTTTGGACACATTTTCTATGATGGAATCCTTCATTATGTTACAAGTGACACAAAAATTACACAGTCAAGAAACGTTGAAACTTTTTTTTAAATATATTTTTCAAATTGCATTCAATTGCCTTGGATCATTTCATTATCAAATAAATATTTATATCTCCAATATAAACATATTTACGTGCCTTGGTATGCATAAGATATGAATCAAACTTGGATATATCTAAGATGTCTACCTGCCTACTTGATAGTGAGAGATTACTAAAGTTTCAGATGGCGCTAACGTGGTTTGTGGTGTTTGTATTTGATCGGCACGATCCACACACAGAAATAGACATTCTGGTAATCCGCTTTTGGTGTCCCCTTTAAGCAATATTGAATCTGGTTTTCTAGACATCTTAGATATATCCATCACATCACAACTTTTTGCATAATATTTGTATGGATATTACTTGATTTTTCCAGTTTTGCTTTCAGTTTGTGCATGATAGAATATTACTTTTATTCCCCGACGACCATAACCGAAAGTTTTCTAATTATTGAAAATATATAATTCAAAATTTCAATAGAAAAATAGAGCCCGCGGCGAGGAATACATCCATTAACCCCACATCTAAACCTTTAAGTTGAACTTAAGATTCATATCAGGCATATTAAAAAATTGTAGTAAATGGCATGATATTCCATAGTGTTTATTTTTTTATATTGTAGGCTATGGTGACTCTTCAAATGCGGAATTGACTGAAACCAACATCGTCAATGATATGGAGAAATTCTATAAATGGCTCAAAGCGAAAACCAATTCCAAAATATACGTATGGGGCCATTCTTTGGGCACTGGAATCGGAACACATCTGTTGGCCAATTTGAAAAAGGAGAACATTTCTAGCAAAGGCCTGATTTTGGAAACGCCCTTTACCTCAGTGTCGGACGTCATGATAACTCACCCCATCATAAAGGTACTCATACGGATTCGGAAATAAAATCGCGGACTATATAGGTTTTACAATGGGTTAGAAAGAGAGGTACCCGAACCAGTGATATATGCAATGGGTAATCAAGTATTTAACTAGGTCGATGTAGAATGTTTCTCCTGCCTACTTGTGCGTCTCGAGTCATAGCACAATTTACGGTGCAGCTTTCACCCAGCAAACATGTTACGCGTGGGCCTCTAGAGGCACTTTAAAAACAGCCGACAGACAACATAAGCGGGCCATAATCATGATACGTCGTCGGCCCGGCTAGCCGGTTTCGCGACGGCCATCAGTAGGCCTCCAGACTACCACCCGCTTTATTACACAGCGGGACTTCAGCGGATAGACAGAGTTAAGATGAACTGATATTGCATGGTACAGATTATGGTGCGATTGCGGGTATCCTACTTAATCAACCGCGTCATTCCATTGTTGGGATTTCATCAATGATCTATGCAAATATACAGGGGCGTCCAATTCAAAATGCAGTACATGGAAGTATCTTGGGAGGCAATGAGCATAAAGACGGTTTCAATGAGAACAAAATAAGCGCCTAAGAACAATCTAGCATTATATCTTCGAAAACAGTGAACCTTCAATGAAGATTGGTCATTATTATACACAATAAATTCACCAAACATTCAGAATCGACTGATTCATGGACTAGATATATACAATTCACTGTTTCCACTCTCTGAAGCCACTAATTGTAGAGGATTTCTGAAACTGTAGAGCCAGATTGTTCCTATTTACCTAAACAGACAACTTTTTTTCCATTTCAACCATTTTTATTGTATCTCAAATGGTTCCAAAGATACTCATCCATATTTCCCAGATATTGCATTTTAAACTGGCCTGGAAAAATATTTCACCGAATAGATAGAATGACAACACACAAATCTGAAAAAATTCCCGCCACTGTGACTAGTTTTTATGACCATATACCACAATGACCAGACAAAATAGGAAATACCCGATTTGACATCCTACACGAAATCAGCAGTAGGGCCAACTGCCAACGTGATATTCAGTAATGCCAATGTTGCAATTTCATTACAGAGGTCGCAGCGGTGCGGCGCGTAATGCCACATACTGTCAGAGCCGGATTAAGAGGGGGGCAAACGGGGCTGCAGCCCCGGGGCCTCCACAAGAGAGGGGCCCCCACAATAGAAATTTTTAGGTAAAATTTCCTAACAAATACCGAAGGATATGCAAAAGTATATATAAAAAATCTGACAACGAAAGAGCAGTTCTCCCACTTTGTCCTCTAATTTTTCGTTTTAAACATTCAAAATGTCAAAATCCATGGTTAATATTAATCTTCGATCGATCTGATGAATCATGTGTATATGCGAGAAACAATCACCAAGTAAAACATCATACTATTATACAAAATATTATATCGTATCGAAATTAGCTCTAAAAACAAGAACAATTGAATTTAAAAAAAAAAAAAAATTTTTATTAAATGGGGGATTTTTTGTCTGATGTAATCTTCGAATGACACAAGCGATCTAGATTCACAATGAAATTCAATAATCATAAGCAAAAGATAATAATATTTCAATTTATGAATATGATTGCATCAAATTATTTATAAGAGCCCTGTGCGCATTCCATAATAGAACAAAAGTTGCAAATTCTGTTGACTATTTTTCTGCCGATTCTACAAACACTTTGCCCGTCTATACCTGTTTTTCCTATTTATTGGCGTTGACGTAACAGAGAAATCCCCGAAATCTGAAAGTGTGAGTCTAAGAGAAGGATGACATTCCGCAAAAAATGTAAATCCTTCTGAAAAAGGACTATCAAAAAGACCAATCTAAGCTGTTCTACTATCAAATTCTTGAAAACCAAAATTTCAGAGCTACATTCCCAAACGTTGAAATTACGGTGATTATTTTTTGACATTGCTAGAAACCAATGGAAACGTTCAATTGAAATCATTCATATACGTTTTGGCCAATCAATAGTGGGAATATTCTACCTAGAAAATTGTCGCGGGAATAATTTGAGGTATTTTGTTTTTATTGTCGGATAACCTATATTTTTAATTTGGCGTCTGTAATCAATTTTCATGAAAAGTGAGAAATGAATCAAAACCGGTTTAGTGCATTATATAATTTTGCGAGGAAATATGTTTATGATCGTAACATCTAAAAATAATCTAAAGAATACCACACGAGAGTTCGATATAGTAGAAAATAATTATCTAGATTTATTTCTCAAACTTGTTGGCATTTTGCAATAGCCACTCGAGCCAGTTGGTCTCCCTTGTCTATTGCCTGGCAACAAGTTTTCGAAAATCTGTCGAATTATTTTCACTCTCTTGTGATATTACAACTAAGAATGTACTTGGTTTTGATGGTGTCGAATTGCACTGGAAAGCGCTCATTTTCCAAAATGGAAAATCTAAAAAATAGGCAAATTACGATGAGACAAAGCCGCCTATCAAAGTTATCGCTTCTTAGCATCGAGAATGATTTTCTCCGGATGCTGGATTTGACCGAAATCATCAATGACTTTTCGTCGAAAAAAGCTCGCAAGAATCCATTCGTTTACGCTGTAATTTAATTTATTTCTTGTATTTTATTATACCTACATAGGCTCGTGTCGAAATAATTTGATTTGTTCCGCAATAAAAAAAAAAAAAAAAAAATTGTTTGAAAAATAATTAGGGGCCTCCACTCCTTTGTTGCCCCAGGGCCTCCACACATTTTAATCCGGCCCTGCAGACTGTGTCAAAACGACATCGGCGCGATTATCGCAAATCTTTAACGGGTCATTTCTGGCTGAATTCAAAACATCCATAATAAATATGCGTATGTTCAGCCAGAGCGGCAAAACTGATATCATTCCAATTATTTACCGACATCGGTGTGCCGCTGTCGACATCTTACCGCAGTTAACAGCAACCGCTCATTCATGTTTACTGGGTCTCAATCACAATATTCAAATTGCGAATGTAAGGTAAGCCTGTAACGATTGAAAATGAAATAATTTCTTGCGAATTCTGAAGTGTACACAAAGGAAGAGAATATAGAAATGTTAAAGTGGTATTTTGGGGCCACTCGATTTTAACGTTACAGACGAGTCATTGTTTTCTTCCCAATCCATCCATTGTACGATATTGGTCTCGGAAAAATGAGCATGTGAGTATTCCTTATCGTACACAACACCCACAAAAATTCAATGTTTGGACTGGAATTTCAAGAGACTATATCATAGGTCCTCATTTTTATCGAGGGTAACTTAAACGCTGTCAAATATCTACAACTTCAGTTCAGCAACTTCCTCTTGATTTTGGAGACATTTGATTCCTACAGGTCGGTTGTCAAGTCACAATGCACAGGCAGTGACACAATTTCTCCGAATTACGTTCTCTGATCGTTCAATACCTACACGTTGCACGATCATGTGGCCTCCCAGATCACCAGCTTTATCTCCACGTGATTTCTTTTTGTGGGGATATCTGGAAGAGACCGCTTATCGACACGAATTCGAGAGAGCTACAAATCTTGATGAATCAAGGGAGAAAATAATCCAACATACGCCAAATCTACTCAGAGATTCTCTGTGATTCACAGATTTGGCTATTGTTCGACCCAAGGGGGTTTATCTAACCCATTATAAAACCTATAGTCCGCAATTTTATTTCCGAATAATAATAATATAGATTATTTTTCGAATCTATATAATAAGATCCAATTTCGTCTTATTGTTCGTTTTCTTTCTTAGATTTTCTCTTTCCTGCCATGGTTCAGAACAACCATAATAGAACCAATCATTTACAACGACTTCAATTTTGATTCTAAAAAATACATTTTGGATGTTGATTGTCCAGTTATGATTCTGCATGCGAAAGATGATACCATCATCCCCTACAATTACGCTACCGAGGTAAGTACTTACGTTTGTGAAGGCTTCATGTAAACCTTCGGAGTTCCCCATCAACATGATTATCTTTGAAATAAAATAGTATTTGGAATTAAAATAGCCTTTTTTGGTTTGTGAAAAATACTTTTACCATCATTAAATATTTTATTTTTATAGCTTTTCAACGCGGCTGTTAATAATAGAAACGAGTCATACCAAGGGAATATCACTTATCACCTTTTCGAAGCACTAGGATATGATCACATGTTCCTCTATAAGGCACAAGAATTGGCCTCCTATGTGAAGTAATATTCGTCTAGATTAAACGAGTGAATAAAATAATCAATTGTTACTTTTACAGAGATTTCGTTGAAGATTGTGACAGATTCGAGAAAAAGATCCAGTGAAACGAGTACTACTTCTAGCTTTAATCGAATAGTCTTATTGTGATATTTGGACCCGTAATGTATTTTTTGATTCTTTTGATAAAAATACATGAATTGTTACCTATTTGTGTTTTGCTCAAAATATATTCTATTCTTCATTACTTCTGAATTGAATGTTTTTCATACTCCAAAATTAGTAGAATGCAGGCCGGTTTAAAAACAATCACACCAATATAACTATATACATATGTAACGAGTACATAATACAGAACTTTATTTTGGGTGAGGCGAGTCCTATAAAGTTCAATTATGTACTATTTACATACAAAGCTTTATGTTCGACTGCTAAAAGTGTCTCCGTTTTCCTAGCAAACAAGGTATTGCATATTTTTCTTTGAATTCACTACTTTAAAAAACAAATCGGCAACAGCGCTTGGGCCATACACGTCTCCGACAGCGAATGTTGGGTGTTCGCGGGTTGCTAGGCGACGACCGTAATTGTTTAAAGATTATAGAATAAAAGTGCCATTTTAAACTTTGCATAACAGTGGTGTGTTAGAGATGGAAAGGGGAAAAGAAAACGTGCCTGAAATGTGAAACAACATGCCGAAATGGCAAGAGATGTACTTTTGCCGAGTAAATCGCGAATACAGTATGAACAGGCTTACAAGGAATATTGTAGATGGCGTATGAACAATTAAATCGAAAGAACTATGGAGCAAATATTCAATGTTAAGATCAACAATTAATTTATCAGGAGGAATTGATATAAATAAATTTATCAGCATTACTCATTACTTAAAAAAGAAAGGAGAAGGCTGCAAAGCCAAAAAATCCTTAAAGAAAATGTTTTCAACCGGAGCTGACAACAAAGAAAAGTGACAATTGTCAGTTCAAAGTGACAATTGTCAGTTCAAAGTGGCCATTCCAAATGTTTTCGAAAAATATTTTGTTTTTCCTTCTACGCCTTCGTAGAAAATTACGAGCTACAACTTGTTTCAAACATTGTACTGTGCTCCATTAGTTTTGCAGTTACGCAAAAAATAATAAAATTCAAAAAGTTTTTGGATTTTTAGGGGCGTGGTAAAGAATTACTTAATGGATACTTCATACATTTGAAATGAAATTAATTCAGCAGCATCATACAGATTGGTTGCAGAATAATAATGTTTACATAAAATCTGAATACATTGAAATTACCACAGAAGGAGGGAAATCTCCTTGTGCGTGGTTCAATACAGAGTGTTATAAAATATATCTTAATATAAAATCTTATATATAGTTTTAGTCATATGTCATGCCATATACATTTATATAGTGTGACCCATTTAAAATGGAACCACCCCTGTAAAATACGCATTTTTCAATCAATCTAAAAATTATTTTTTTAATAATTTCAAGCATTAAAAACTTTAGTTTCATTTCCAAGGCACTTCTTAGTTGTCAAAAACGGCAAAAGTTTATTATGCAATTTTTGTTTTCAAATTTGACTACACCACTGGATTTGTAGTCGCTATGAATAAAAACATTCAAAATTTCATAAAAAAATATTGGTTAACAACGAAGTTACAACTTAAATTTTGGAAACAAGTATTTGATTATAATTTTTATTTAGATTATAGACATCTTCAAAATCTGGCAACACTTCTTATACAAAGTAGATCACCGGTGAACTTGTTCAGTGAAAATCCGAAGTCAATAGCTCATTCCGTTCTACAGTTATAACTCCTGAAAGTATGGTAATGTGAGCGATTTGAGGTTGAAGCGATATTGTAATAAAAATCTGACTACGCCACTGGATTTGTGACTAAATTACACCTCAACAAATAAGAAATAGTGTAAAAAATATTCAGAAGAGATACGATAAATGTGTTGAACCAAATGGAGGTTTGGTAGAAGCCACAAAAATTCAAATATTTAATTTTACAGTAATGTTCATTTTAGTTTTTGCTTAATGACCTTTTATTGTTGAATAAATACTTGAAAACTTGTTTCTGTTCATTTCGTTTTTATCGGCTATGGAAGAATGTACTACTGTTCTTTTCGAATACACTTATAACCTACACTTCAATAAATGATTTTAATTTACAAATCCAGTGGCCTAGTCAGATTTTTATTACAAAATCGCTTCCACCACAAATCGCTAACATTACCATACTTATAACTGTATTGACTTCGGATTTTCACTGTAAAAGTTCAGTGGTGTTCTACTTCGTATCGACGGTGTTGCCAGATTTCAAATATGTCTATAATCTAAATAAAAATTATAATCAAATACTTTGTTTCCAAAATTGAAGTTGTAACTTCGTTGTTAACCAATATTTTTTTATGAAATTTTGATGGTTTTTATTTATAACGACTACAAATCCAGTGGTGTAGTCAAACTTGGAAACAAATATTGCCTAATAAACTTTTGCCGTTTTTGACAAACAAAAAAACCATAGTGTGCCTTGGAAATAAAACTGAAGTTATGAAAATTTGTGTCAAGATACAGTTTTCGAAGCTTGATATTTTTGAGATTGATTGAAAAATGCGCATTCTACAGGGGTTCCATTTTAAATGGGTCACACTGTATATACGTATAGTCATGCATACATACCTACATATATATATATATATATATATATATATATATATATATATATATATATATATTCCTAACACCATGTGATGAGGCTGAGATATTGAATATAATTAAAGAGCTAAAGACAAACACTGCACCTGGGTATGATGGAATTTCTGTGAAAGTTATCAAAACATTAGCTGAATATATAGCGAAACCTTTATGTATTTTGATAAACGCTATTTTCACCACGGGCATATGCCCTTTAAACTTCAAAATAACAATTGTTAAACCTGTATTTAAGTCGGGCGCAAAAAACAAAGTAAACAATCACCGTCCAATAAGCATAATATCCAATCTGGCAAAAATTATCGAAAAAATCCTCAAAAACGTCTAATGGCTTTCACATATAATTTCAGATTTCCAATTTGGTTTCCAAAATGGAAGATCAACTTCTGATGCCATAGTTAACTTAGTCACACAAATATATGGACACTTAGATAAAAAACGACCATGCCTGGGAGTATTTATCGATTTGGCCAAGGCCTTCGATACCATTAGTCATGAAAAATTACTGTCGAAATTAATAATCTTGGTATCAGAGGTCTGGCAAATGATCTAATCAGAAACTACCTCAATAAAGAGTACAAATGGTTAAAATAGACGGCGTACTGAGCGACCCATTAGAAATTAAATACGGAGTTCCCCAGGGTACTGTTTTAGGGCCAATCCTGTTTATATTATATCTGAATGATATGTTATCCATTGATATTTCTGGAAAATTGGTCTCATATGCTGATGATACAGTGCTAATAATTGATGGAACAACCTGGGAAGATGTAATATCTCATACAAGAAACGATATTGACACTATAGTTAATTGGCTTGATGATAGTTTCCTGACAATAAATATTGATAAAACATCTTACATTTCCTTTTGTAGTAACAGTCATGATTTTCCTAATGCACAAAACATCAATATTCATTTAACCAGCAGAAATAAGAACATAACTCTGAAAAAATCCAGTTCAGTTAAATATCTCGGAATACACATTGACCAAAATCTAAAATGGAAAATACATATAGACTATCTTTGTAAAAGACTCAGAGCCCTTTTGTATGTTTTTCGAACACTTAAAAACATACTGAGTATCAATGATCTGTACATATTTTTCGTTAGTTCAGTCTCTCTTAATGTATGGAAATCTAGGATGGAGTGGGGTCTATAGTACAACTGTACAACCGCTTATGGTATTACAGAAACGATTTCTCAAAATTATCTAAAATTTAAATTTTCGTTTCCCATCGGCACAAATATTCCAATATTGTGAACTGATGAGTTTGAGATATCTTTACTTTAAACAATTATTAATATTTATATTTCACAACAGAAATAAGTTCAAAAATCATCAACATGGACATGAAACCCGACTGAAAGCGAGTAGCCTAGATATACCGAAAATGAACAAAGCTATTGGACAAAGATCAATTACATATATTGGACCCAAATTATTCAATCTTCTCCAGATCATATAAAAACGGAATATGTGTTTAAGTTATTCAAGATTTCAGTGATCAAATGGCTCAAAAATGAAAATATTACATTACTATGAACACATTTTACTGAATTAATCTCTCAATTTTCACATCCCCACCTAGCACATTGAATACTTTTAATTTAACACGAGTTTGTATTTTATATTATAACATTTAATATTTGTATACGTTTACACATTCAAATTTTTATGTTTTACATTTTTACATTATCTACACGTTTAGAGATTTTATGCTTTTAGATTTTATATTTAATGTGTCTTTTTTGTAGTATACTAAGAATATTATTCACTACTATTGATATTGTTAATACTATTTAGAAATATAAGCATTATAATGTTTGCCCGAGTATCTCAAAATACATTATATCTTGACCATCTTCAAAGGAAAGAATTACGATATTGATGTTTCACACACAAGTTTTCCAAAAACTTAAGTGAATCATCAATACCTATGTTTCCGCTGATATAAATTCAGTAATAAAACTCGGTTTGACAAACCTTTCCTTCTACCTATATTAATCGCCTATTTTTATCTATTGTATGCTTTTATAAATTCATGTAATTTGGTGATTAATAAAATACTACTACTACCATTTATTTATTTACAGATCACATTAGAATTACTAATAATAAAAGGAATAGACATAAAATTATAAAATAATTAAAAACGCAGTGGAAGGCCTTTTTTAAAATTTGTTGTCAATCAGTTTACGAATCGACAGACGAGGCATTTTAGTTATGTAGTCATGGACATTTTTTTTGTTTATGAATTGAATTTAATTTTTGTATTTCTTAGGGTAAACTATTAAACTATTTTAATCCAGAATTTAAGCTGTTTTGTAATTTTCGTAAGATTTTGGTTGAATTTTGTTTATATTTATTGAATTATCAATCATTATAACTATATTGAACCCGAAAAATGTACCAATAAAATGCCAGGGTTATAAATGGCAAAAATTGGGGATCCTGCCTTTTATTGCATAAACAAAATATATCAGTGATCATTTTAGGAGACGTTAAATATTTACTGAATATAAAAATTTACAGCGCATCTGTTTCACCGTTCAGAATGTTTATTAATAGCATCACGTGAAATATCTACCTAATTTGCGTCAAGTTTTAGTTGGATCAAACTCGTTAGGATTAAATTAGGTGTATTCCACTGAGTAATTTATTGAAACTAATTAATGTCTATCACTAATTCATCCCATTTCAAGTAATAATCATAACCTTCCGCATTTGGGCATCGCCTACGCATGCACGCGGAAGTCCGCCCCTGCCAGCATATCCCGAAAAGTGGTATTGAACCAGGAAGCGCAGCACAGAAGAATTCAAATTTCCCGCTGAACTCGATTCTGCGGTTGGCAGCGCTGGAAAATCTTCGGGCTGGTCGAATTTTATCATGGCGAATATTACGGATTGGCGATGATTTGTCACGGGGTGTTTTAGATCTATTTTGTAAATGAAGTCATCAAAATTCAAGCCAGGAAGTACCGGCGGAAGTGTCAAGTATTCTTGTGGTGATGTCCAAAGAGATTAAATAAGTGTGTGCGTGTTGTTTCATTCAAAAAACATCATAATGAGGTGAGTTATCGGCTTTTGTGGTTGTTTTATCTCTAATAGTGGCTTAAACTATCGGGAAATAGTACTTTTTGTTGAATTCCAGTTATCTAATCGCGTATTTTTGTTGTCGTCGAGTTCTTGTCATTCGCGGATATTAAATTCCCGATAAAAATCCAAACAAACTAGCAGTTCTTGCAGTTATTTGTTCATAACAAGGCTACCGAGATGAGTAATGTTTTTCGGAGAATCATTGTGCATGTTTCTCCTTATTTTTGTATATTTTTATCGATTTCGAAACATTGGGTGTGTTGAACCTCTCCATTATGTGCGACCGAAGTTACCACCCCTATGTTAGTGTCCTTTAAGGCTAAATTTTCCCTGTGTCCGTGTGCAGAAATATCATATTTTCTGCAGTCGCATGTTTGACAATGCAAGATCTCGTTTCATATCGAGGGATAAAACATATGGTATTTGAATCTATTCCGCGAGGTGTTTCATTTGGAAAAAGCAGATGTTGAAATGTTTACATTGTGTGTAATATCGTGTTTGCATTGTCTTAGTAATTATATACGGAGATAAGAAGGGAATGTCCACAAACGTGACAGAGTTTCGGCTTTGTTTTGATTCAGAATCGCCAGTATCAACACAAAAGATACAAATCCTTTGTGTTTTGCTCAGAATTATTACTAGCCGATTACTTTCTATAGTAAAGTCTAGGTATCCATCCACCTATTTATTTGTTGTCATAACAAAGTCATTAAAAATTCCCCGAATAATTTTTTGTCTTATTCAAGTGGAAAAAGTAACGTGCACTCAGTTTTCAATAGAGTATTTTGGTAATACTTCACAATACATCGTAAACTTACAAGTTTTCAATCAAAAGAAGCACAGTATTGCTTAATATTCTAGGATGTTTATACAAGGAGACCCAGGGGTGCGTGCAAGATCCATAACTTTTTTTATCCAAGCTATCGTCTTGATTTTTTTAAACGATAGGTCCAGCAATGAGGCACATTCTAAAAATATTTCTATTCATATACAGGATGTTACAAAAAAAGATACACAACTGAGTTACTTATGTTTTTTTAAATGGCAACCCCCCCATTTTTGTTACATTTTTGGATTTGCCACTGAATTGTCGATATATCGCTCCAAGGTTTCTTAGACTTATCTGCAATAGTTCTTGATTCTCCAGAACCATTCACCACTCTCCTATAACAGCCAAAATTTGTCAACTCAACGAAAATGACCTTAAAAAAAATACTGGAGTAAAAAAAAATCCCCTGTGCTATGCATTGCATTCAGAAATATCAGCCCCCGGTATCGAAACAAAAAATTGTACAAGATTTTTTCGAATTAAGAACATATGGTTATGTTGGCAAACATACCATCATATGAAGAAGTCCTTCAGAAGAACAGCATTATAATAAACTAGCTGGTACCCGCGACTTCGTCCGCGTGGAATTTTTTATTTTTATTTTTTCCTTGTTCTTAAATCTAGCTTATGCGTGTGGCTTTGCCAGCTTCGCGTTATCACGACTTTTTTTAAAGAAATTGCCAATTTCTTGGCCAAATTCTACCAAAATCTACTAAACCAAAAAAATATACTAAAATTCTACCAACACTTTGTATCACGAATTAACGTTTGAATAAACTTTTATCATTATTAATTCATGCAGGAAAATATTTGTTAAGTTCGCAGTGATGGTTTTTCCGGACCTCTGCAAAACCCACCCCCAAAATATCAAATTTTGACTTTGTTTTCATCATTGCATGGAAATTATCATCATGGAGTCTGATGAAGAATACATTTTTGGGATCTCCATGAAATTTCGCACATTTTGGTTATCATTTGAAGCAATTGGAATATTTTCGATATACGTCGATTTTTAGGGGTATTTTGGCCTTGTGTGATTTTTCAAGATTTTTTTTTTGACTTTCTCTTGGAAACTCTCTATACCTACCAAATTGGCCATTCTGAATCGATGGGCGTTCGCAAAATGTTTCTATCTTTTGACGTTCTCGAAATACAGTCTACTTTTCATTTCAAAGTCCTAGAAACTCCTGACAAATTGAAAATATCCAAAATTCGACTTTATCTTCCTGTTTCCCTTTCCTCTTCACCTATACACCCTGAAAATTTTCTGAGGAAAATGTTTGATAAGTTCGCAGTGGTGTTTTTCTCGGACCTCTGCAAAACCACCCCTAAAATATCAAATTTTGACTTTGTTTTCATCATTGCATGGAAATTATCATCATGGAGTCTGATGAAGAATACATTTTTGGGGTCTCCATGAAATTTCGAACATTTTGGTTATAATTTGAAGCAATAGGAATATTTTCGATATACGTCGATTTTTAGGGGTATTTTGGCCTTGTGTAATTTTTCCAAGATTTTTTTTTTTATTTTATCTTGGAAACTCTCTATACCTACCAAATTGGCCATTCTGAATCGATTGGCGTTCGCAAAATGTTTCTATCTTTTGGCGTTCTCGAGATACAGCCTACTTTTCATTTCAAAGTCCTGGAAACTCCTGAATAATTGAAAATATCCAAAATTCGACTATATCTTCCTGTTTCCCTTTCCTCTTCACCTATACACCCTGAAAATTTTCAAAAAAAAATGTTTGATAAGTTCGCAGTGGTGCTTTTCTCGGACCTCTGCAAACCACCCCTAAAATATCAAATTTTGACTTTGTTTTCATCATTGCATGGAAATTATCATCAGGAGTCTGATGGAGAATACATTTTTGGGATCTCCATGAAATTCTGCATATTTTGTTATAATTTGAAGTCAATACGAAAATTTTCGTTATTCGTCGATTTTTAGGGGTATTGTTGGCCTTGCGTGATTTTTTCCAGAAAATTTTTTTTTTGACTTTATCTTGGAAACCATCTATACCTACCAAATTGGCCATTCTGAATCGATTGGCGTTGCAAAAATGTTTCTATCTTTTGGCGTTCTCGAGATACAGCCTACTTTTCATTTCAAAGTCCTGGAAACTCCTGAATAATTGAAAATATCAAAAATTCGACTTTATCTTCCTGTTTCCCTTTCCTCTTCACCTAAACACCCTGAAAATTTTCTAACGAAAATGTTTGAAAAGTTCGCAGTGGTGTTTTTCTCGGACCTCTGCAAAAATTACCCCTAAAATATCAAATTTTGACTTTGATCATTGCATGGAAATTATCATCATGAAGTCTGATAAAGAATACATTTTTGGAATCTCCATGAAATTCCGTATATTTTGTTTATAATTTGAAGTCAATACGAATATATTCGTTATTCCTCAATTTTTAGGGAATTGGCCTGGCGTGATTTTTTCAAGAAAAAAAATATTCTGACTTTTTCTTGGAAAAAAAAAACAAGTCGGATAGGAAAACGTTGCACGCACTTCTGGGTCGCCCTGTATTTGATATCATTTTATGAAAACTTACGTACCTACAATTTATGAAAGTCTGCAGTAAACTCTCATTTGAAAGTATACTGCCAGTTTAAATAAAATTATAATTAATTTTTCATTTAACGTAACAAGGGCTACAAAAACGATAATTGAAATTCATTGTTAATATTGTGATATCTGTTTAGCCATTGCCAAGTATTTCTATAAAAACTCCTACGATGATCGACTTGCAGTAAGTTTGCAAGTGTGAGTTATTTACAAGAACTTGCATGCAAAGATACATAACAATTATAAAAAACATTCAAACCTATTGCCTAAGCCTAAGTTGTTATTTTCAGTCTGTGGGTATGGTTTAAATTTTTTATACGTTTTTATTTACAGTCTCGGTAACTTGTTGGTTCATTTGACACTCTCGTTTTCACGTTCTGTTGATATAATTCTCTAGGTAAATTTATAAAGCAATTTAAACTTTCAGTATTGCTGAAATGAGTTCAACACAAGAAGTTAGAAGAAGGTATATTCATGTTGAATGTTATGAGCATCAATTCGAGTTTTTGCTAGAGTTTTGCATGCTATTTTTATGTATTTATTTCTTGGTGTCTTGTCTTCAGAGATGTTAACTATACATTGATCAGTTCATTCGGTGCATTGAAACAGAATCCTGGAATCTATAAAATGCATGAAACATTTTTTTTAGAAAATAGGGTTGATATTTAAAATTCCACAGTGAAAGGAAACAAAGTTGATAGTTGGGGTTAACAGTGGAGAGTTTTAGTCCATGAAAAATTGAGAATATATATGATTTGAAACCTACTTTCCAATTGTTTTAATTATACTATTCTTTGTAATTTTAATACAAAGTCCAGAATGCAAAATAGTTATGAATAAAGTCAGGGACATATAAATTCCAGGTTATTACCTAGCATTCCTGAAGGAACTATCACATTGGTATATAATCTTTTGGATAGGAACAGTCACCCCTATAAAAAAAATTGTCGTGCTCTTAGTTTTTTTTTAATAGGGGAACTTGATATCAATTGGCACTTGCACTACAGTAAATTTACGAGTAACAGACGAATTTTAAAAATATTGCCATTCAAATTTGTCGTATAATTGTCGAAATCCATTTGACTTCATAAAAATAAACAAAAATATTCCTAAAAAACTATGCCCTTTTTTATGATTTTTCCAGGTGTCCGTAAAAATTTCGAGTTCCTGGCAACATCGCATTCATATAAGTACATCTGATCTATGCATTTTACATGGGAAAGCGAAATATGTTTGGTCTTGTACTTTTAAATTCGATTTTTCAGAAGTTTTTTTTTGTAAACTATGATTACTTAAATCTGATATATTATTTTTTCAACAAAACTGTCAGTTGAAAATTTTTTCTTACAATCGAAAACTCAACAATTGTCGAATGACCATAATAATTGCGAAGCGGACAAATACGTCTTCGTGAAATTATGCTTCATTTTTTTGCTTCAGATAACACAAAAACTGCACAACAATCATGTTTTGATAATTCGACAATAGGCGAGATCACTAATTTCTGGAAAAAATACCACAATGTTCAGAACAATGAAAAAAGTGGTTGGATTTTTAAATTTTTTTTTCGTAGTTTTTCAAAAAAAAACCCATATAATTGTTTCTGTTTGAACACTGTGGAAACCGCGCTAGGAGTAACAAATTCAGATCGCCGAGAGCGTAAGATAATTACAGAGTTGCCAACGTTATTCATTATATTTTTTCACAATGTGAGCAGGCCGAAGAAATAATGACATGGCACTCGGTATACATACATATTGTTCAAGAATAACTAAATCAAGAACAGCCATCAAATACGAAGTCTTCATTTCAATATAACACATGCTGTCACAATTTCTGTTTCATCCATGGGATGAATTAGAATACCATTTCCTCATAAGTTCCTCAATATAGTGATTCTGGCAACTTGCCGATCGCCGAGAGTGCCAGGAATTACAGTGTTGCCAAGCGTTATTCATAATATTTCATTACAATGCGAGCACGCCGAAAAAATAATGACATAGCACTCGGTATACATACATATTATTCAAGAACAGCTATCCAATACGAAGTCTTCATTTCAATATAACACATGCTGACACAATTTCTGTTTTATTCATAGGATGAAACATAGTAACATCTCCTCAGAAGTTCCGAAAATAGTGACATTGACAACACGGGAAAATGCCAAATCAATGGACTTATTACGTCAAAAGAAGCGGCAATAACGCTGTTTTTGAATGTCTCACTGAATTTGAGGGTTTTATTCGAGTATTACACAATATCTTCTAGGAAAAACTATGCATACATAATATTTTATCACTATATTCCAACTCCAAGCACATATGAAGCAAATTTGTGAGTTTGTGATCTCGCCTATTGTTGAGTGAATTTTAGTCTGGAAGAAAAAATATTCAACTGGGATACAGGGTACATTACTAAAGGAGGGAATTTCCAATTACATAATTATCGTTTCAAGATATTTAAAATTTCTACACGACAATTATGTTTTTGTCATTCCAAAATTCGATTGTAGGAAAAAAAATTCAACTGACATACAGTGAACATTGCTGGAATATGATAAAAAAGCTTATGTGTTCTATAGAATATAATTTAGTTTATAAATGTGGAGAGCTGAATACACTTGTGTAGAATTAAATTTTTGTATAAAGTGCATAGTTTCATAAGTTTTGCGTTCAGTCATCTTCAGTGCTTCAAGTCAGGTGCAGGAAGTAATACAATAGATTAATACATTGTTAATCAAAGGATAATAATAATGGCTTAGAATCTAACGTATCACTTATTGAATTCCAACATGTGATACGTTAGATTCTAGGGGTCTTTTTGGTAAATTGAATCAAGGGTGCGAGCAAAATTTATGTATGGGTCAACAAAACGCAACTATTGCAACTAGGTTATGGACTTTTGTTATGGAAAGTTAATTGAAAGTCGAGGATTAATCATATAACATATGGATAAAAAGTTAGGAATAGTGCGAATTCTGTTCTGATGAAAAAAGTATAGTTTATAGCATATACAGTCTCCAAAACTTAAAATTTTCACGGATACCTGGATATATATTAAAAAACGTATATTTTTTCTTTAAAATATATTTTATTGCATTTTTATTTTGTTAAATGGATTTTGACAATTATACGACAAATTTTAATAATAATATTTTTGAAATTCGACTTTTAGTCATAAACTTAATGTAGTGGCAGTGCTAATTTGATATCAAATTAGCACAGCCAACCCCTTATAATAAAAACTTAAAGCCCGACACCTTTTTTGTATGTTCCCGACAATCATTCGGCAAATATTGGCATAGGTTTTATCGATTTTTGAGCAATTCGCCTTGCTAACTTTGTAGGGGTCTTTTTTGGGAATTGAGACATAGGTGTGAGCAAAATTTATGTATGGGGTCAACAAAACGCAACTAGGTACCAACGTTCGACTTTTGTTATGGAAAGTTAATTGAAAATCAAGATTAAGCAGATAGCATATGGATAAAAAGTTAAAAATAGTGCGAATACTGTTCTGATGAAAAAAGTATAGTTTAGAGAATCCACAGTCTCCAAAGTGACAGCAATTTAATTTTTCATACACGCGTTTGTCCAGGTTGCAATTTCGAGTCCATTTTTGATTAATGTTGAATGCAGAAACCTGGAAATTTATATGTATAGCTTTTTTTAAAGAACGTAATTATCACTGGGTTATTGAAGCTCACGAAGTCGTTTCGTCTTCACTGGTGCATGATGCAAGAGATTTGCATGTTTTTATAATTATGATTTAATTAGTTGCACCTCAAGTTTTTGTATTCTAATTAATTTTCATTATTCACGTATCGTAATTAATTAAATGAAACTTTATGAAAGAAGTGCGGCTCAAATATTCCTTTTAAATAGATTACTATGATTTTTATACGATCACTGCGCGATATATCGATATCCCGAATATTTTTCAATTGAGATATTCAGAGAAAATTAAGACAAGGTCGTATTGAAATAATCAAAATTCTGAAAAAAAAACTGATATACTGATAATGACCTCAAAAGAAGTATAAATCGCGGAAATGCTACCGTCTTTATTTTTAGAATCCCGTAGATTCAAAGGGAAAATGGAACCCCTCTATCACATACTATTTTTTGCAGAAATTATGTGACGTAGAAACTTGCGGTTTGGCATAGTAATACATCTTATTAACCCACATATTTGTTACAACTTGACACTTTAAAATATTCATATAAGAATTGTCTTATACATTTCTAGAAATTATTTTACAAACTTATCTTTTACAAACCCACTGAGGAACTCGCTCTTTATTTCTTTTTTTACACAGACATTTCACGTCCTTTCACTCCAAGCCATAAAACAATAATTTATGAAATTATCATCAATCTGAAGGAAATGGAAGCCTAGTGGCCTTATCTCTGTTTGTTGATCAACACGTTGTGACGTCATTGCTACCCTATTAGGTATAATGCATTGAATTATTCAGTCGGACAAACGAGGCGTTTCTTCTTTTGTTTTTCGTACGCGTTGAGATTGTTTTCTACCGTGTCGGATAGAAATAGCGGTAAAACGACCATAAGCCATAAATTACCGTCCCGTAAAGATACAATTGAAACGCATTTCAATCTGAAGATCTTCGTAACTTATGATTTTTAAGAAAAAATCGTTTCTTAAAAAATGTATATTTTTAAAAAAAGGATTTTTTAATTAACAATGTTTTTTGTTGCTAAAAATATACCCTAAGGAATCATTTTTTTATATAATTATTTCTAGTGAACTTTCAAATTCTGAAAAAAATTGTATAGTTGTTTATTTAATAAACAATTTGGGAATCAAATTGGGGAGTTTCTCAGGGGTCGGTTCTGGGACCGACGCTTTTTCTACTGTACATAAATGATCTAGCTTCAATTAATATTTCGGGAGAGTTCACCCAATTTGAATATGACACCACAATATTTTGGCATGATAAAAATGGCTCAAAACTGCATCAAATGATCGAGAATGATATTAGCGAAGTGAAAGATTGGTGTGACGCTAATAAGCTATCTTTCAATATCTCAAAAACTAACATCCTTACATTCAAATGTAATTTATTACAAGAGCATCTAGGAAATCAAGTGATCAGAAATATGACAGAAACAAAGTTTCTGGGTTAACATATTGATGATAAATTGAAATATGAAGATCACATTGAAAACTTGCATCAGGATGTTTTGCTGTAAGAACCACTTCATGGGAACTTGCTGAAGATATGGCAAAAGGTGTGTATTTGTTTTTGGGGATCTTTTAGTCAATATTTGTTCAATATGGTTTTTGTCTTGCTAAAAGAGCATTAAGGTGTATGTGCAAGGCTAAGTTACGGGATTCTTGCAAGCCACTCTTCATCAAACATAAAATATTACCACTACCTTGTATTTTTATTTTAGAAACAGTATGCCTCATTCATAAGAAATTTCAAAACGAAATCCATAAAAAAACACAATATAACACAAAATCACTTAATATCCTTAAATATAATCACCTACCCAACGAGATTAAAATCATAGCTGATGCAAGAAAATTAAAAAATTCTGTAAAAAGTCTTCTTTAGGCGAATGCTTTCTACTCATTACATGACTTCTACTACTAATAATTTTAATATGTTTTATTGATTAGCACTATTGATATAATACGAAGCTGTTTTCAATTATGATAATTCTAATATTAATTTTGTACAAATATTTTATTTTTTAAGCATGTTTATTATTGATCAACACGGTAAAAATGTACCGAATTTTATTTGGTTTACGTGTGGGCCTATTGTGTATATTTTATTCATTATTTATGTTGTACCAATTTATTTATCACATGTAGTTGTACCTAATAGTTATAGTTTTCATCCTTTTATTTATAAATGACTTTGTCAATGAGATTTATCATCTTCAGACAATAAAGTATATTTGATTTGATATAAACAAATAAATATCCATACTATTTTTTTTAGATACTAAAAACAATAATGTATGACTTTCTGGGGATTTTTTTACTATTTTTTATATAATTTCAAATATTCTCATGTTTTTAAGCTTGCCATTTTTTTAAAGCTGAATTTATGTGCACTGAAATGATAAATAACAAAAAAAAATGGCAAGCTTAAAAACACGAGAATATTTGAAATTATTTAAAAAATGTAGGAAATTTTTTTTCCTCTAAAATATAAATATTCATTTGTTAATAAAAATTGTTTATTGAATAAACAAATATTTCTTTCAGAATTTGAAAGAGCACTACAGATAATGATTAATTTTTTTTTGATAATATTTATTTTTAGCAACAAAAGAAATGCGTTTTTAAACAATAGACATTTTTTAAGATATTATTTTTTTTCTTAAATCATAATTTTTATCAATTGTCAAACTCTCGAAAATATATTTTTGATGTCATAAACAATGTGTTTGTTTTTAAAATTTTTAAACAATAGAGTAAAAAATAATAAAATACCTACATAGTGTTCAGTGATTATAAAATGAAACAATCGAAATATAAAAAAAATTAATACCTCTATTTGGTTTTAACATTTTTTAATCCCTTAAATTGTTAATAAAAAAGGAAAAAATCTAAATTTACAAGTTTTATAAACGGAAAATAAATCTCAGGTTTTTAATTTAAAAAGTACACAGGTTTTTATGTTGATTTACAAATTGTAAAAACTACTTAATTAACAAAAGTATAAGTAATTGAAAAATTGCTGTAATTTTTTCGTTCCTTAATATTCATAGGCGACCGAGCTTTGCTCGTCGGTCGGTTGCCGTAAAATAGTTTTTTTTTCAGAGGTACGAATCTCATACTTATTACATTGCAATCTTACCTAGTGCACAGGTTGGCTACAAATACACATTTTAAATAAACCGTAGGAGTTCCTTGGACTAACCAAAGAACAACATCTAACATTGAATTCAGATGTCATATAGCGCCATCTCACAAAGTTTAGAGGTACCAGTGCAACAATGCAAGTACCTCATAAATTTACGAGATGGCGCTATATATCAATTCATAATAAATATTTTTTTTGTGTGAAATCGCGGTTTTTTAAGAAGACGCCTATATAGATAAACTTAACAAGCAAAACCCTATCTTAATACAAACTTTCATTGAAATCGAATATACTGGGTGTTAGTGACTAAGTGCGACAAACTTCAGGGGGTGATTCTGCATGAAAAAATAATGACAGTTTGCTATATAACTTTTGTCTGCAAAGGTTTCGTTTTCCGATATACGGGGTTAGAGTTTTTCTTAAAAACTGACTATTTATTTATTGCTCTGAAACCGGTCGAGTTATGCAAATGAAATTTGGTGCCTTTTAAGAGGTAGTTATTGCGCATTTTTTGACATGCAATTAAGAATTTTAGTTCATCATTGGCGCGCATAGGGTAATGATCTCAATTTTTTTAAAGAAAAAAAAGGTACGCCACTGAGATATTTCAAATAAAAAATTTGGATTCCTCGTTCAATTAGTTTTTTGCCATCGGATTCTTCATCAAATCGCTCAAATTCCTAATTTTTTAAATGGCGTTTTGTTTACTGACGAGATTAATTTTGGACGACAGTGTATACGAAATTTCCATAACAATCACTTCTGGGCTGAGGAAAATCCACATGGAATCTTTGAAGCTCATTTTCAGCATTAGTTTTCAGTAAATGTATGGCTTGGGGTACTTGATGATCATTAAATCGGTCCATAATTCCTCCTACAACGACTAACAGGCGACTCTACCTTAATTTCCTACAGGAAGAGTTACCTGTTCTTCTTGAAGAAATTCCTCTACAGGTGAGACAACACTTCTGGTTCATGCATGATGGTGGACCAGTCCATTTTAGCATTATTGGACGTAATCACTTAGATACAGTATATCCAAATCGTTGGATAGGTAGGGGAGGTACGGAACATTGGCCTGCTCGATCTCCGGATTTACATCCTCTAGATTTTTGCATTTGGGGTTTTCTTAAGTCATTAGTTTATTCCACTCCCGTCGAAAATGTTGGAGACCCGAGGAATCGAATATCTCGACAGGTTTCAGAGCAATAAATAAATATCTCGGAAAACGAAGCATTTGCGGGCAAAAGTTATATAGCAAACTGTCATTATTTTTTCATGCAGAATCACCTCTTGAAGTTTGTCGCACTTATTCACTAACACCCTGTGTATACAAGAATTGCTCGTTTAAAGATATAAGATTTAATGAGTTAAAATTTGTCAGCCAGTTACTATTTCTCATATAAACTTCCGATCAATTGTCTTGCGAAAAAAAAATGCGAACATAAAATCTCGATTGAATTTCAAGGCAGGTTACTCGATTCTGTTTATGAGTTAAATGCCCGAGGCAAGTCGTTTTCCTAACATTTGTGATTGAAACTATTCGCGTAAACGGCCTCATAAAAAATACCAACCGAGACACTGGCAATTCTTGGAATGATTTAAACGTCAAGTATCGAAGGAAACTGCCGAGTCGCAAGAAACGCTACTCGATTCCGAAAAAAACTAGAATTTATACGCTGAAAAGGAATTTTAAAAGCTATGGTGCAGGTGTCAGTCCGGGGGGAATATTATACCCAAGGAAACGAATATATTTTTCAAATTAGGGGAAGATTATTTTCAGTTGAAAGAATTTGTGTGTGATTAAATTTTGGCTTTGGGGTAGGTATAGTTTTCCCAATATCAATTGCAGAAGCATAAAAAAGTCTTGCGGCGAAATCCTGTGAGCAGCAGTGGCGGAGATAACTAATTTTATTTAGATATTTTAAGATTTAAAAAATACTTCATAAATAATGAAAAATGAAAAAAAATTAAAGACAAGCTTTTATTTATAAAAACATTAAGAAAGAAAAATAACTTTCTTTTATTGTTTGATGTAGGTTATTATTATATCCTAAAACGTATTTCGATCGGCAAAAACCAAGACCATAGACGCTACTGGTTTTTAATCTTTCAGAGCTATTAAAACACAAATATAACGCGTGATTTATGACCTGCCAGCATTGATGTCCGACTTGATTGGCCCAGACGAATCGGTTGTACAATAGACAGCCGTCACTCAAGTCCACGTTGACTATCGGCTCTTTTGATCTTCGGTTCGCCGACGGAGAATGTTTACGAGTAGTACATATTATTTTTCGTTCCGTTTCTTCGCATATACGCTCGTGTTAGCGAAGTGAGTTTTCATTTGCTCCCTATAGAAACAGCTTCTGCAATTGATATTGGAAGGACTATATACCAATTAGCCAGACTTTTCAATTTTTTGAATAGAAATCTGACATTGACGTCTTTATGCAGGTGTTTCTTTTCTTTTATTCTTTTTCTTTTATTTTTCCTTCTTTTTATCTTTTCTTTATTCCTTTTTAACTTTTTATCAGTTACATTATTTGTGTATAGTTTTTCTAATCCCAATTGGACCGACATAAAAAGTTTCGAGAAGGAATTCTCTTTCCAGTTGCCGCTTTGACATAGGCGTCGGTATACTATTTTTCAGTGGTATTTTTTCACTTACTTATTCTTACAATCATAGCAATTGATCACCTCATGTAAAAGTAAACACATGTTATCTCAACTGAATTTTATTATTTGTTTCGAAAGGTCTCCAGAAAGCCATATTGATAAAATTATTTTCAATGGATAATTCATATCCTCACCAACACACGGCACTGATTAAGGAACTGGGGAAATCATGCGGCTTCAGATAACAGGTGCCCAATCTAGCTAGCCAAGCTTTTATTCCGCAAATATATTTGATAGCGCCTTTACTAATAATCTGGGCTATTAGGGCCACACGCCAGAACTTATTGTAGCAGAAACGCTTTGAAAGTAAAAACACTGGTAAAGTAGATCCAGAAATCTAAGAAGGTCGTAAATTAATATTAGCCGACGACCCTCATTATTACCTATTGTTCGAAATATAGATAAGCAATAAAAGTGTTTGTCCCTTCAAAGATTCCCAGATCAGGATTAAAATATCTCATGAAATAGTTTGGCATTTTAATAATAGTGGGCTCTCCATTATTTTTGGCTTTTGTTGACAGTTTTGTATTTAAATTTATTTGATAATAAAAAATCTCGTAAGGTTGATTTAGAACCTTTGGTAAGGATATGTTTAAATGTGTGTAAACAATCAAATTTACTTACCTGGCCACCAGACTTTCAGTACTAATGGGCTATTAACGAGATTATAGCGATAAAGGTCTATTTACGGTTACAAAATAAATTACCTACCAGATTTGGAACTGACCGCTTTCCAATTTTAGAAATAAAAGGGGGAAAGTTAAACAACATTTAGTCATTACCTACCTAATATTCCGTTGTGTCAGTTGTGTCTATTTTAAAGTGTCTATTCGATTTTTGTGTCGTGAAAAATGTGGCGTTCATGGGCTCATCCTGAAGCTAGTACTTCAACTGGTGGTCGTAGTACCACTAGTCGACAAATGTTACACCCTCATGAGAAACAAATTATATTAAATGTTTATACTTCCCTTTTGGAACGTGGAATGTCCAAGGATCAAGCTGTGCAAGAAAGTGCTACTTTAACAAAAACACGGTATTCCACAGTGGGCTCGTGAATTCATCACTAAGTTACGGTTTGATTGTTTGGGGAAATTCTGCACACATACAGAAAGTATTTCTTATGCAGAAAAGAATTATAAGGTGCCTGGTGGGAGCACACTACAGAGAAAGCTGTAAGGATATATTTATAAGATTGGGTATTCTAACTCTTCCTTGCTTGTATATATATCTTATTACTATGGAGATAAAAAAAAAAGAAATTCAATTATCAAAGGGAAATATGATACATGACCACGTGACCCGTAATGCTAATCACATTCGTCTACCATTCTCCCGTTTAACAATTGGGCAAAATTCATATAATTATAAGGTATCAACTGTTTTAATCACACGTTGACTCTATTCGGTGAAATTGAAAGCTTCAAAATCTACGAGTCAAAATTATTTGATCACCTATGTACTAATGCTTTTTATTCTATGGATGAATTCCTAACTTCTCAATCATAAGTCTTATTTTTTGTTTTTACAAGTGTAAGTCTTGTTTGGAAACACCAACAAATGTTTGTTTTTTATTAGCAGTTTTTACTGTAATTGTTTTTATGTATATATGTGTGTTGAACTGACTAGTCTGATAAGTTTTATATTTACACATTTATAAAGCTTTAATGATGAATAAATTATCTATCTATCTATCTTAAAATAGTAAGTAACCCTATTTTAAAAAGAAAGAAACGAAAAGACTCTGGCGGTTCAAGGAAACTAGATGGCTGTGATGTAGATATAATTCGAAGAACAATATATGCCTTGTATAAAGAGCAAATTGTGCCTACATTAGATATTTTAATGCAACGGCTTAAAAAGAATGAAACTTTAAGGAAGTCTCTTTTACAAAACGCATTTAAATTCAAAAACTCACTAGTAGCAGAAAAATCATAATGGAATCTGTGCGCCTTAAGAAATGGAGATTTGAATATTTATTGGCATTAAACGAATTTAGAGAATATGGTAGAAGAGTAGTGTATTTGGATGAAACTTGGTTCGATACACACGATATTCCAAACAAAAGTTGGGTAGACTCATCTGACTTGTGCCAAACTAATGCGCGTCAATAGGAAAACGTTATGATAATTCACAGGAACTGAATGGTTTACCAAATGCTTAGTTTATGGCAATTAAGGACTCAGTCGATTATCATGATGATACTACAGCCGAATATTTGAAGACTGGTTCCAAAATAAACTCATACCAAATATTCCACCCAACAGTATTGTCGTCATGGATAATGCTAGCTATCACAGTCGAAGACTAGATAAAGCACCATGTTCAAATGACATCAAAGCCACTATACAAGAATATAAGTTGAATAATGATATGTACTATGAGGAAAAGTACACAAAAAACAGTTACTAGAAGTTTTACGCAGTTATTCGATAAAAAAGAAATATTTTTGTGATTCATTGGCTGGAAGCTTGGGACATACGGTGCTCAGACTTACTCCTTATCACTGTATGTTTAACCCAATTGAACATATATGGCATCAGCTTAAGTCAGCAGTTCGAAGAAATAATACTTCTCCAACCTTAAGTTCAACTGTGGTAGCTCTTATTCAAACAGAAACTGCAAACATATTCCTGATAGCAGATGGGCCAAGTGTGTTTCCCATATTAAAAAGGTGGAAAAGTCATATATGGATATAGAAAAAATTCACAAAGAAAAGTTTATTCTCAATTTGGATGACGACAGTGAAACTGATCTTCGTGAGTAATTTTGTTTATAAATACCTTTTATCGAGAAACTTAACTTTTTATAAAGTATAAAGTTTGACATTTTACATTGATTAGGTATATCATATATTATTATATAATATAAAAATATGTATATATATATATATTGTTATGTAATGATGAATTTAGAAAATATTAATTGTTGTTATAAAATGAAGATTGCTAATAATTTTTATGCTATTCTTTGTGAGCCAAATTGTTATGATATAGATAATTATTTGTGCCCTGTATAATATATTTTGCAATGATGTAATAATAATTGCCAGCGAACGTCACTGTTCTCTCCTCACGTTGCTGCCAATTGTTATCATTTTTCTTACCACAGCTAGCACAGTTGGTACACCTCTTATCTCAGATAGCCGGTTCAGGCAATTTAGCCACTACTTGATATGTCAAAACTCAATTAATTCAATGGTCTACAGCAGTATGATTGTTGATCATTGTAGAAAACAAAACAAAGTTCAAAAGCAATTATTTCCTTTATTCAGAAGACTTAATTTTACCTGGCCTGACGAGAAATAACTTTATACTAATGTGAATCTACAAATATTCACGGATAATCATAAAAAACAAATCATGGGATAGATATACACAACCTCACTTATTTCCTTGAGAGGAAGTTTACTTTATTGTTCAAAATAAAGTGAAATAAAGTTCTTTCAGATGTGAAATACGTTATTATGTGAAATGTCAGACGGATGTGCACTATTAAAGTTTTTATACCTGGCTGGAAATGTCGGTGTTCAAGATATGCCCTGAAACTGGATCCCTTCTCACTCCAAGCTCTATCAGGAACTCCAATACCATAAATCAGGAACCATACATATGCATAAATCAGCTTTGGACACTTGGATATGTTGTATAATTAAGGTAATATTGGTTTTTTTCTTCTAATGTTGGAATTATTTCATTTTTCTTTCTCCCAAAATGTTGCGTGGCATTCCCTTGTAAATTTAATTTCAATCTCTTGAAACTAATAACTATTTAGTAATTATTCCTTTTGTGGGTTTTTTCCTATAATTGAGAATTGTTTATTTATATATATATATATATATATATATATATATATATATATATATATATAAATAAACAATTCTCAATTATATTCGAGCGATTTTTCTTACTAATTCAACCCAATATCATTATACCTACTTATAAAACAAAATTTAATGGCTAGGGCAGGTACAACTCTGCGTAGAATCCACCGCCTGCTGACAACTCAAGTGGCTGGTGATTTACTACCTTCTTATATTTCTGGTTCTACCATAGTATATAAATTTCCCATTTGCCGGGCAGTGCATATGAACACTCCTCGTAGTGCTCTTATTTTTGTTACCGTTCCAATTGGGATTAGAATAACTATACTGTTGTTGCTAGAAAAAAATTGAATATGATATCGATTTGTGGCCGTAATAATCGAAATCCCGGAATGATTCTGACAATCGAAATTAAGCCAGCTTTCTACCCCTCGCAAATAAAGTAGATGACTAAGTCCATAAAATGTATTGGCTGGGGACCAAGGAGGCAGTAATTCCACTGGAACAATCACCCTCATTTGTAATATTCAATGTCAACGGAAACGAATAAATTTTATCCTTGCGTGTGTAGGATATTACTAGATATAATTGATGCGTCTTCATCGGAACTAATGCAAACCAAAGTACAATACTAACATAAAGCTTGATTTCAATAACTTATTAATCGTTTCACAGTTGATTAGTTAATTTGGGTCATTTATTCGTGTATTTGGAAGTATAGTTTTCCCAATATCAATTGCAGAAGCATAAAAAAGTCTTGCGGCAAAATCCTGTGAGCAGCAGTGGCGGAGATAACTAATTTTATTTAGATATTTAAAGATTTTGAAAATACTTTATAAATAATGAAAAATGAAAAAAAATTAAAGACAAGCTTTTATTTATACAAATACATTAAGAAAGAAAAATAATTTCTTTCTTTCAAAACTAGAATATCCTAAAACGTATTTCGATCGGCACACACCAAGACCACAGACGCTACTGGTTTTTAATCTTTCAGAGCTATTAAAACACAAATATAACGCGTGATTTATGACCTCCCATCGCCTAGACACACCTACTAGCATTGATGTCCGACTTGATTGGCCCAGACGAATCGGTTGTAAAACAGACAGCCGTCACTCAAGTCCACGTTGACCAGCGGGCTCTTTGTACTGTATACAAGTAGTACAGATTATTTTTCGTTCCGTTTCTTCGCATATACGCTCGTGTTAGCGAATTGAGTTTTTATTTGCTCCCTATAGAAACAGCTTCTGCAATTGATATTGGATGGACTATACCATATGATTCGAAGTCAATTTAGTTAAAAAAAAATAGTATTAGTCATAGTATTGCAACATTTTATAAGTTAAACGCATTATTGATTTATTTACGTATAATCCGATTAAAGATTTATAAATAATTAATAAAAAAAAAACTTTTTATAAACAAGATTTTATTCAAATACCCTAAAAAGTGCGAAATAATTGCTTTGGATGTGTGACGTAGGTTATTCCGTGAGTTATAGATTCAAGAGCTTGTCGCGCAAAGTTTTCATTTCGACAAGCTTTTGAATCTATAACTCACGGAATAACCTACGTCACACATATAAAAGCAATTATTTTGTACTTTTTAGGGTATTTGAATAAAAGCTTGTTTTTAATTTTTTTTTATTAATCATTTTATTTTGTGCTTTTTAGTGAATACCCCTAACACCCACATACCAATTTTGAATCGAATCGGACCATAATTACAAAACTCGTTAGCCATCTTGGAGCCGCCATCTTGAAATTGTGAATTTTCATTCATAATCTCCGACCCCGAAAACCCCCACATACCAATTTTGAATCGAATCGGACCATTAACACAAATCTCGTCCGCCATATTGGAGCCGCCATTTTGTTTTTTCTCTCCCTAACAAATGCATAATGCATTGTCACGGGAACTATGAACACCTGCCAAATTTCACGTTAATCGAACAACTAAAAGTGGGTCAAATTTACGGGTGTGAAGTTATCCACAACCACAAAATACACAATGTAACTCGGATCTGTTTCTCGTTAAAATGACAATGGAGGGCTTATTTCAGTAAACGATCAAAATCTGTAGGTTGATAAGTGTAAGAAATTATATTTAGAATGCGTTGTACCCGGGGACGGGGGTGTAATCGGGGTAGAAATGTTGAAAAAATTAAATATACATGCAAACGGCACACTAGAGTATTTTAGTTTGCAGAATCAAATACATACCACCTGATATATGAAATCATTTGTCGCCCCGTCGGAGGGTGAGTTTTGGGGGTGAGAATATTGAAAAAAATCAATATTCAGTTTAAACGACGGTGTAGAGTTTTCTAGTATGCAAAATCAAATTCAGAAGGTCGAAATACATACCACCTGATATATGAAATCATTTGTCGCCCCGTCGGAGGGTGAGTTTTGGGGGTAAGAATATAAAAAAAAAATCAATATTCAGTTTAAACGACGCTGTAGAGTTTTCTTGTATGCAAAATCAAATTCAGGAGGTCGAAATACATACCACCTGATATATGAAATCATTTGTCGCCCCTCCTGAATTTGATTTTGCATACTAGAAAACTCTACACCGTCGTTTAAACTGAATATTGATTTTTTTAATATTCTCACCCCCAAAACTCACCCTCCGACGGGGCGACAAATGATTTCATATGTCAGGTGGTATGTATTTCGACCTCCTGAATTTGATTTTGCATACAAGAAAACTCTACACCGTCGTTTAAACTGAATACTTTTTTTTTTTTTTAATATTCTCACTCCCAAAACTCACCCTCCGATGGGGCGACAAATGATTTCATATTCAGGTGGTATGTATTTCGACCTCCTGAATTTGATTTTGCATACTAGAAAACTCTACACCGTCGTTTAAACTGAATATTGATTTTTTTCAACATTTCCACCCCCAAAACTCACCCTCCGACGGGGCGACAAATGATTTCATATATCAGGTAGTATGTATTTTGACCTCCGGAATTTGATTCTGCATATTAGAAAACTCTAGACTGCTGTTTAATTTGAATTTTGATTTTTTACCACCCCCAAAACTCACCCTCCGACGGGGCGACAAATGATTTCATATATCAGGTAGTATGTATTTTGACCTCCGGAATTTGATTCTGCATATTAGAAAACTCTAGACTGCTGTTTAATTTGAATTTTGATTTTTTACAACATTTTCACCCCCAAAACTCACCCTCCGACGGGGCGACAAATGATTTCATATATCAGGTGCTATGTATTACAATCTCCTGTATTTGATTCTGCAAACTAAAATCTCTACAGTGCCGTTTGCATGTATATTTAATTTTTTCAACATTTCCACCCCGATTACACCCCCCTCCCCGGGTACAACGCATTCTAAATATAATTTCTTACACTTATCAACCTACAGAATTTGATCGTTTACTGAAATAAGCCCTCCATTGTCATTTTAACGAGAAACAGATCCGAGTTACATTTTTCTCAGTGTATTTTGTGGTTGTGGATAACTTCACACCCGTGTCAAATTTAACTTGCAAGATTTGATGACAAACATCGGGACAGGTGAAACTAAAAAAAGCTTGTAAAATTAAGGTCGACAATGGGACAGCATAGATTCTCGGACCTTGGAATTGCATCAGTTGAATAACGTTGTACCTGTAATTCAAACTTTTGCCGCAGAAAAGGCCAGGAACGCTGACTCGTCTAAAAAACTGTTAATACTGTAGTTCTATGGGAGGTGGTGTTTGGGGGTGCCTTATCTCCAAAAGCACGTTTATGCTATAAATAAATGTGCTCCGCTCCACTGAAATACCAAATAGTACCCAATCCAAAAATGCCTGTATATAGATAGTCAGTTCCCGCTTCCGCGTGATAATATTATCATCATCGTGGTTTTAAAAATAGAGCGAATGCCATCGTGATGCGCAAAATGAAATCCTGTTGAAATTTTTTTATCACATCGGTAAACTCCATGAAATGTTTAAAAATGTTGTTATTAATGATTCATTTCGTTCAACATTGTCGTGATACATTTTTGTCAATACTACGTGAAATATATTTTTTTTACTCCAAAACAATACCTCAATACGTGCATAACATATGACGTATAGTTCATCCATTATCTATTGCAGAAGCATAAAAAACAAGTTTCCCAGTCTTGAGCAGCAGAGGCGTAGATAACTAATTTTATTTAAATATTTTAAAAGTACGTTAAAATAAAATAAATATGCCATGTATGTATTAATAGGCAATCGGATCATCATAATTTCATTTTCCCATGGTCGAAAAAAAAGCCATATTTTCCAACAAAACACATCACTATATAATATTTTGAAACCTATTTCGATCCCAGACCGGAGACGCTACTGGCTTTCATTTACTCAGACCTCCTGAAACTGGTGATTTATTAGTCTCAACGTATAGACACACCTACAAGCATTATCATTGGATTGCGGTCACTCAAACAGCTGTTGCTCAAACCCAGGTTCAGTGATACCACATAAAATTTTTGGCCTCAAATCTACTGACACTTTTTTTGGCTATTTTTGATAATTTTAAGATGAAAAACACCTTCTGATACCCCAAACCAATATTGAAAAGCTGCGGAATTGTTGAATTATTTAGATATTTCATAAAACACAAATGTTTAGGGAATTTGTATTTTTATAGTGATTATTTTTTCCTGGAAGGCGCCAAATTCAAAACAATAACATTAATATCTCGTACGACTTTCCATTGTCAAATTCGTCCTATGGATATTAGAAAAAAAATTGAATATCTGACTGAGCAGTGTTGTGAAAATTGTTTAATAGACTTTTGGTATCTACCTATTAGTTTTTATTTACGTTAAAATGGTTTATCGCTGTTGTTATAAAAATTGTAAAAGTACTCCAGAAAGCGTTATAAACAGCGAGTGAAGTTTTTTCCCTTTCCCAAACCAAAAAGAGATTTGGTAAAATGTCTCAAGTGGATTGAACTCTGAGGAAATGAAAACCTCCTTCCATAAAAAATAAGTAGAAATACTTATGTTTGTAGCCTACATTTTGAGGATAAATGCAAAAACGAACCAGTACTATTTTCCAATCTGCAAGTGTGCGAAAATGTGGCTGAAGGAGAAATTATGTTGTGTGAAACTGGTGAAATCTCAATAGACAGTGTGGAACAGAGCAGCGCAGAAATAATTTCAATAATAACTCCCAACATCTTTCTGAAACCCCTGATTACTTGAGCACCATCACTGCTAATGATGAAGACATTTTAACTGAAAACTCTCAACATCTTTCTGCAGATTGGAAAATGGTACCGGTTCTTCTTGCATTTATCCTCAAAATGTAGGCTACAAGCATAAGCATTTCTGTTTATTTTTGATGGAAGGAGGTTTTCATTTCCACAGAGTTCAATCCACTTGAGACATTTTACCAAATCTCTTTTTGGTTTGGGAAAGGGAAAAAACTCGCTGTTTATAACGCTTTCTGGAGTCACTTTTCAGTTTTTATAACAGGGATCAACCATTTTAACGTCAATAAAAACTAATAGGTAGATACCAAATGTCTATTAAACAATTTTCACAACACTGCTCAGTCAAATATATATATATATATATATATTTTTTTTTCTAATATCGAATTTGACAGAGGAAAGTCATACGAGTTATTCATGTTATAGTTTTGAATTTGGCGCCTTCCAGGAAAAAATAATCACTATAAAAATACAAATTTCCTAAACATTTGTGTTTTATGAAACAACTAAATAATTCAACAATTCCGCACCTTTTTAATATTGGTTTGGGGTATCAGAAGGTGTACTTCATCTTAAAATTATCAAAAATAGCCAAAAAATGTGTCAGTAGATTTAAGGCCAAAATTTTTGTTGTGGTATCACTGAACCTTAGCCGAAGTCCTCCATTGAAAATGGTTAAACTTTACTAGGGCGAGCATTTTCTCAGAAAATAGTATATTAAAGTATAAGTGGATAAAAAGGGCTTTAAAACACGCGCGATTTTTCGAGCACGACGGCGCAGCCGGAGTGCTCGAAATAGAGCAAGTGTTTTTAAGACCAGTTATCCACGAATACTTTACGTTATTTTTTTTTATTGGTGCACTTTGAAATCATATATACTGGTATTATTACTACAAAAAATAGAAATAAGAACTAATAATGCAAGAAGGTTGAATTCGTGATGTGACATCAGTATACCTTTCGTTGTCATGGAAATGAGAAAAACATTCATTTGCAATTTGTTACCAAAGATCAATATTTGTTGTCACCAGAGCTCAAAAATGAATGATTCTAATATCGATTTTTTGAATAGTGGGGCAGAATCGCGGTTAATACCGCGAAAATCCAGTGATATATATAAAAAAGAATATGAAAAGTTCATCAAATGGATGGAGGAGCACATATAAATGAACGAATTGTGAGTAATATTTTATTTGACAAGGTACTCCTGTCAGATCAATAATCAAAAATTTGTCATTTAGACTTCACGTTTCTCGATTTGTTGATGTTGTCATGGTTACCTTTAAAAAACGCGCGTTTTTTAAAGTTCGATTTAAACACGCTGAGGCGTGCTTTAAATGGGTAAAAAGGGGCACCAATAAAAAAAACATTTATTTCTGATGGTTTTAAATATTTTTTCAAAGAAACGGCTAATTTTTCCTTAGCTTCCATCTTCTGCGCTGTTTTTGTTGGCGATACTGGTGACCCTAAAATTGCTTTCTTTTTCTGTCCTCAATATAGGTAATAAATAAAAAAACAATCTTGTTTTACGAATATACGAATAGTCACAGATATAAAATATAAATATACCGGGTGATTCTCTAAGGTGGTTCACCCCTATAACTTTTTTATTGTTGAAGATAGAAAAAGGAAACTTGGGGTTCGTGTATTATAGTTCAATTTACATTTTTTGACATATTTACTTGCTTTGCCGTACTTCCGGTTTGACTGGGACATCCTATATATTCATTCTAAATCCAACAACACCTCACTCGTCAATATTTGAGAAATAAAGTCATTTTTATTCCAATGTTTATTTTTCGATCTATGGATGGCTCGTGTGAATCGCTTCATTCTTTATTAAGTAACATGGGAAACATACGACTTTGAGGCTTATGACTTCACAGTCGTTTTTAGAATTATTTAAAAGTCGAAAATTAGTCCATTAAGGTTCTAAATTATCAAAATGACCTCCTCCTTGATCACGGCAAAGTTCAACTTTTTCAATTGTTGCGCGCACCACATTGATTAGCTGTTCCGCAGTGATGTTCTGGAATGCCATCCTTACTTTATACTCCAGTTCTTCACGAGTAGCTGATGCTGTTTTATACAATTGATTTTTAATTGTTCCCCAGAGTAAAAAATCTGGCGGAGTAAGATCTGGTGATCTAGAATATGAAAAAGAAATAATACATTATGAAAAAATATGACAACTTAAGAATATACCTCGCAGGCCACTGAATAGGTCCATAAGTGCCAATCCACTTTTCTGGGAAGGTGTCTCGGATGTTCTCTTACGACTTGAGGATCGTGAGGTGGCGCTCCATCTTTAGTCTAAGCAACAAGTTCAAAAACGTGAAAAATAGAGATAAAGGTCCTAAAAATATGAGCGATGGCTCATTCGATTCGGAATCACCTCTAGAAAAATGTTTTTGAAGGATTTTGGTGCAGGTTAAAAATTGCAATTGTTATTAACAAAATAAGATGAAAAAAAAATGATATTTCGTTTTTTGTTAATAACTTGAAAAATATTAACATTTAAGCAATTTTGAAAAAAGCTCGTTAAAGAGGAGGAAATTTCCAATAAAAAAGTCCTGACTCCCGGAACTCTATCTCCGTTATTTATAATTTTAATTAGACGTTGAAAATAGGGCTCCGCGCGGCTGTTACAGCATGCGCGCGCCGCCGCTAAAGAGAGTTCAGCAATAAAAATAATTATTTTATAACATAAAATGTGATTTTAAAAATTTGAAAAAATTCTAGTATCTTCTTAACACTTGAAAGAATCGAGCCCTGAAGAAAAAAAAGTTTAATCATCATTTTTCAAAAAGTTATTCAATTGTTAACTAACAAATTTTTTCCCAATCTCCATTGGCATAAACAATGGAATGAAAGGTATAAATAATTGGCCTATACATTTTAAACTTCGTGGAGCCCTTTTGATATATGTACTTTATAAGATCCTGCGGTTAATTTTCATTAAAGTTAATTAATTTGTTAATTATGATTTTTTATAACTATTGAAAAATTAAAAATCTAAAAATGTTGATAAAAATTTTTTTTTCAATCAATATTTAGCTATGCCTGTTTTCACATTGAACAATAGCAGTAATTAACATAGGTTATGAATTTTTTACGTAATTTGTTTATAAAATTGTTATGAACAAATAGAGAAATTCAATATTTTTTAAAATTTTTTTTTTGTTATTTTTTTTTAAAAAAAAAAATTATTTATTAAAAAAAAAATTTTTTTTTATTTAATATTTTTATTTAAAAATATTAAAAAAAATTTATTAATTATTTAATTGTTTATTAGTTCAACAATTTGTTATAAACAAATATCGACCAACGTTATATTTTTTTTCTGAAGCAGAAAAAAATTATAAAAATAGCTATATATAATAAAGTGCAAATATCATTTTTTTTTTCATCTTATTTGGTTAATAACAATTGCAATTTTTAACCTGCACCAAAATCCTTCAAAAACATTTTTCTAGAGGTGATTCCGAATCGAATGAGCCATCGCTCATATTTTTAGGACCTTTATCTCTATTTTTCACGTTTTTGAACTTGTTGATTAGACTACTTGTTGAGAATAGATATCAACTTCGTTAGCCAGTGGCAAATTTTCACAATGAAATCATTAATTTGATTTCTAAGGAACTGTAGATATCTTTCCGCAGTAAGTTGTCCGTCGAAAATTATTGGCCCCAAAAGTTTTCCTCCGATAATACCCATCCAGCAATTGAAACCAAATCGCTCTTGAAAATTTCCTTCTTGCATCAGATCTAAATTTGTTTGTTTTATTATTCCGATTGAACAGACTCAAGTTGGTGAATCGAGTTTCATCTGAATAAATAATTTTAAATGGAAAACGTACATCTTCTCTGTATTTAGTAAAAACCATTTGCAATAAGTTAATCTTCGGTTGTGGTCGTTATCGTAAAGATGTTGGTGTAGTTGGTACTTGAATGATCGATAATTAGATTTGTGAAGAATTCTCCAAACGGACGCCGTACAATTAATTCACTTCAACATAGGCCAACACGTCTACTTCTTTTTCTTCACTGACGATTGGCATTTTCTTCTGGTTCATTTCGCATTTTCTTTTCCAGTTTTGGAAAATAATGCTGAGTGGGATGACGATTAGGGAATCTCTGAGCATAAATTCGAGCTGCATCAGTTGCATTCTTTTTTGCTTCACCGTAAATTAGCAACATGTAAATTTTCTCGTTTCTAGTATAATTTTCCATATCAAATTATAAACTACGCAACAAATAAATTTTTAAAAGTGGCAGCATATTCATTAGCCTATTTGTTTAGGTAGTCCTAGCAACAGCTTCAATTGTTTGTCTCGGATAACTAGAATAACAGGACTTAGTGCGTAAGTATACCGAATACGTATTATTTGTTATTAGGTATTTTTTTTTTTTTTTATATGTTGTGGTTCCCACGAAAAGGGATATCCTGTAATGTTCAGAGAACATCGTGGGAACCAAGGGAAAGAAGGTAGGAGTTGGTGTTCTTCTTAAATTTCTGGAGGTTGTATGCCTCGGGGAACACCTCCCTAGGCAATGAGTTCCAAAGCCTCGCAGTTCGTTGGATGAATGAGTCTTTGGAAAGTGATGTTCTGCAGGTCTCCAAAGTGACCACGAAGGGGTGTGAAGACTGAACTTGACGGGTTAATCTCGAAGAGACTGCCAAAGGAGGAACGATTGTTGATATTTCAGAAGAGCATCGCCCATGAAAATATCTATAAAATAGAGACAAATCGCCAACTTTTCTACGGTGTTCCAGACAAGTGAGCGAGTTTGTAAGAGGCATCACCGACGAGACGAATTGCCCTTTTGGACAGAACCCAATAGCTTCAGGATATGTTTAGGTGCCGCACTCCAATATGGGAACAGTATTCCAGGACAGGTCGGATCTGTGCCTTATAGATCATAAGCAGCTGACTGGAGGTGAAATAGCTCTTGGCACGAAACAAAACCAAGTTTTGGGATGCACTTTGGCAATGGACCTCACGTGATTTTCCCAGGAAAGGTTATTGTGATAGTAATACCAAGCATCGATATGGATGACTTCAGTGGTATGGTTACTCCTGACAAAGTTATGTAGGCAAGTGAGATCGGCTTTTCAGAGAAAAGACATGCTTGTGTTTTGTTTACTGAATTCTACCAAGTTATTGGATCCCCATTCGAGAATTGTTGCTAAGTCCATATTTACATTGTTAACATTTCTTCCTCGTTCATTTCTGGTTTCACGGGCTGATATAGGGGCCCTGGAAGAGAAAGCGGTATGGAGGGTACTATCATCGGCAAAGCTGTGTACGGGACATGAAGTTGCTTTCAATAGGTCGTTGATGTGGAGTAAAAATAGTGTTGGTGCTAGAATGGATCCTTGCGGAACACCAGCATTTATGAGTAGAGTGTCAGACGTATGCGAGCAGGTCACCAGTTGATCTCTGATGGCGGAAGCCATATTGCCTATCATTGATAATTCCTGAGTCTTCCAGATATTTCATGAGCTCGATGTTGATGGCTTTTTCCATGACCTTCGAAATAATAGATAGCAGTGCGATAGGTCTGTAGTTGCTAGGTAGGGTCTTTTGCCTTTTAGGGACTGGCTGAAACTTTGCAATTTTCCAATTGGACGGAAATACTCCCAAATTGTAAGAGTGGTTGAACAACTTGAAAGAACAGGTGTTAGTTCGGGGCACATTTCTTGAGAACAATCGGCGGGATTCGTCAGATCCACAGGCTTTGTTGGTGTTGAGACCCAGCAAAATCTTTCTGATAGTAAGTTGGCGAAAGGTGATCTCGCATGTGACTGTCAATAGGTGTAATGTTCGGGGTTGTTTTCCGAAGAATCAGAGTGGAATTTCCAGCAAATAGGTGCGCAAAGATTTTGGCTTTTCCTGGGCAGTCGTTGCTAGTGTTCCATCTTCTTTGGTTAGGGGAGGAAAGAGCTGGAAGTGAAGTTTCTTCCCACAGCTTTGAGCGAAAGACCAAATGAACGGGATCCGTTGGGACATTCAACAAGTTTTGATCTTATTTTGGCATTATGAGCATCTTTGAACATTCTATTGTCTCTTTGCATATGCCTCTAGCCTCAACGTATGCTGCTCTGGTCTCAAGTCCCGGATTTTTTGCCATCGATGGTATGCTGCCTGTTTGGAAGCCACAGCTCTAGAGCAGTTTCTGTTAAACCAGGTCTTATCGGATGATGTTCTTCTTTCGGTATTCGGTAGTAAGTTTGCATCCCCAACATGATGATTTCAGAAATTGTCTCAGCACATCGTGTTGGATCTACTGAAGAGAAACAAATCTCTTCCATGGAAACGCTGAGAAAAACATACGAAGACCTTCCCAGTCAGCCGAATTGTAATGCCACATGAGACGGGGTGGTATTGTGCTGCTCGATGGTAAATGGAAAGAGCATGTTGTGGAGATGAGGGTGTGATCAGAGTTTCCAAGTGGGGCACAAACTTCTATTCTATACGGGTCAGGATTGGTGGTGAGGAAAAGATCTAGTGTATTGGCAGACTGGTTGTTGACATCAGGGATGCGGGTTGGTAGCTCGACCAGTTGTTCTAGACCATGAGTGATGGCGAAGGCCTCAGCTTGACGACCTGCATCATCTGTTTTGTTAGAGAATTTGAGCCAGGCAGCATTATGTACATGTATGATCGCTTCTTGCAATTATTCAGAAAAATAGTGAAAATAAAGTGAAAGTGTGTGGTATCAAATTATTCGTAAGAAAATGATCTTTCACAAAAAGCCGACGAGCCCCTTTCCATTTGAAAAAATCAAGTTAATTGGAAAAATTCATTTAAATAATTCTTAAGACGACTGTGAAGTCATAAACCTCAAAGTCGTATTTTTCCCATGTTACTTGATCAAGAGTGAAGCGATTTACACGATCCATGGCATTCTAGATCGAAAAATAAAAATTGGAATAAAATGACTTTATTTCTCAAATATTGACCAGTGAGGTGTTGTTGGATTTAGAATGTCATTCTCGATCGAAATGAGTAAAAATATATAGGATGTCCTATTTAAAAATCGAAAGTTGAGGTCATTTCCGGTCAAACAATAAGTCAAAAAATTTTAAATTGAACTATAATACACAACCCCCAAATTTCGTTTTTTTATCTTCAATAATAAAAAAGTTATAGGGTTAGCCACCTTAGAGAATCACCCGGTTTACATATTCTGACTATTTGTTTTTAATGTTTGAATTTTTCTGTTTTCGAAAATATGCAAAAAATCAAACTTGTTAATAATATCAGTGTTGCATAGGTTGCCTACCTACCATTTTTTACAAGCTTTTATTTAGGCGAAAAAAGTCCATTTTTCTCAAAGTGGAGATTGTAGAATATGTCGTAAGGTTAGGTTAACACGCATAGATTTCATTGTTTAAAACTGTTTAGTTTACTAGATTTCCGCCAGATGTCCCATACTAAATGAACGATTTGTCAATTTTTCCATTTTGTGAGATTATTCTCTCTTCATACGTTTCACCAAGTTCCTTCAACATTCTAAAAATGTGGCAAACAAACACCTCATTAATAAGGAAGAGAAAACTTCGCAAATGGGGTGTTCATAGTAAGGTCTAAGCTGAGACCACACCCAAGCTTTATTTCCAAAATGTTTTTTCTACCATAACAATTGTAAGTAAGGTAACTTCCATTTTGTTCCATAACTTGTACCATAATCATTATTTTAGATTTTTGTAATTCTGCTGAAGATGGGGATCTCAATCTCCGAAATTCATACAATTTTCCAGTAGCCATGCTGTTTTTATTCCGTGGAGAACGACTTTGAGTTAACTCTCTTTTATTTATTTAGTTTCACCTTTTCCGATGTCTGTCTGTGGGTTTGTAATCAAATCTAACAAGTTAAATTTGACCCATTTCTAGGTGTCCGATTAACGTGAAATTTGGCAGGTGTTCATATGGAATTTTGGCTAGAGAAAAAACAAAATGGCCTCTCCAAAATATGGCGGACGAGTTGTGTGATTATGGTTCGATTCTGATCAATCATTGGGGATCACGAAAGTTTGTATCTAGGAACTCTCTAGTCATGCAATCGAAATGGGGAGGTGCCCCATCCTGCTGAAATGTGAATTCACGATTTTCAAACTCTTCCTGATTGTTTAATACAATTTGTCTTATTCGAGGTTCAATTTCAGTTTCTAAAAGATTTCTGTAAAGAACTCCTGTAAGATTGCCTCTGATAAAAATCGGTCCAACAACGCGATTGTCCAAAATCCCCGCCCAATCATTCACACTGGATATATCCCTATCTAAAAATATGCGGATTAGTATCGCTCCAGTATCGTACATTCTGTTTGTTCACTTTTCCATTAAGAAAAAACGTGCATTCGTCTTTGAAACATACACGTTTTAGGAAGCCCCGTTCTCCTTCAATTGATCTTGTTAACCACTTACAAAATTCAACCCTCCGGTCTGGATCAACTTCCGTGAGAGCATGCAGGATTTTCATTTTATAGGGATGAAACTTTTCTTTTTTCAGGACTCTTTGAACACTTTTTGAACTTACTCCACAGGATTCAGCAACTGCAGACGTCGATTGAGTCGGATTGATTACCATTTCAGCAACAATTTCTACCTTTTTTTCTTCTGAAAGAGGCGGTCTTCCTGATCTTGGAGCATCTTTCAGTGTACCAGTTGCTTTTTTTTTTTTTTTATGTTCTGGTTCCCACGAAAAGGGATATCCTGTAATGTTCAGAGAACATCGTGGGAACCAAGGGAAAGAAGGTAGGAGTTGGTGTTCTTCTTAAATTTCTGAAGGTTGTATGCCTCGGGGAACACCTCCCTAGGCAATGAGTTCCAAAGCCTCGCTGTTCGTTGGATGAACGAGTCTTTGGAAAGTGATGTTCTGCAGGTCTCCAAAGTGACCACGAAGGGGTGTGATGACTGAACTTGACGGGTTAGTCTCGAAGAGACTGCCAAAGCAGGAACGATTGTTGATATTTCAGAAGAGCATCGCCCATGAAAATATCTATAAAATAGAGACAAATCGCCAACTTTTCTACGGTGTTCCAGACAAGTGAGCGAGTTTGTGAGCGAGTTTGTGAGCGAGGCATCACCGACGAGACGAATTGCCCTTTTTTGGACAGAATCCAATAGCCTCTGGATATGTTTAGGTGCCGCACTCCAAATATGGGAACAGTATTCCAGGACAGGTCGAATCTGTGCCTTATAGATCATAAGCAGCTGACTGGGGGTGAAATAGCTCTTGGCACGAAACAAAAAACCAAGTTTTTGGGATGCACTTTTGGCAATGGACCTCACGTGATTTTCCCAGGAAAGGTTATTGCTGATAGTAATACCAAGCATCGATATGGATGACTTCAGTGGTATGGTTACTCCTGACAAAGTTATGTTAGGCACAGTGAGATCGGCTTTTCTAGAGAAAAGACATGCTTGTGTTTTGTTTGCATTGAATTCTACCAAGTTATTAGATCCCCATTCGAGAATTGTTGCTAAGTCCATATTTATATTATTAACATTTCTTCCTCGTTCATTTCTGGTTTCACGGGCTGATATAGGGGCCCTGGAAGAGAAAGCGGTATGGAGGGTACTATCATCGGCAAAGCTGTGTACTGGACATGAAGTTGCTTTCAACAGGTCGTTGATGTGAAGTAGAAATAGTGTTGGAGCTTATTTAAAAGTTTGCGCAGATATGTCCTTGAAATAGGATTGTCGGGAAATCTATCATTAAACATACGGACTGCTAGATGATAATTTCTTTCAGCTTCTCCAAATATCAAAACTTAAATTTATCGTCTAAACTACGAGCCATGATCACACTTTTCATAAAAGGATTTATAGTGAGTTTATACAGCAAGTAAAATAAAATAAGAAATAAAATAAAGTAATTTAAAAAGTTGAAACTACACAACATCCATAACAGGTTTATACAGAAATAAAATAAAATAAGAAGTAATATAAAATAAGAAGTAAAATAAAAGATGGTTAACTTTTATCTTTTATTTTATTTTACTTGACAAGTTGTTAGGCATATGTACATATTGAATAATTTAGACAAATTGACATGACATGATATAAATAGCAGTCGTCATCATATTTTTGTTTTCATAACCGGAAAACGGTGTGGTGTTCACTGGCATTTTTTTTAATTTCTTTTTGTCTTTGAATTACTAGATTTTATAATATTGGTAGTGCTGTCAACAATGGCTTATATTTTACTCAATAAACAATAACGGGGACCAAATTTTCGAGTATTCATCATTGAAGTTTGAGGTAACAACATAAAATCCCAAATTTCGATTGACAGCTTTCTTACTTTTTACATTAATTTACTCAGCTCTATAAACACTCTGAAAATTATTACTTCTTATTTTACTTTATTTTATTTCTTATTTTATTTTACTTTCTGTATAAACTCACTTTTAGGCGCTCAACGGACTATTTGATAGTTAGCAGTTCAGTTTGACAGTAAACAAGATGTTACAGCAACAACGATTTTTTCCAATGCAAACATGATTGAAAGCAACATTAGTGTTTTTGGTTGTGTTTGAAATGACAAAAATGTCACTTTTCAAACGTTATTATTTCGAAAATAATTGAATTTAGGAGTAAAGTGTATGAGAGAAAACTGTTGAGAATTATGAGCAGATTTCGAAAGAGGAATAATATACGGGGTGTTCTATTTAAAAAATTTATTGAAGATGGCGCTCAGCCGCCATTTTTAAACTTTCAGCTGTGATTTTTTCATGGAAAAGTACGTTGTTATCTCCCATTTAAGCCCTCCAAATTTCGTTGCGATATACCAGGTGGTTAAAAAATTAGTAGGTGGGGAACGGACCTTCGACGAGCACTGTATAAACAGTGGAGGTTTTCTAACTTGTTCTGATAGAAATTTGCAAGACTGAGCGTTTTTCGACAAGAACTGTCTTCATTAAAATGTGAAAAACAGTGGAAAAATATAAAAAAAAATTGTCTTATTTATAGGAGAAAATCAATAAAAAAAATCGTAATTTTTTATGTTTTTCCAAAAAAATCATGATTTTTTTCAACCCCGATTTGCCCGCCTGTGTTATTTAGTTTAGTCGGCGCGGTATTGCCCCCCTGTACCTAGCCCTCTGGGACGTCCTGTATACGATGTATGTAATTTGATACTCATTATTTGAATTACTTTGCAACGCCCGCGGCCTTTTCCCAAAGGTAATCGATTCCAAATGACCAATGGTCATTTTGTCTGACGAGTCCCACGTCCCTTGCAGTGACACAAATTCGATCGGTACATTTCTGCATTGAGGTTTCTTTATCGTTTCCTTTCGTACATCGTAGACGGTGTGGTGTAGTGAACACTCGGTGCATTGCGCTCAGTCGACAGACTGCTCCATATCAATGCTGGACTTTGCTACCGAACTTCCTGGTTAATAATAATCGTTGGCAGAACTTTGTTAATTTTTTTAAATGGTCGTCTGATGTGGTGACAGTGAGTGTTGTTTTTTTATTTCCCTGAAAATGGAGTTTTTGGAGACGGATGAGATATACCTGCAGATCCAGCAGGATTTCGACGTTATTTTACGGCAAAAGGATGTTCCTGATACAACCCCCGCGCCTGCTAGGGTGAAAAGCGAATGGAAAGAGTACTGGGCATGGTTTGTGTTTATGTTACGATTTATGTTTGATTTTCGTTCGCATTATCGATGTTGAACTTTGGTTGCAATTGCTGAGTGTGCTGGAATGTACGATGAATTAGTGTTTAATAAATTGAATCGCAACTAGTAGGCCAGTAGAGATAGACATGATTTTCCCAAAATTTTATAATAATTACAAAAGTTACAAAACTTCAGTAGAGTTAAGAGGACTTTCATATGGTATTTAGTCTGCTTTTGCAACCCTTTTTTCTGAACGGAAGATGTTAAAAATCGGGATTTAATGAATTTTCACATTAATAGCGCGGAAGAATTTGCAAAAGTTCTGCAAACTTTCGAAGTTTTGAAATATAGCAATTTACATCCTCTGATAAATTTGCGACCATTCAAACAAAACGGCAATGTTTGTTTTATCGAAAAAAAATTGTTGTTAGTCCTAATTTTTCGATGGAAATTCCAAAAGTTCTGCAAACTCGAAAAAATAACTAAAATAATGTTCTTGACAAGAGTTTTAATTTGCAACCTCTTGCACAAACGGAAAATATATTTTTTTTAAATTTTTTTTTTTAAATATTACAAAAGTTTCAAATAATGGTTGCAAATGGAGATGTCCTGACGTACAATGTTTTCATTGATTTGCAACTCGTCTGCAACACGGAAATGAGGGTCAAATAAAAAGAAAAATATTTTCGTATTTGTACTCTATCAAAAAAAGGAAAAGTTTTGCGAATCGGGCAGACAACTCATTTCACCAATTGGTGGCAGTATAATAATTTGCAAACTATGTTACAATGCGGAACATTAGGAATTATTTTGCAACACCTGTGTTATTTGAATGATACATATTTTTATATACCTAATAAATGATATTCATTGTATTACCAAGTTAACTATCAACCAAGAAAAAGCTCGTCAACGGTAGGTGAAATCATTCAATGTTGAAAGCTATCGTTTTCGATATCAATTCAAAAAATCATATTACAATTAGGAATTTGCATAAAAAAATACTCTTGAGTACGTTTGATGGAGAATCGAGAATCTCTCGACACTTTTCATAATTTTCTTGTGTCATTAAAAAATGGAGGAAACATTGAGATTTAAAAAAAAACTCGTACAGTTATACATTGATACGATTAACCTATAACTGTGTTACGTCACAGTATTTTGTTTACAGAGTAATGAATGCACAGCAGTTTAGTAACATGATTTATTACCAGAATAATAAGAAGACTGACAATTGTATTTTCATGTCAGACAACTATACAGTGCTTCTCAAAAGTCCCCTCCCCCCTCTTATTTTTGGAACGATTATACATAAACAAGTGAAATTTGGAAACTGAATATTAAAGGTTGTTCCCTACAAGTGATGATAGATGACGAAATCGTCAAAGACGTCACAAGGCCATTGTGACCAATAATTTTAAATGGAACCCTACGGCAAGCGACACCTCTTTTAAAAGGTATCGAAAAAACCTATTCAATGATACTAATTTTGTTTGTGTTTATTTCAGTTTTGGCAACTCGCTTTTAAAAAACGCAAAGCTGTGATGAATTAAATCAGTTAATACTAAAATTCCAAATTCAAGCTCCGCCTCTGGATAGTTGTCAAATAAGCTGACGTTTTTGTTAGTCTCCCTAATTCGGCGTTTTTGTAATTGTCCAAGTTTTTGTACATTTAATAATTTGTGTATTGTTGATCGAACGTTTAACTGTTTTAGCAGCTTTTGGTACTTTTAATATTTTTGTACATTTTAATAATTTGTTGAACTGTTGTGAGGCGAACCTTTAAGTGCTTCAAGAAGCGAAATGGTACATGCTTTAGGTGATAAAGTAGCAGCGATCCTAATTCTTGGTGAAACTGGACAAAATATTCATGCAGCAGAACGCATTTTTAATGAGAGGTTTCCCGATCGCCCCGTTTCGAGGACTTATCTAAGGGAGCTTCTTCGTAAGTTTGAAACAACGGGTAGTATTAATGATGCGAAAAGATCTGGCAGACCACAAATTTCTGATGAGAAAAAATTTTATATACTGGCAGAAGTAATAGTTAATCCTAATTCTTCAACAACTCACGTTGCATCTACCTGTGAAGTCAGTCGAAGTACCGTACACAGGGTGTTGAAAAAAAAACAAATTTCATCCATACAAATTAAAAATGGTTCATCAACTCTCAGACGACGACCCAGACCGAAGACTAGAATTTTGTGAAAATATGGAAACTAAAATTAACCAACAGCCAGACTATGTCAAAACAATTTTTCTTAGTGACGAAAGTACTTTCTAACTAAATGGAAATGTAAATACACAGAATGTGAGGTATTGGAGTGACGCAAATCCTCACCTGTTTTGTGAAACACATACCCATTTTCCCCAGAAGGTGAATGTTTGGGCAGGTATCCTGGGAAACCACATCGTATGGCCTCTCTTTTTTAAATACTTATTTAACTGGTGAGGTTCATCTGGAGCTGTTGCAAAACGCAATAGAACCGTTAATCCTTGAAATTTTGGAAGATAATCCTGATGAATTTGGAAATAACATTCCAACAGGATGGTGCTCCTCCACACTATTGCGGTGCAGTAAGACGGTATTTGGATGAGGAGTATCGTGGTAGATGGATTGGACGACGAGGTTCAACGGAATGGCCAGCTCGATCACCGGATCTCACACCTTTGGATTTTTTTCTGTGGGGGTACCTTAAATCGAAGGTTTACGCCACTGAACCTGACAATATTGACGTTTTAAAACAACGTATTGTTGCAGAATGTGAGGCTGTTTCCGCAAACACATTTGCAAAAGTACGAGAAGAGTTTAAAAATAGGATATTTCACTGCCAGGAAGTAAATGGAGGTCACTTCGAGCAATTTCTTCAAGTAGATACTGATTCTTAAATCTTTAATTAATATCATACTGAATGGAATTCAAATTTTAATGTTTACTAATGAGCCATTAAAACTGCCATAAACACAAACAAAATTATTATCATTGAATCGATACCTTTTAAAAGAGGTATCGCTTGCCGTAGGGTTACATTTAAAATTATTGGTCCCAATGGCCTTGTGACGTCATCTTTGACGATTTCGTCATCTATCATCACTAGTAGGGAAGTTTACAACCTTTAATATTCAGTTTCCAAATTTTACTTGTTTATGTATAATCATTCCAAAAATAAGAGGGGAGGAGGGGACTTTTGAGAAGCACTGTAGAAACAGTATGTAGGTACACAAATACAAACAGAATACAAAAGCTATTCTAGGTGTGCTTCTAAGTGATCCCTTATAGAGTAAGGCTCCAGGTTCATTAGGAGTTTCCAAATCGCTTTTTTAAAACCATTTGGAGAAGAGAGTGATTTTATTCTTTCTGGTAGCTTATTGATAAATTTGATAGAATTTTACAAATGTTTTTCGGTAATTATAATTTATATTTCCGGTGTTATAGAAAAAAACTGCCTATTCTTAGTGAGAAACAAAAGACTCTTGAATATACACAGCAACAATTGTTAATATATCAGCTGAACGAAACTTAGTCCTACACGATTCTCTATAATTTGGTTTAAACATAATTCTAACAGTCCTTTTCTGAATAATAAATATATAATAGAAAGAGACACACAGAGAGAGAAAGTGGCATGGAGGGAGCATAACGCTTTTTTCTTACGTGACGATTTCTGCCAGTCAACACCTTCCGCCAAGCCGTGTAAAGGAACTTCGTTCCAAAAAAAATTGGGGAATATAGAAATTTAGAGAGGACAACGTGTGTCGGTACGTAAATATTTCCTAAACGTCGTTTTATGCGGAGATAATCGAAAACGTATTGTTTATTTTCCGTATCTGAAGCTGGCGTTTAATCCAAATAATGACCCTTATCTATCGCCGATAAGTCTGAGATATTCCATAGGTGCTAACCTAAAATATCTGTCAGTATACAACTCTCTATGTATCGGAGGTGTTATTTTCAATTTCTCCTAGAAAAATACCAGCCGTCGTGATGTAGTGAGTATTTTTTTCTGTGAGCCACAATCATGTTTGTTATTGCTTTAATAAAATCGCTTCGTTAATAACTAATTCGATTCGGAAGTTCGTGAAATCCCTATCATGAATTCCAATTAAAATTCCATGATCCAACTAATTCACCGGTATTAGAGGTATTATCACGCATATTTGTTCTGCGTAGTAATCTGTATTTTAATCGTATCATTATTCGTGTTTACCCAACGGCCCAGCAATCGATTGGGTTCTAGTAAACAAGATATTTTCGAAATTATAGTTTAAAAACCTAAAAAAACACGCTTATGAAGCAATAAGGACTAAAATGTTAAAAATAATAAGAATAAAGTCGTCGACCAAAAAATTTTTTCTTATGTAAAAAATGCGTGAGGTGCTTGATATCAGTTATCTTAATATAATTAATGAAAAGTACGTAAAGTACACCCCATGCTTTCTTTACATAAGAGAATATTTTTTGGTCAATGTCTTTATTCTTATTATTTTCAACATTTTAGTCCTTACTGCTTCATAAGCGTTCTTATTGCTTAATAAGCGTGTTTTTTAGTTTTATAAACTATAATTTTATTTTTAACTATTTAGTCCGTATATAAAAGACTAAAAAAGATTATGCGAGAAAAACTCTTTGATTGATTCCTCCACCATAATTTGGCGAAGATGCACTCGCCATATTTTTTTAAATGAAAATTATGCTGTGAAAAACTTGTGCGTTTGCTTTTGAAATCTGACGATCTTGGTGAGAATACCAGGTCATGGCTATGAAATTATTGTATTGTCATCGCTTCTCAATATGTATGCAAAATTTCAAATACTTCGAACATCTGGAAGTAGGTGAAAATTAATTTCAAAGATTCTATTACCTACACATTGATACATACAGGTGAAGTTAATAAAACGTGTATAAAAAATCCGGTAAAGTGCAAGTTTGAGCCGCGTGCAAGGGATTCCGTACCATCTATTCTTTTATCTGAATTCGAAAAAAGGATTATCTTGTTTTCAATGGTGACATGAAACACGATATCCGCACTTTTGAGTATGTGTATTGTAAATATTGAATGATTACTCTCGTTTCGGACGTCCATCGTCCTAACGACGTTTCGATTGCTCGTATCTGGAATCGTCTTCAGGTGCTACTTACAATTTTATATGTCTATCGGTGCAGTGGTGTCGTGTGTAGTTCGTCATGTGCAGTGAGGCGTATGATTTCGCGCGGTGTGGTGCTTCGTGTTCATCCAATCTTACGGACCTCTTTGTCTCTCCGATGTAGGAATCTACGCATTCACATGGAAGTTCATAAATGCAGTTGTTGCTGATTTCGGATCTGTTCTCAGATCCTCAGCAAGACCAGAAGCATATCCCATAGCGCAAGAGAGATTCACTGAGTGCAAAGTATGCATTTCTAACTGATATAGAATCCATGGTGGAGGAGATTGTCTTTATGGCATAGCAACTTGAGGAGAGTTTCCTACACAGTTTGCTGATATGGTCTTCGAATCTCAAGTTATTATCAATATGTAGCCATAAGAATTTATTCGCTAATTTGGAATTGATGATTTGTTCATTCAGCGAAACAGAATCAATATTGGTTTTTGAAATATTGAACGTTAATAGGTTAGCGTTGCACCACTGCTTGACTTTTTTTAGATCGTTTTCAATATTGTTATGTAAAGCCACCACCTTGCTATTGTGTCAAAGTAAAGATGTAAGTATCATCTGCAAAAATAGTAAATTCACCATCAATGGGTAAATCAGCTAAATCATTTATATACAATAAAAATAGCAAGGGACCGAGCACAGACCCTTGTGGTACCCCGTATTTAATTTCCTGTTCGGCAGATGTCACCCCATTAAAAGTCACCTTTTGCACACGGTCTGATAAGTATGATTTGAACCATAATAGAATATTTCCTCTAAATCCATAAATTTCAAGTTTATGCAACAATATGTTGTGATTGACGCAGTCGAACGCTTTTGTCATATCGCAAAATACTGCAGCAGCAACCTCACCACTATTCAGTTGAAGATAAAGTTCCTCCAGTAAAGCAAACATTGAATCGTTTGTACTTCTTGAAGCACCAAAACCAAACTGTTTGGAATGAATGAGTTTATTTTTCTCGAGAAAGCATAATATTCTTTTTTTCTTCATCAGTTTTTCAATGAGTTTTGCCAAGGTTGGTAATAAGGAAATGGGTCGGAAATTCGCAGGTGAACTTGGATCGCCCCCTTTGAATAGTGGAATGACCTCAGCAATTTTTAGACACGATGAAAAGTGCCATTCAATACTGAAGAATTAATAACATCTGCCAGAATATTTTCGGGTAATTTCAACAATATTTTCAATGAAATATCCCAACCAGAAGAATTTTTATTTTTTATTTCAGAGATAATTTCTTTTATTTCACTCGCGTACGTTGGAGAAAAACTAAAGGATTTTGAAATGACTAATTTATAGGATTTACCTCGGTGATTATTTCATCAGCAAGTTTGCTAGCTATAGAACAGTAAAACGCGTCAAGTCCAGCTCACTTTTTACAGGAACGGAATTATTTTTTCCCCTCAATTCATTGACAATTTTCCAGGTTTCCTTCTGTTTATTACTAGCATTTGATAATCTTTGGTTGAGATGATTTGGTGGTTTTAATTATCTTTCTATAAATACTCCTGTAGTTGTTGTAGTAGGTGATGAAATATTGATTGTCAGAGAAAAACTTCCTAATGTAGTGAAGAGACCTCATATTGTGTGACGAAATTTTTATGGATTTGGTCATCCAAGGTTTCCTCTTTTTAGTTTTAATTTTCGTCAGTGGAAACGCTTTATCAAACAAAAACATCAGTTGTTGGTGAAAGTCACTAAGTGGATCATTGGCGGTTAATATATGAGCCCAAGTTGACTCAATGCATAATAGCTTTGAAAAACTCACGAATTTTTTTTTTCAATAATAAATCCTACCATACTTTTCAAGTGCACTATTGTTCCTGATGACATTGAGGGAGTATCTAAATAAAACCGCTTCATGATCAGAGATGCCAGCATTGACCACTAACTAATGACTTTATGCAGGTTAGAGCACACATAGTCCAAAAGGCTCGAAGAGTATTTAGAAATCATTTTGGTTCTATTGTAGAGGCATTTAACTATACCTTTTTTGACAAAGCGTGATGGTTTGAGTTGTAGTGGAGATATCTAGTAGTGAGTTTTCTTTCGTAAAACAGTTGTGTTGATATGATCTGATTTTTTTATCATGACATCTAAAAAGGAAAGTTGGTTATTATCCGCTGATTCCAATGTGCATTTAATCGTTGGTTCTTGTTTGTTTAAATGATCTAAAAATGAATTGAATTCATCTGTGTTCTGGTTCCAAATATTGTCAACATATCTCCACCACACATTTGGACCATTGTAAATTTCTTCAAAGTGTTCCATAAAAATATTACTGAAAGTGGGAGATAATGGCGATTCCAATAGCCATGCTGAACTCCAGTTGATTTATATTTCAACATTCTTCCTAGAATGTTTCCTTGATTGATATTTGTTCGGTCTTTTTCATTGGATACTATTTTTCTTGCAGATCGTTTACGGACGTAATGATACTATTAAAAAGCACTTACCTGTTTACCTACCCAGTGATAATTAGTTTATTTTCGAAATTGTAATGGCATGCTTGAATTGAATATTTGCTTTTATGGTCGCTTTAATGAGTTGACGATAATGATACCGCTATTTTCATTACTCTACACATTCAGAATTTAATTTCACTGTTAGGATTTTGGGGTTTTATGTTTCTCGAATCGATTGGCTTGGGCTCTATTGATTATTCGGAGCTTTTCGGTAGAAACTGTGGCTAATTATCGGACACTATTCTGTAATCGCATATTTTGGCCAAGATTTATAAAATCGGCTCAACCAAGATATGTGGTGTGGTTTTGTTTGACAGGCACTTTTTTGTGGTGGAATGAAATTAATTATCACACTGTTTATATATATACAGAGTGACCCATTTGAAAGGGGGCCACCTCTCTAAAACTGTTATTTATTATCCGATTTAGGGTGGGTATTATAAAACTATTTCGACAGATAACTAGAAGTTAACTTGTGGATGACGTCACATGTTAAAGTTAACTTCAAAATCTAGCAGTTAACTTTATCGGGTGGAACGGGTGTCGGTTAAAGTTAACTTTGTAGAAAATGGTGGTTTTCGATCGTTGACAATTCTCCTGCTCCTGTCAATATTGCATATGAGTCATATAACCTCAATTTTATTGTTTTGATTTTTCGTTTTCGCTAAATGTTAGCAAACGATATCCACGTTATTTTTGAGGAACTTTTGACCGATGATGAAGAAGATGCTGTGAATATTGTTGAAGCCCCTCGGCGACAAAGGATATTTAGGAATCGGTTAGACCATTTCACCTTGTGGAAGGAAACATAATTTAAAAACCGATTTCGACTATCAAGAGAGTCTGTACGCTTGGTAATGGGGCACATTGAAGCAAATCTACAAAGACCAACTAATAGGTCAGCATTTCTAGTACCTATTTTAATTCTTGTAGAATTATACATATTTTTAGAAATCATCCTATATTGCCAGTAACACAAGTGTTGATTACACTCAGATTTTATGCAACTGGTTCATTCTTGGTAGTTGCTGGAGATTTTGGAGGTATTCACAAGTCAACTGCTAGCAGTGTTATTAGAAAGGTCACATGGGAAATTGCATTATTATCCTCTATTTACATAAAAATGCCAGAGACTTTTTGTGTAGTGTTATTCATTTCAAGACTCTAGTGAAGTGGTGTATTTAAATCTTAAGACAATATCATTTGCGAAAACTCTCTTTGAAGGAGACAAAGTATGCTCTAAATTGCTTGCATAAAAATCTTTTTCGGAGTTTCTGTAAGCTTAGTGAAGTCATCGGGATTTATTTTGAAGAAATGTTACACATTATTATTTGTGAATGTTCGAATTAAAAATAAAACTAACAAAAACAGTTTTTTTATTTCATTTAAAACAAACAAGATGGTGTGAAAATGTGTCCTTATCACCTAGATAAACATATATATAGTCACTCTTTTTCCATACTGTATGAATAATCTTCGGTATGTCGAATAATATATCTTTTTTCTCTTCTTAAGTCTCTTTTTTTTTCTTCTCAACTCTCTTCAAAGGTTCTCTTTTTCACTTTTTTTCTTGGCCACACACACACAATAGTCAACATAATATTCACCAGGTAAACCAGAATTTCATCGAATCAACAATCACAAGAGATTCGACAAGTTTTAAGTGTACAATGGCTAAAATCATATTAACATTAATGTTTCGAAAAGTAAACAATGTGTCATCACCTAGATATACATGTTGTAGTGATATTCACTAAAATGACTTTTTAAAAATAAACTTTATTTTATACTTTGGTTACAAAAAATGATTTTGAATATGACAACTATTCGAAGTGCAAAATGGAAGTTTGAGATAGAAGTGACGTTCTTCGGTTCTTGGGATCCTCTTATAGATGCAGTGGTGCTGACTCAGAACTGCGCCTTGTTTACGGCTTCTGGAGCGCAGGTGGATAAATGCTGACTTGGCTTTGTCCTATTTGCTCTTGCAACAATGTTGCAACTGCGTTGTGGAATTACTGCGTAGAATGCCTGGATTTTTGGATATAACATACATTCCATTCCCTTTTTTCTCTTCTTAACTCTGTTTTCTTTCCTCACAACTCTCTATGAAGGTTCTGTTTTTCACTTCTATCTTGCCCACAGACGATACAGGAGGATTTTGGGAAGGGACTGGATTCTTCTTCAAGAGCCCATCGTCTGTCTAAAAACTCGCTCAATCCTAGATTAGTCTGCAGCAGAACGTTACGTTAATTTTCTCATTGAAAATGATGAAAACTTATTCCAGTACAACAGGATCGTTTTGCCAAGAGAAAAATTGTAGGTTACCTTTTTGCCTTCTTCTTCTTTTTATTTAAAAAATGGTACCTTTATAAAACTGACATTTTGAAGCTCAAGTTAACTTGACTGATAAAATTAAAGTTAACTTCAAAACATATTTATAATACCGGCCCTTAGAAGTTTTTTTTCAGTAGATAGAGCATCAATAGTTCTAGTAGAATGCCATAAATTCGAAATACAAATAAAAATTTCACAGCCTACTTCGAATTTTTTTTAAGGTCAAAAATCCAAAAAACATACTAGCGATTTTTGTAAATAAAATTTGACGACGCCACTGGATTTGTGATGCTTTCAAATGGGTGTGACCAAAATTTCACGATAAAATTATTTTTTTTAACAGAAATATGGCATAAGTGAAATTGATATCACTTTATCAAAATATTTCGAATAGTCGTCATATAAATCACAATCTTGTTCAAAATATCGTTTAAAATGCTCTTTCAGGTCGTTAGCAGTCGAGTTTGTAAACAGCAGTAATTCAAAATGGCGTCAAATTATGTTTCTTCCAAACGTAACTCCATAGTATACGAGCTAGTTATGTCCATCAGAACATAATTGGAAGAAACATAATTTGACGCCATTTTGAATAACTGCCGTTTATAAACTCGACTGCTAACGACCTGAAAGAGCATTTTAAACGACATTTTCAACAAGATTGTGGTTTATATGACGACTATTTTGATAATGTTATATGAATTTTACTTATGCCATATATCTGTTAAAAAATAATTTTATCGTGCAATTTTGGTCACACCCATTTGAAAGCATCACAAATCCAGTGGCGTCGTCAAATTTCATTTAAAAAAAATCGCTAGTATGTTTTTTGGATTTTTGACCTTGAAAAAAATTCGAAGTAGGCCGTGCAATTTTTATTTTTATTTCGAATTCATGGCATTCAACTAGAACTATTGATGCTCTATCTACTGAAAAACAAAACTTCTGAATCGGATAATAAATAACAGTTTTAGAGAAGTGGCCCGCTTTCAAATGGGCCACTCTGTATATATATATATATATATATATATATATTTATTTATCTTCAAATTATGATCATGGTGAACGCTTTCATCAAGATTTAAAGTCGTTTGAAGAGAGGTACCAAGGTTTTTGGGATAAAAATATATTGGCCGATTACATCTGGTCTACCTTGAGGGAAACTGACACAAACAAAAGACAGAGTAATTTAAGTCATTTTTTATTTTTTTAAGTTCCAAATATGTAAAAATGTAAAATTAAAGAAATATTAATATTTCAAAACATTTACCTCCAATATTTTTTTTCACTTCAGTATCCAACTAGAGGCGGATTACGTTACCAACCCACATTGGTTTCAACTTTGGGTAAAAAATCGTGTAAATTAGTGTAATATATGTCAACCAGTATTACTACATTCTATATAATACAAATAATATAGCACAAACAATGTTAAAAAGTATATTGAAATATGATATAAAACGAACTTGAATTGGCACACCCCTGTTTTCAACTTCTATAAATATTTTCGTAATGATTTCCTGCAATATTTTATATATATTTTTTCCTATATTTTTGTCCTTTTTTTATTTTTATTCTTTTTATATTTTTTAATTTTTATAATGAATATTTTGAAATTAAGCTTGATCATGAATATATTTTGATGGTTGGATGGAAGAGCAAGCTCTGCAATGATGATTCATGCGCAGATATTGAATCCTGTCTTTTGTTAGGTTCTATGTACAGAGTATGTAACCTTTCAATAAAAGCATTTATTATTATTATTATTATTAAATAAAAATATTCACACTTTAGTGGAAAAATAATAATTAAAATCCACATAGCTATTTTTTTATAAATAACATATCAATGTCATCGTTGCTTTCCTTGTTGGCCATCGAAAATATTATTCTTTTTAATTCATTATAAATAACGATTCTGAATTTTTCCTAAAGTATTTTATTAATTCTGGTTGTGATGGGGTAATAAGATAAGTGTTATCGATATTCGAAACTATATCCTGATACTATCAATGTAGAATTTATTCAGAGCATTTGGTATTTCACAAATATCTTTGACGGTCAAATTTCCTGGGATTCTAATTTCATTTGAAAAGCCATGTTTTTCCTCCAGAGATTTCCACATTTCATTTGGATTACCTTTATTTTTTATAATTGTGTGTTCATAATAGAGTTCCTTGTCCCGTTTGATTGTTTTCACTGCTATTTTACGATTTCCTTTATATTCTTCATGTCTCTAATAGTTGTTGCTTCTGCAACACAATCATTTCACCAGACATTCAAGATATCCAGTACTTTATTATGAAAATCTCTGTATTTTTCATCAAAGTTGCTTACTTTGAAATTCCATTTGATTATTCACAGTTTTTCATTAATAATGTGAAAATCAATATTTCTTTCCCTGCTCTCTATGATTTGTGGTAGCAGTTTTGGCCTAATTTGTAAATAATAGATTTTTATAATAAAGTGATCACTTACTCTGGTTGTCGTGAGGACTTTGAAAATAACCTCATTATTATTTGATTCAATTCAATAATAACTCCAGAAACAACTCGACAAAAAATATTGAAATCTATAGTAACGAGATTAGCGAATCATGTTTTTTTTATTAATTTAGTGCACGGTCGTGTTTTTTATTATCTCCATTTAACAGATAAGAATTTGGTCTACGATTTTTTCTCTCTGTTTTTGATTATTTTATATTTGTGTAAAGCATACGAGTGGGTGCATGCTCTGCATTTTTTCATACATGTGTCACACTATTTTTATACACAGTATTGTTTGTATTATCAGCACCTTGGAATGTTTTGTTTTTATAGGTGTTCTGGAAATGCATATGATGAACGTAAGGCACCGAGCATTTTTTAATCCACAATGAATAAATACTGGTTCATTGTTCAATGCATCTCTCAGATTTGTTTATTCACTCGACATAATATTTATTTCCTCCATACCTGGAATATTTTGTTGATTTTTTCGTTATCACGTGATGTCAGTGGTAATCTAGAAGAAATAAAGACGGGCGCGCTGATCAAAGTTCGTAAATATTTGCCATTTTCTTTGATAGTTGTAGATCGATAACCTTTGTTTTTTTTTTCGATTTTCACTTACTCAAACAAGTATACTTTAGACAAGCCATGGTTTCTAGAGTTCCGAGGGGATGAGAAACTTGGCAGAGGTATGCAACACCCCTTATTTTTGAACCCCAAATTTGAAATTATCTGATTCAAATTTAAGAAAGTGAAATCACTTTGCCGATAGGCTACTCAGGTTGATACGGTTAGGCCGTGAGTAAAGTTCAATTAATGACTTTTCCTAGTTTATCAAATTGGGCCACTAAAAAAATTACACATCAATTAACTTGACTAGTTCAAGAATTGGGCGCCAGGCTTGCTAAAGACAAAAGCCAAAGATAAACAAAAATTTACTGGATAAATGTCACCTAGCTTGTATAGAAATTAGAAAAATGACTGGTTATTATAAAAAACTTTAACAAGTGAGTGGAATTTATTAAAAAAACTAACAAGATTACTTGAAGAGTATAAAAAATTCAATGAAACAATTGAAAAATTAATTTTTTTTTGACTCTAATCAAATTTGAACATTTACAAATGTCAAGATTCCTCTAGATGTTGGTGATACAGTATATACCTGCGGAGGTCGTCAATGGAGGGAGATGAAGAAGGCTGGTTTATACGAAGCTGGTCTCAGCGGTACGACGAAGAAACTGATCTCAGCGGTACGATGACGAATCTGGTCGTGGGTGGTTATATATTGATTTTTAGACCCCCTTGTTTGCGTGAATTGGTTTGCTCTTCACGGACCAGGCTGAATTTGATGTGCTGTATGACCTCCTAGGGTACCAGTCCTTCTGTCTCAGTAGGTGGTGGCTTCACTCCGTGGTATATATCATGCGAAGAAGATGATAGGAATCAAAATTTGTACAAAAAGGGGAGAACGAAGGATATCCTTTGAACCTCAAGTTTTTATGATTCAAATTTTAATCTAGAGCCAAAAGATAGATACAAATGATTGCATACAAAAAAAATATGCATCAGTCCAAATAGAAGACTGGAAGATAAAGTAAAGAAAAAAATATTAAGTAGCAATAAAATATGCTAGTCGTTTTAAATTTCCAAGTTAATTTTAATCATTTAAAAAAATCAACGAGAAAAATTCAAAACAGAACTAAACAAACCTCACCCAAAACGTTATGTTAAAATTCAGTTAAATTTTGAAACAAAGTAAACTTTGATATGGTGATTATATGCACCAGAAGGGTCAAAAAAATTTAATGAGTAAATGTATTCAAAAGGAAATCCAAAAATTTCCTTGAAACTTTACCAGGAACAAAATAAATATAGTATTTTAAAGCAAAATACTCTAAAGTTGCCAGAGAAAAAATATAGTATTTTAAAGCAAAATACTCAAATGTTGCCAGAGAAAAAATATAGTATTTTAAAGCAAAATACTCTAAAGGTTGCCAGAGAGAAAATATAGTATTTTAAAGCAAAATACTCAAATGTTGCCAATGCAAATATATACTATGTTAAAGCAAGTACCAAAAGAAAATATAGCGTTATGAACCAAAATAATCAGGCCCTAGAGCAAAATTATACTATTCAGTTAAGATAAGAAGAGAGAGACCACACGTCTTTCAGTGGGCACAACTCTCTTAGATAAAGATAAAGTTAAATAATTCTTTTTATTGAAGAATTTTCAGAGATAAACCGAAGAGGGAGACCGCACGTCTTCCAGTGGGCACAACTCTCTTAGATAAAGATAATTTCGAAATGGGGCGGCAATTCCCCTTTCGAATCGATAAGCCAGGTAATTCTAAAAAAATTGAATGAATCTCCCTGCTCTTGGCGACAAGGTAGAAACTGAAATGAATTGATTCTATCAACGATCAAAAATCAAATAACCCTCACTGTGAATTGAATGAAGTAAATCGATAAAAGGAACTTATTAAAGGTGAATCAAATTTTATGCTTGAGGAATATGGTAAATCGAGTGTTCTGAAACAAGTTAAGCAGAGGTACAATCCTCTCCAGAAGCAATTCTTTCACAAGATAAAACCAAAATAATCTCATAAACGTATAGTTATGAAATTTAAATAAAAAATTGCTTACCAGAATAGTCGAATACACCCTTTGCAATCGGAATCCTTGGAATAATCCCCTGATAGTGTGAGGTAAGTAAGTGCTAGTCCACTCGAAATTACCAACTATCTGGTACCTAAAAATGGAAAAAGCGTAGAACTGATTTCCAAAAAAAAATTAGTCCCCCAATGGTCTGAACGGATACTACGTCAGACACATGGACATGTGCCGTGAAATATTTGTCAAAATGGCCGAAATATATTTTTTTTGGTTTTTTTCTTTACAATCCAAACTACAAATCAACCTTGATAGGAATTAGCCAAAGGGAATATCATATACGATATGTGAGATATAAAATAATATGAAGATAATTTGATCGTAAATTTACTGATAATTCCAAAGGTGACGGAAATCTAACAGTATAGAATATATACTTGACCTTCAATTACCATGCAAAACTTCCAAGAATTTGAATATTACAAGCAGAAAAATATGTTATACTACAACATTGATTGCAAAATAAGGAAAATGATTATACTCCACCAATTTCAACAGTGATAGCTATTCAGTTTACAAATCGTAACGTACCAGAATCGATTCATTCAGCCCACCTGCCTTTGTCGAGGTTCAATCGAAGAAAGAGAACGATCATCCTTTCGGTTCGAGCAAATCACCAATTTTCACCTGTTTTTTCACAAACTAACCTCGGTTTTTCCTCTATTTAAAAACACTTATGGAAAAAACACATGCTCAAGTCGAAAAACAAACTCGGTCAACTTGACATTAATACGACGGTCGATAATAAAGAGCGCATTACCACAGTTCACGATCTAAGCAGTGACTACTGACTCGTACCACCGTAAAGATAACCAGAAAAATTATTAGAAATTGGTTATGTATAAGGAAGTAACGAAAAATTCGTTACAGGTGTTGGATTCAAGAAAAGGAATATTTTCAATATTTCATACCGTCCCATCACTTCCGATTTTACCGGAAACGACAGCAACTTGGGAATTTCAAATGAAACACCCTGTATATTTGTACTTTTTTGGATTTTGGCACGATTCTGAGTACGATCATATAGTTTTGAGACGAAAAATTGGTACATTCGATTTTTCTGTAGCATTTTTATTTTTGCATCTAGAGTGCGTTGGACCCACTTGAAAAATATTATATGACAGTGTTTTCCACCTATGGCGGTTTGATATTTCCAAAACACTAATTGTGAAAAAAGTCATTTTTTTCAAATGACATCTTTTAGGCACACATTCTCATAAATTCTAATTTTTACGACTAGGCAGTTTCGAATCGAAAATCAGATGGATAACAATCTTTAAACACTAATTATTTGTCGAAAAATTATGAGGAAATTGGGGTATACCGCTCAATTAGGTATGCTGAGGATTCAAAATTGAACGAAACCAGATTCATAACTTCAATTTTAACATCAAAACCAAAGGTATAATTATTATGAAGTAGAAAATTGCGTCTGTGAAAAATAAATGAAAGGAAAATTGTGGCATATCAGTCAAATTATTGAATTGAAGAAAAAAACATCTTCAGACTTCAGAGATATAGAGATTTAGAAGGTCGTGGGTTCGAATCCTGCTTGAAGATGCTCGTTTTCCGTAATTTAATAATTTGTCTGATATGCCACCATTTTTCCTTTCATTTATTTTTCACAGACGCAATTTTCCTATACCAACTTCCATTCCCAATTTTACCCCTTTAAGGGTTGAACAAAGACCCCCAAACACCAATTTTGATGATCCTAACTTTAAAACTAATTATACAGAACTTTCAACCCTCATTTTACCACTTTAGGGTTGAATTTTCAAAAAACCTGAAAATGTATCTTTATTTGTGAAGAAGAGCCCAAATATTAATTTCCGTGACTCTAATTTCAAAACCAACTGTACGTTCACTTTCACCCCTCTACTCACCCACCTATTCACCCCTTTAGGGATGGAATATCAAAAATATATGCTGTCAAAATTTTAGCTCTCAGGTCCAGCGGTTTGGTCTGAGCGTTGATCGTATATCAGTCAATCAGTGAGTCACTTAGTCAGGACATGTAATTATACAGTGTGGCCCATTTAAAATGGAACCACCCCTGTAAAATACGCATTTTTCAATTAATCTAAAAAAAAAATTTTATATTAAGCATCAAAAACTGTATTTTGACACAAATTTTCATAACTTTAGTTTCATTTCCAAGGCACTCTATGGTTTTTTCTTTGTCAAAAACGGCAAATGTTTATTAGGCAATTTTTTTTCAAATTTGACTACACCACTGGATTTGTAGTCGCTATAAATAAAAACCATCAAAATTTCATAAAAAAATATTGGTTAACAACGAAGTTACAACAACTTTAATTTTGGAAACAAAGTATTTGATTATAATTTTTATTTAGATTAAGACATATTAAAAATCTGGCAACACTGCCGATACAAAGTAGATCACCAGTGAACTTGTACAGTGAAAATCCGAAGTCAATAGCTCATTCCGTTCTACAGTTATAACTCCTGAAAGTATGGTAATGTAAGCGATTTGAGGTTGAAGCGATTTTGTAATAAAAATCTGACTACGCCCTGGATTTGTGCCAAAATTACACCTCAACAAATAAGAAATAGTATAAAAAATATTCGGAAGAGGTACGATAAATGTGTCGAACTAAATGGAGGTTTGGTAGAAACCACAAAAATTCAAATATTGAATTTTACAGTAATGTTTATTTTAGTTTTAGTTTTTGCTTAATGACGTTTTATTGTTGAATAAATACTTTAAAACTTGTTTCTGTTCATTTCGTTTTTATCGGCTATGGAAGAATGTACTACTGTATAACTTGAAAATGAATTTCAAATTTTCTGTTCTTTTCGAATATACTTATAACCTACACTTAAATAAATGATTTTAAGGGAATATAATTTACAAATCCAGTGGCCCAGTCAGATTTTTATTACAAAATCGCTCACATTACCATTCTTATAACTGTAGAACGGAATGAGCTATTGACTTCGGATTTTCACTGTACAAGTTCACTGGTGTTCTACTTTGTATCGACGGTGTTGCCAGATTTTAAATATGTCTATAATCTAAATAAAAATTCTAATCAAATACTTTGTTTCCAAAATTGAAGTTATTGTAACTTCGTTGTTAACCAATATTACTTTATGAAATTTTGATGGTTTTTATTTATAACAACTACGAATCCAGCGGTGTAGTCAAACTTGAAAACAAAAATTGCCTAATAAACTTTTTCCGTTTTCGACAAAGAAAAAAACCATAGTGTGCCTTGAAAATAAAACTGAAGTCATGAAAATTTGTGTCAAGATACAGTTTTCGATGCTTAATATTAAAAAATTTTTTTTTGAGATTGATTGAAAAATGCGTATTCTACAGTGGTGGTTCCATTTTAAATGGGTCACACTGTATATGTACATATTACCCCAAACACGAGGTAGCTGGTGTGAACCGTTGAGGAGATCCCTCGACTGTCTTCCGTCTCCATCATCAGATTATCTCCGGGCCCCCATTATCTTGTAGTGCCATCAGAACTACATATGTGTGCCAAGTTTCAACAGAACCGATTCACAGGTGTAAAATCAATAAATCATCCCCTATTTTTCTACCCTTAGGGGTGTCATTTTTTTCCGAATTCAAATGGGACCCACTTTGAAGCATACCCTATACAATAAAAGAAGAATCTTGTAAATCGGTCAACCAGTTTTCCTACCCTTAGGAGTGGAATTTTTATTTCAAATCCAAATGGGACAACAACTCCGAGGTATACCATCTATCCATAAAAAGAATCATCAAAATCGGACTACTCTGTAAAGAGTTGTTCGTTCAGTGGACTGTATAAAGATTAATTTGTGGTAAATTCGCAAACACACAGAACTGATCAAAGTGTCACTCACCCATGTGCCTCCGTCGGGGAATCTGATCTTCAGCCAATAGATACTTCGTCTAGTCTTCCTGGCGGTACCGCCGCTAATCACATTTACACTAATTCTAAGGATGAGGAATATCTTGAGTAATAAGCGTTATATCAATGAGAAAACACAAACTCGAGAAAAAACTAAAATGCTATGTTCTTTCCATAAGATCTAGGAACTCAATGTCTATCTTCACATTTCTCCTCTTCCGTCTCATTTTCCCACTCCCACAAGTGACTATATCAGTCTGTGTGATACCTCACGCGCAAAATAAGGTCGAAAGAGTTGAATCATGCAAATGAAAAATTCCCATTTGAAATATACAATATACATATAAAATCCCTTGGCAAAATTAATTATAATTATAATAACAAAAACAAACAAATGCGTCAAGACGCAACAAGAGTTATGCGTGGTCATACATAAAAAAAAATATCCGTCGACTAGAGAACCTCCTCCTGTTTTTCGTCGGTAAAACTCAGATATTGGGCGCAACAAAATCAGCATTTAATGATAGTCTACTCGACAAGTTGAAAATGGTCTAAAATAGAGATACTGCTCTTAAAATTATGTGTGATAGCTCATTGGATCCGGAATAATGCCTAGAAAAATGTGCCAAAAGCGTGTATTAGCACAAAAAAAATTGCAAAAGTTATAAACAATTGAAGATGAAAAAAAATGGCATAGCTCCCAGAACTCTATCTCCATTATTTATAATTTTAATTTAACGCTGAAAATGGGTCTCCGAGCGACATTTTTAGGTTGCGCGCGCGGCGTCAAAAGCGAGTACGACACATTAATTAATTTATTTAAGGTATTAATTCTTTTTTTAATTTGATGTTTATACTAACAAGATCACCCATAAAAAAAATTTTAATTAATTAAAAAAAAAAATTTAAAAAAAATTGCAAAATTTTTTTTTGTTAAAAAAATATTCATACTTTGTTTATAATAATTTTTGTACTTGAACAAAAACAAAAAATCCAAATAATATTTAAAATTTTTTCTCAATCATATATTTCGTTTTTTTATTATACAAGATATAAATTGATTTGCAAAAAAAAATTCCCGCCATTTGTTGATAAATTTTTTATAAACAAATTGATTATTTCAATATTTTTGAAAACATTTTTTTACAACTTCATTATATTACAAATATTATGATTTTTGAAAAAAAAATTTCCTTAATAACAATTTTTAATTGTTTATAATCGTTTTTTTTATATTTCTATTGTTTAAATGATTAGTTAAGAAATTTTTTCTTCCTAAAAATCATAATTGACAGTCCTCTATGAAGAAACAAAAAAAAATTTATCAACAATTCCATTGTTTATTAACTTACCAATTTGTTATAAAAAATTTTTAACTTTGTTGTTTTTTTTTCTAAAATTTACGAAAACAACCATATATAACAAAGTATAGAAAAAATTAAATATTATTATTAAGGATTTTTTTTTTCAAAAATCATAATATTTGTAATATAATGAAGTTGTGAAGAAAAAATTTTAAAAATATTAAATAATAATTTTTTAAAATTTATAAAATAGCTTATTAAATAATTTTTGATTTTTTTGTTTTTGTTTAAGTACAAAAATTATTATAAACAAAGTATGGATATTTTTGCAACTTTTATGGCGTGATCTTGTTAAGTATGTATATAAGAAAGGCTCTACGTAGCGAAAAATTTTTACGACAATTATCTAAACATTTTTTTTCATTTACAATTAAGACATAAGTTCGATAAAATTTTGTTAGTTAACAATCGTTTAACTCGTTGAAAAATTAACTTTAAGTAAAATTTCCAACGGGAATGAATTATTTATAGTGTTCCGAATACACCATAATTTTTTCAAATTAAAAAATATATATTTAATACCTTAAATAAATTAATTAATGTGTCGTACTTGCTTTGACGCGCGCAACCTAAAAATGTCGCTCGGAGACCCATTTTCAGCGTTAAAGTAAAATTATAAATAATGGACATAGAGTTCCGGGAGCTTTTTATTGGAAATTTCCTCCTCTTTCATAATCTTTTTTTGAAATTTCTTAAATATTAATAGTTTATGAAATATTGGCAAAAAACGAAATGCCATTTTTTTTTCATCTTCAATTGTTTATAACTTTTGCAAATTTTTTTGTGCTTATACGCGCTTTTGGCACATTTTTCTAGGCGTTATTCCGGATCCAATGAGCTATCACACATAATTTTAAGAGCAGTATCTCTATTTTAGACCATTTTCAACTTGTCGAGTAGACTAATGAAGGGAATTGTCGAGAAAGATTCGGAGTAAACATATGGGCTGGTGTAATCGGAAATAGAATAATTGGCCTAATTTTATTTCAAGGACAGTTGACAGGGGTAAGGTATTCAGAATTCCTTCAAAGTGATATTGAATAATTGCTAATGGACTGACCACTTGCTGTTTCTGATGAGAATGATGTATTTTCAACAAGATGGGGCTCCACCTCATAATACCATCCAAGTCATGAACTATTTAATGAACCGATTTAATGAGCGAGTAATTGCAACGAATGGTCCTGTACGTTGGCTGGATCACCTGATTTCAATATTTTAGACTTTTTGTGTGGGCTTGTGTTTTATACACCGCCTCAAACACTTGAAATTTTACAAAATCGCATTCGTGAAACAATTTATAGAGCCAGAAAATGTCAGAAAGTTGTCGGAATGCACTTCAAACATTTAATTCCCTTCAACTAATCCTGTTTTGTTTTTGTTGGAATGGATTATGAACTGTTGTTATGTGAAAATTGATGTTTTTTATTAATTCAGTTTCATCCACACAGGGCCGGATTAAAAGGTGTGGAGGCCCTGGGGCAACAAAGGAGTGGGGGCCCTAATTATTTTTCAAACAAGTTTTTTTTTAAATTTATTGCGGAACAAATCAAATTATTTCGACACGAGCATATGTATGTATAATAAAATACAAGAAATAAATTGAATTACAGCGTAAACGAATGGATTCTTGCGAGCTTTTTTCGACGAAAAATAATTGATGATTTCGGTCAAATCCAGCATCCGGAGAAAATCATTCTCAATGCTAAGAAGCGATAACTTTGATAGGCGGCTTTGTCTCCTATTTATTTCATTTTGGAAAATGAGCGCTTTCCAGTGCAATTTGACATCATCACATTCTCAGTTGTAATATCACAAGAGAGTGAAAATAATTCGACAGATTTTCGAAAACTTGTTGCCAGGCAATAGACAAGAGAGACCAACTGGCTCGAGTGGCTATTGCCAAGAAGTTTGAGAAAGAAATCTAGATAATTATTTTATACTATATCGAACTCTCGTGTGGTATTCTTTAGATTATTTTTTGATGTTACGATCATAAACACAATTCCTTGCAAAATTATATCATGTACTAAACCGGTTTTGATTCATTTCACTTTTCATGCGAATTGATGACAGACGTCAAATTAAAAATATAGGTTGTCAGACAATAAAAACAAAATACCTCAAATTATTCCCGCGACAATTTTCTAGGTAGAATATTCCCACTATTGATTGGCCAAAACGTATATGAATTATTTGAATTGAACGTTTCCATTGGTTTCTAGCAATGTCAAAAAATAATCACTGTAATTTCAATGTTTGAGAATGTACCTCTGAAATTTTGGTTTTTAAGAATTTGATAGTAGAACATCTTAGATTGGTCTTTTTGATAGTCCTTTTTCAGAAGGATTTACATTTGTTGCGGAATGTCATCCTTCTCTTAGACTCACACTTTCAGATTTCGGGGATTTCTCTGCTACAAGCGCGCCACTCAGCGGTCACTTGTCAACACCAATGAATAGGAAGAACAGGTATAGACGGGCAAAGTGTTTGTAGAATCGGCAGAAAAATAGTCAACAGAATTTGAACTTTTGTTCTATTATGGAATGCGCACAGGGCTCTTATAAATAATTTGATGCAATCATATTCATAAATTGAAATATTATTTTCTTTTGCTTATGATTATTGAATTTCATTGTGTATCTGATCGCTTGTGTCATTCGAAGAATACATCGACAGAAAATCCTTCATTTAATAAAAAAAATGTATATTTTTTAAATTCAATTGTTCTTGTTTTTACAGCTAATTTCGATACGATATAATATTTTGTATAATAGTATGATGTTTTACTTGGTGATTGTTTCTCGCAAATACACATGATTCATCAGATCGAAGATTAATATTAACCATGGATTTTGACAAGAATACGAAACATGTTTTTGAATGTTTAAAACAAAAAATGAGAGGAAAAAGTGGGAGAACTGCTCTTTTGTTGTCAGATTTTGTATATGTAATTTTGCATATCCTTCGGTATTTGTTAGGAAATTTTACCTAAAAATTTATATTGTGGAGGCCCCTATCTTGTGGAGGCCCCGGGGCTGCAGCCCCGTTTGCCCCCCTCTTAATCCGGCTCTGCATCCACAGCATACTTGATGAGCGATATACCCCAAATTTACTCATAATTTTCGACAAATAATTAGTGTATTAGGATTGTTATCCAACCGATTTTCGATTCGAAACCATCAATGTATTTGAATCTAGGGTGTGTGTGTTGAAAAGATGTTGGCATTTAAAAAAATTGACTTTTTTCATAATTAGTGATTTTGGAAATATGAAACCTCTTTCGTGTCCATCAGATTGGTTGAAGTGGGTCCAATGCAAAAATAAAAATGCTTCTGAAAAATCAAATGTACCGATTTGTCGTATCAAAACTATGTGATCGTATTCAGAATCGTCTCTAGAATCCAAAAAAGGAAACATATACAGGGTGTTCCATTTGAAACTCTCAAGTTTTTGTCGTTTCCGGTGAACCTGGAAGTGATGTGAGAGTATGAAATATCGGAAAAAAAATCAATTCTTGAATCCAACAACCATGCCACGTTTCGATCTTATTCCCTCGGAACTCTTGAAACCATGGCTTGTCTAAAGAATACGTTGACACTAGGGTGCTTCATTTTTGGGCAACATTTTTTTTCTTCCAGTCCCGCCTGAAAATCTTGTAATTTATAGAAAAACAAACTTTTTGAGCATATTGCGAACCCTTAATTCGAATTTTAACCCACTGCTAGAGAATTTTGAATTTTATTCATTAAAATAACATTAAAAAATATTTTTTTATACGTTTTTCCTTCCGCTCACCCAGAAATTTTTTTTTGTTATAGGTATAATTTCCTACAAAAAAGCTGATTGCGTCGAGTTTGTAACTCCAACGGGTTCGGCGAAAAATGTCATTTAAGCTGAATTTTCATAAAAATTACTGCTATTTTTCGCGTTTTTGCTAAACTATTGGAGATAGAAAGAAAATTTGTAGGGGGGTTTATGCCCTACAATTTTGCTGTGAGATATTTTTTTGTAGCTCTCATAGTTCTGCTGTTGAAGCCACTTTAAACTTAAAATTAACGAAAAAATCAATTTTTTTCAATGAAAACTAATTTATGAAATCCAAGTTAAAAAATTAAATGATTTTTTTTTTGTCATTGTATTTTTTGAAATTTTATGGCAGCAAAAATGTTTTGAATCAGTAATTTCACAACGATTACTACTTTTTGGAGTTTAAAACATTTAAAAAAAAATTATACGATTTTCACAGATAGATTTTCATGTTAGACTTTATATTTATGTACAACTCACTCATTATCATTTTTCAGTAATACGTATTGTTTATGCTTGTGATCTATACTATAATTATGTTTAGAAAAAAGCCTCTTTAGATTAGATAACGATATGTAATTTATTGAAATATTTTTTCAAACAAATTTTTAGAAGACTTAATTAATTATCAAAGAAAAGTTAAAAGCTTAAATGATATTTTTCGTCGAACCCGTTGGAGTTACAAACTCGACGCAATGAGCTTTTTTGTAGGAAATTATACCTATAACAAGAATCCATGAGTCAAAATTCCCAAAAAAAAATTTTCTTGGTGAGCGGAAGGAAATACGTATAAAAAATCATTTTTTAATGTTATTTTAATGGATAAAATTCAAAATTCTCTAGCAGTGGGTTGAAATTCGAATTAAGGGTTCGCAATATGCTCAAAAATTTTGTTTTTCTATAAATTACAAGATTTTCAGGCGGGACTTGAAGAAAAAAAATGTTGCCCAAAAATGAAGCACCCTAGTTGACACCCGGTATGGAATACATTAAAAATGGCACAAATCAAGAAAAATTAAATATTCCAATTCCGTCTAAGGAATAGGGGATAATAATAATAACTCGTACGTATTTTGTTTGACCGTCGAACATACAGACTTCAGTGTTTCCTGTCCTCTTCCAGGAGGACATGGCAGAAAAACCACTCAGGATGATCTGTGAAAATGATTGACCGCATGTTTATTTATCATGAATCATCTTCGAGATCATGTGATAATTATACCCGTTAAAAATATCGAAAGAATTTTTGAATGAATTTCAGATGTGGGCATGTTTTATTTTTCTCAACTTTTTTATAGTGAACAATCAATTGCGAGCGCCAGAGCGAGTGTGATGATATACGATGATGTCAACAAGAAATGGGTGCCATCGGGGACGTCATCGGGTCTTTCAAAGGTCCACATATACCAGCACACGGTCCATCAGACGTTTCGAGTGGTCGGGAGGAAACTTCAGGACCACGAGGTGAGTGGCTTTCGGATATTTATGGTGTTTAATCGTAAGTACAAACCCTACTCGATTTTAACTACAGTGTGTCCCATTTGACACGGAAGCACCGTTATAAAAGATATATTGGCATTATGTTTCCCATACGGAAGATATTCAAGAAGTCTACTTCGTTCTAAGGGCCAGTATTTAATATTTTTCAACGTAAAACATCATTCATTTAATGTATTTTTAGCAAAAATATTCCAATTGGTGCTTCCATTTCCAATGGGTCACACCGAATACCCGTGTCCTTCAAAGTTGGTTGTGGAACCCGTATAAATTGTCGATTTTTCCAAAATATTGTAAATATAAAGGTTGTAAAATAACGATGATATAAATAATTGAAATTTTTTGAAAATGGAAGTACGTTCCTGACTTGAGCGTGGGCCATAACGTATCAAGATTAACAATACAATAACATAAAATGACAAAAATATCATTATGTAATAATACAGGGTGTTTCCTAACTACGGTCCGAAACTTCAGGGGGTGATTCGTTAGGTCACTTGACAAAAAAAAGTTCCTATGAACATATGTCCGGAGTTGCTTCGTTTCTGAAGTATTGAAATAAAAGGTATTTATAAAATATCCTGAATATCCTGAAACCGATGTGGTTGAAATGTGGTACAACTATTTGAAGTAATAAGGCAATTATTTGGCCCCAAGTAGGTCCAGGGGCGTCTCAGTGGGCACCACAGCCAACAATACTGAGAAAAAAAAAGTACTTTTTTTTGTAGTATTTTATTTTTTCAGATTAAACAACTGAAAATACAACTCTTTGGTCCCTTTAACTTATTCTACAAATTATCCATGGACAACATAAAATACAAACCTAAAGTAAAAAATGAACAATTTCGACCTTAAAGTAAATGAGCAAAATTTCCACCGTCTGATAAAATACACGACTGCAATCGATGTGTCATTGATTGTCTGACACGTTCAAAAATACCTGGAGTATTCCTTATGACATTGCAATTGTCACTTATTCGATTCCTCAAGTCATTCACATCTAGTATATGGGTTTTATAAACGAGAGCCTTCAGATGACCCCATAAATAGAAATCTAGAGGATTCATATCAGAACTGCGAGCGGGCCAATGTTGAGGTCCTGCACGTCCAATCCAGCGATTAGGGTAGGTGATGTCGAGATGCTGACGAGCAAGAACACTAAAATGAGCTGGAGCTCCGTCGTGCATAAACCACATGTTGCCTCTTACAAGTACGGGTATTTCTTCCAACAAAATGGGTAAATGATTTCGCAAAAAAGCCGTATAGGATGGACCTGATAATCTCGCTGGTAAAAAAAAGGGTCCAATTAGGTAGTCACCAATAATTCCTACCCAAACGTTCAGCGAAAATCGTTGCTGAAAATGACTTTCTCTAATAATGTGGGGATTTTCGTCGGCCCAGAAATGGTTATTGTAAAAGTTCATAATAGAATCTCGTGAAAAACTTGCCTCGTCCGTAAATAAAATATTTGGTAAAAAATTATTAATGTGTGCCATTGTATGAATCAACCACCTGCTAAATATTAATCTTGGGTGAAAATCCCTAGGCAGTAGAGCTTGGACCCGCTGTATGTGATATGGGTATAGGAGGTTTCTTTTTAGAACTTTCCAAACAGTTTTTGGGCTTACTTCAAGCTGCAGTGCAATCTTCCTGGTACTATTTGAAGGATCTTCTTCTATCGCATCAAGTATAGCTTCTTCTAGTTCAGACGTTGTTACAGTTTCTGGTCTTCCACCACTTACATTTTTATTAAAACTTCCAGTTTCACATAATCTTGCATGTAGCGTTCTAAATGTTTTAGCACATGGAATTACTCTGTTAAGATATCTATCCTGGTAGATTCTCCGTGCTTCTTCCGCATTGCCAGTTGCTAATCCATAAATAAAGTGCATGCCAGCCATTTCAGCGTTAGTAAAAGTATTCATGATGGAATCACTGCTAATTGACAACTCTGACTTTCACTGATATGACAATACTATCACTGTCAGCCGGTCTCCATAGCAGGTAATCATGATTGTAGAGTGCCTTCATTTTTTTTGTTCTCGAAAACTAAGCTAAATATGAAAAAAAAAACACAGGAGGCCAAAAAGTTGTATTTTTACCACGCTTATAAAAAACTTTTTAGAACCCACGCTTATATTCAAATGCACTGAAAAGGAGAAAATAATTTTTTTCTCAGTATTGTTGGCTGTGGTGCCCACTGAGACGCCACTGGACCTACTTAGGACCAAATAATTGCCTTATTACTTCAAATAGCTGTACCACATTTCAACCACATCGGTTTCAGGATATTCAGGATGTTTTATAAATACCTTTTTTTTAATAGCCATAGTATATACCTTCTTCTATAAAAAAACGATTATAAACAATAAAAAAAATTATTTAAGAAATTTTTTTTTTAAATCATAATTTTACCAATGCAATAAGATGGTAAATTTTTTTTTAAAAATCCCAAAATAGTCTTTTAAAAATTTTTTTTTTTTTCCAATGTTAATTAATACCTATATTAGATCAAAAACAGCAATAAGATATTACTAAAAAAAAAAATGTTTGATAACATTTTTTAGAAATTCCGTTTTTTGTTAATTAAAAAAAATAATTAACAAAATAATAAAACTTTAATAAATTTTGCATTGCTTTATCAAGTACCCAAATGAAAAGAGCTCCACGAAGCGAAAATTTTATAGACCAATTATTTAAACTTTTATGTCGTAATTTATAAAAACAGAGATTGGAAAAAAATTTGTTAATTAACAATGGTGTAACTTTTTGAAAAATCGACATCAAATATTTTTTGACCGAGGTTTTTTTCGTTCAAGTGTCTAGATTACACCATAATTTATTCAAAATTTTAAATTGTTATTTAATACTATAAAAAAATTATTTTAGGTGATATAACGACTTTTTAGACGGTGCGCCTATGCTGTAGCGACCTCGCGGAGCCCTATTTTCAGCGTTAAAAAAAATTATAAATAATAGAGATAGAGAGAGAGTATTTTAGAAATTATTAACGAAAAACGTAATACCTTCTTTTTTTAATCTTATTTTGTTAATAACAATCGCAATTTTTTACGTGCCAATAAACCCTTAAAAAACATTTTTCTAGACGTCATACCGAATCGAATGAGCTATCGCTCATATTTTTAGGAGCTTTATATCTATTTAATACGTTTTTGAACTTGTTGATTAGACTATATCGCACTGGCTGAATGAACCGAATAGGACAATAGCAATAAAAAAGAGATCGAGAGAGTGTTAGTGAAAAATAAGTTTTGTGATTCTTAACCTTATTTTCCGCATCATTACCTCGGAAATTGTTTTATATATTTTTGTTAGTATTTTGTATATTAAATGAGTTGCTGTAGTTCAGAATTTCCTTTAAAAAAGTACAAAGGTATTAATTGGACAGATGAAGAAACCAATGCGTTTCTCCAAATATTTTTGGACAAAAAAATTATATCAATTTTGGATGGCAAAAAATTTAAACACCTAGACAATTACAAGAGCCTTGAAGAAGACTTGTTGAGTAGGGGCTTTACAGAAACTGCTGAACAAATGAAATTTAAAATGACTGAGCAGAATTAGATAGCAGAGTTTCAAACCTTTCTCTTGGTTACATGACTAAATAAATACCAAACCAGAACCAAGTTGGTTAATTAATCATTTGATAAAACACGATGTAAATAAACGATTACTAAAACATTTGGTTTGAATTTGGTCACATACACTTGGTAAGGTTACCCAATTCTCATACGGTATAAACGTGGCCAATGCACACAATTGCTTTAACCAAAACAACTACCGTTTCCTCGCTCAAAAATAATTTTCGATAACCTATCAATATCTCTCTCTGTGATTTAAAACACATTAAAAACCGTCTGACATACCTGATAACGATTGAAAACACCAACCTTTACTTTGGCGTGAATTGCCATCTATCTAAAGCAAATATCCGTCTGAGAGCTTTTAAAATTGTTCCCGCATTAGTAATGTCGCCAGACAATAATCATTCTTTGTGATCTTTTAGAAAGTTTCGACGAAATTCAGTACGAAATAATCATCACTCGAAAAAGGTCCTTGTGTTGTGACTTAGTCTGGCGAGTGTTCGGTTGAAATTTCGTAGGAGGGCAATAATTCAAATCTCGAAGGTAATGATGATTGCTTGGCTGCTGGATTTCCCAAAGTTGCGTTGAAAATTTGGCGGAAATGGGTGACGCATACGTTCACGAAATCTCAACGGGTACGAGCTCTCTCTCCGGTTTTCTTTCTGTTGCAGGTCGTCATCAACTGTGCCATCCTGAAGGGACTGAAATATAATCAGGCGACGTCGACGTTTCATCAGTGGAGAGACAATAAGCAAGTGTACGGGTTGAATTTCAGTTCCAAGGAAGATGCGGATTGTTTCGCCAGGGCGATGTTCCATTCGTTAGAAGTGAGTATAGTCCGGTACTTTTAGAAGTAGATAAATATTCGAGTCGATTATTTGCACAGAAATGCTCTGTAGGTTTCATCCATTCTATCATTCTATTTCTTCGAATCGAGTTTTGTAAAGCTGTTTAAAAACGCCCGATTTGACTTGACTGGAGTGAAATAAAACGAAGATTGAGCTTGTTAATAAAAGTGACTTTTTATTAAGCTCTTGATTCTTGGGAGTTGGGTTCATTCATCGATGGGATTCTTCGAAATTAGTACATTTTATTTTGCCGACGTTTCGATTGCGACCTCAGTCTTCTTTAGGGTTTTTTTGCTAAAAAAGTTCAGAAATACATGAAAAAATTAGCTAGGTCATCATTTTGACATTTCTTCCTCTTCTTCATGGTGAGCACAAACAATAAATATTTCGTTGTGAAAAGAATTTGTTAAACACCACTCACGTGTTGGTATTTGTTAAATACCAACACGTGGGGGGCGTGTTAACAAATTATTTTCACAACGAACTATTATTGTTTGTGCTCACCATGAAGAAGAGGAAGAAATGTCAAAATGATGGCCTAGCCAATTTTTCCGTGTATTTCTAAACTTTTTTAGCAAAAAAAACCTGAAGAAGACTGAGGTCGCAATCGAAACGTCGGCAAAATAAAATGTACTAATTTCGAAGAATCCCATCAATGACCTAACCTAACTGCCATGAATCAACAATCCTTATAAATACTCAGGTTCAAAAATCCTACACCTATATATATATATATATATATATATATATATATATATATATATATATATATATATATATATATATACAGTGCTTCTCAAAAGTCCCCTCCCGCCCTCTTATATTTTCAACTACATATAACACTATTCATAATCAAAATTTCAGCTTTGCTGAAATGACGTAGGTTTGTCGGCTCTGTAAATTTTTTTGCATTTTTACAGCTGCTGAAATAATTGCAAAAGTTCTGCAAATTGCAGTTATAATTACGACTAATATTTTACGTGACGCAAAAGATTTGCAACCGCCATTGTTCAACGGAACATTTTTTTTATATAATCGATTTGTTTTTTGTATAATTTGGCCATGAATTTTAAACATTGTGCAAAAAGGTTTAAGATATATATTCGACCGACATATGTCTACAGTGGTCCAGTTAAATACTTTATTATCCATCGCGTATATCTGTTATATTGTGTACTGGTTGATTGAAATTGCATCCGAAAAATGATACGGTTACGTAGTTAACCACTACAAAATTTGAAACTAATTATTAATCTTAGAAACAATCACTGTTTCCGACTAATCGGCGATATAATTTGAAACCAACATTTTCGAATGCAACAATCGAAAAAGTACAAAATTTTGCCAAATTCTGCTAAAAAAGTATTGGAAGACATAAATTTTTTATCGCATTAGAAACGACATGCAATCATTCTTCATTTAAAATTTTCACTGGTCACAATATGACTTTGTAGGCAATTGGTAGGAAATTCTATTTCAGTTGTAGCTCCAGGACTATTAGATGAATGTGCATTGTTTTTGGTTAGTTATACAGTGCTTCTCAAAAGTCCCCTCGCCCCCTCTTATTTTTGGAACGATTATACATAAACAAGTGAAATTTGGAAACTGAATATTAAAGGTTGTAAACTTCCCTACTGGTGATGATAGATGACGAAATCGTCAAAGATGACGTCACAAGGCCATTGTGACCAATAATTTTAAATGGAACCCTACGGCAAGCGACACCTCTTTTAAAAGGTATCGAAAAAACCTATTCAATGATACTAATTTTGTTTGTGTTTATGGCATTTTTGGCTACTCGCTTTTAAAAAACGCAAAGCTGTGATGAATTAAATCAGTTAATACTAAAATTCCAAATTCAAGCTCCGCCTCTGGATAGTTGTCAAATAAGCTGACGTTTTTGTTAGTCTCCCTAATTCGACGTTTTTGTAATTGCCCAAGTTTTTGTACATTTAATAATTTGTGTATTGTTGATCGAACGTGTAACTGTTTTAGCAGCTTTTGGTACATTTAATATTTTTGTACATTTTAATAATTTGTTAAACTGTTGTGAGCCGAACGTTTAAGTACTTCAAGAAGCGAAATGGTACGTGCTTTAGGTGATAAAGTAGCAGCGATCCTAATTCTTGGTGAAACTGGACAAAATATTCATGCAGCAGAACGCATTTTTAATGAGAAGTTTCCCGATCGCCCCGTTTCGAGGACTTATTTAAGGAAGCTTCTTCGTTAGTTTGAAACAACGGGTAGTATTAATGATGCGAAACGATCTGCAGACCACAAATTTCTGGTGAGAAAAAAATTGATATACTGGCAGAAGTAATAGTTAATCCTACTTCTTCAACAACTCACGTTGCATCTACCTGTGAAGTCAGTCGAAGTACAGTACACAGGGTGTTGAAGAAACAACAAATTTCATCCATACAAATTTAAAATGGTTCATCAACTCTCAGACGACGACCCAGACCGAAGACTAGAATTTTGTGAAAATATGGAAACTAAAATTAACCAACAGCCAGACTATGTCAAAACAATTTGTTTCAGTGACGAAAGTACTTTCTATCTAAATGGAAATGTAAATACACAGAATGTGAGGTATTGGAGTGACGCAAATCCTCACCTGTTTCGTGAAACACATACCCCAGAAGGTGAATGTTTGGGCAGGTATCCTGGGAAACCACATCGTTGGGTCTCTTTTTTTAAATACTTATTTAACTGGTGAGGTTTATCTGGAGCTGTTGCAAAACGCAATAGAACCGTTAATCCTTTAAATTTTTGAAGATAATCCCGATGAATTTGGCAATTTGGAAATAACATTCCAACAGGATGGTGCTCCTCCACATTATTACGGTGCAGTAAGAAGGTATTTGGATGAGGAGTATGGTGGTAGATGGATTGGACGACGAGGTTCAACGGAATGGCCGGCTCGATCACCGGACCTCACACCTTGGGATGTTTTTCTGTGGGGGTACCGTAAATCGAATGTTTACGCCACTGAACCTGACAATATTGACGTTTCAAAACAACCTATTGTTGTAGAATGTGAGGCTGTTTTCGCAGACACATTTGCAAAAGTACGAGAAGAGTTTAAAAATAGGATATTTCGCTGTCAGGAAGTAAATGGAGGTCACTTCGAGCAATTTCTTTAAGTAGATACTGATTCTTAAATCTGTAATTGATATCATACTGAATGGAATTTAAATTTTAATGTTTACTAATGAGCCATTAAAACTGCCATAAACACAAACAAAATTAGTATCATTGAATAGGTTTTTTCGATACCTTTTAAGAGAGGTGTCGCTTGCCGTAGGGTTCCATTTAAAATTATTGGTCACAATGGCCTTGTGACGTCATCTTTGACGATTTCGTCATCTATCATCACTAGTAGGGAAGTTTACAACCTTTAATATTCAGTTTCCAAATTTCACTTGTTTATGTTTTTATTCGTTCCAAAAATAAGAGAGGGGGAGGGGACTTTTGAGAAGCACTGTCTATATATATATATTTCCTTTAGTTTCTTGACCACATCTATATTTTCTTCAATTTCTCGGAATAAAGGTCTGATTCAGTCAATTCATATAATTTCTTTTAACGACGTTTCGACATGGTATTTGTCATCATCAGGTTAAAACACTAAAATTAAATCATATGGATTTTGAGACATGTTTAACTCAACACAATATTAAAATGTACGCACTAATTTTAATTAATTTTGGTGAAACTTCAAAAAACCATGTTTCTATCTAGCCCGCCGTTTTTTTTTCGAGGAGAAATGCTAATATTGCTGAATTAAAAACTGTGTTTCTTATTTCAACTGTGGTTTCCTAATTGGGAGTGCTTTTGTTGTTATTGTCCCGTAGCGAGCGGCAGTCATTAGTAGTTTTCGAGCTTGAATAGGCAGATGGAATACTTAATATTCTCTCAGTATTCTTCGTTCTCTTTCGCCAAAGGATTTATATTATTCGAGTTTCGAGATCGGAGTACGTTTTATAAAGCTCCCATACAGTTATTGTCCTGTATCTGGATAATCATAAAACTTATTTGCAAGTAAACAGGACTTTTCAGAAATACATCGAGCTATTTAAATTTGACTTAGTTTTTCAACAAGGAAGTTTTAGTGAGATGTTAATGTCAACATTGCTGAGAGCTGGATTAAGATGTCTAAAAACCCTGGTGCTTGAACTGATTCGTTATTGTTTAGATTTTCGAGGGGCAGCACCTTTTTCTTCAACAGCTCTTCTCTCTGTGGTAGTCTGTGGTAGATGGCGCCGTCCAAAAATGTTTGTTTATATCCTCGTTTAATGTCAAAACTTAATTTTTGACACCTGCAGCATCTTCAATGAAATTATTTTTGTTGTTTTGTCGGTGTCTATGCGTTTTCCTTCTCTTTTTGAAATCTTGCTTAGCTTATTCCTGAGTTTGTTCTTAAAAAAATAACTCGTTCATCAGTTCATTAGTGCGTGAGGAATTGTTTATTTTCATGTAGTGTAGTGTGTAAGGATTCTTTTTGTAGAATAGGCCACATTTGTATTTTGTGTGGACAGTATAAAGCCGCAGATTCGAATATTCACCTGTATTCAGTACCAAAAGCAAGTATAAATTTGACGAATTGACTAATTATGATATTTTCATAGTTCATATGCATTGAATTTTATTTTTTCTACAATTTAATAACAATGTCATTTTCAATTCTCCGTTTGTCAAAATCTTCGAAAAGAAAATTCAGTTAACCTCAAATTCAATAAGTACAAAATACGAAAAACAACAACACGGTGCTTTCTTTGTACAATGTTCGGGGGCTTCTAGTAGTAGTAGTAGTATTTTATTAATCACCAATTTACATGAATTTATAAAAGCATACAATAGAAAAAATGGTAAATAAATTTTTTAGGGCAAAATTTCGTAATTCTTTCCTTTGAAGATGGTCAAGATATAATGTATTTTGAGATACTCGGGCAAACAGTATAATGCTTATATTTCTAAATAGTATTAACAATATCAATAGTAGTGAATAATATTCTTAGTATACTACAAAAAAAGACACATTAAATATAAAATCTAAAAGTATAAAATCTCTAAACGTGTAGATAATGTAAAAATGTAAAACATAAAAATTTGAATGTGTAAACGTATAAAAATATTAAATGTTACAATATAAAATACAAAATACAAACTCGTGTTAAATTAAAAGTATTCAATGAGCTAGGTGGGATGTAAAAATAATGTGAAAATTGAGAGATTAATTCAGTAAAATTTGTTCATAGTAATCTTATATTTTAATTTTGAGCCATTTGATCACTGAAATCTTGAATAACTTAAACACATATTCCGTTTTTATATGATCTGGAGCAAGATTGAATAATTTGGGTCCAATATATGTAATTGATCTTTGTCCAATAGCTTTGTTCATTTTCGGTATATCTAGGCTACTCGCTTTTAGTCGGGTTTCATGTCCATGTTGATGATTTTTGAACTTATTTCTGTTGTGAAATATAAATATTAATAATTGTTTAAAGTAAAGATATCTCAAACTCATCAGTTCACAATATTGGAATATTTGTGCCGATGGGAAACGAAAATTTAAATTATAGATAATTTTGAGAAATCGTTTCTGTAATACCATAAGCGGTTGTACAGTTGTACTATAGACCCCACCCCATCCTAGATTTCCATACATTAAGAGAGACTGAACTAACGAAAAATATGTACTGCGCAGATCATTGATACTCAGTATATTTTTAAGTGTTCGAAAAACATACAAAAGGGCTCTGAGTCTTTTACAAAGATAGTCTATATGTATTTTCCATTTTAGATTTTGGTCAATGTGTATTCCGAGATATTTAACTGAACTGGATTTTTTCAGAGTTATGTTCTTATTTCTGCTGGTTAAATGAATATTGATGTTTTGTGCATTAGGAAAATCATGATGTTACTACAAAAGGAAATGTAAGATGTTTTATCAATATTTATTGTCAGGAAACTATCATCAACCAATTAACTATAGTGTCAATATCGTTTCTTGTATGAGATATTACATCTTCCCAGGTTGTTCCATCAATTATTAGCACTGTATCATCAGCATATGAGACCAATTTTCCAGAAATATCAATGGATAACATATCATTCAAATATAATATAAACAGGATTGGCCCTAAAACAGTACCCTGGGGAACTCCGTATTTAATTTCTAATGGGTCGCTCAGTACGCCGTCTATTTTAACCATTTGTACTCTTTCATTGAGGTAGTTTCTGATTAGATCATTTGCCAGACCTCTGATACCAAGATTATTCAATTTCGACAGTAATTTTTCATGACTAATGAATAGAATAGAATTTATTATTTAACCACGTTACATAAAATTATGTTTGTAGCATGTCAAAGTACAAAAATTAAAATTAACAATAGTTAAAATTACAAGTAATAAAATTAGTCATTACAAATAAAATGAACAGGACAGAATTACATATATATGTAACTACAAATGTTTAAAAGTTTTGACACAAATGTTTAAAAGTTTTGAAACAACACAACAAAACAATCACAACATGGATTGTATTAGACATGCCCCTTAAGCGGGTTTTATTGTTTTAAAATTTTTATTATAAATATTTTTAATGCGCTACGGTTATGTAGTTGGGGTGAGTAACATGCATTCATGGTTAAATGATAGGAATTCCTCTATTGAGTAAAAACAATATAATAGTAAATGGTTCTTTACACATTTCTTGAATTGGCTGAAATTCAATGATTTTACAGATACTGGTAATTTTTTTAAAATTTTGACATTTATAGAATTTTGCTCTGTGACGGACAATCTTAATTTAGGAGTTCTGAGTTCATTCGATGATCTTGTAGCATGGTTGTGGACATCAGCATTAGTTGAGTATAGAGTTATATTAGTAAAAATCTCCAGTAGAGTTTGATAGATATAGACACAAGGAATTGGTAAAATTCTGAATTTCTTGAATAGTGGCTGACAGTGGGCATGGAAGGTTGCACCATCTATGATCCTTAGCGCCTTTTTTTGGAGTCTGAATACTCTAATTGAGTGTGTTGAGTTTCCCCAGAGAATAGTACCATAGTTAAGGTGCGAGTGAAAGAGAGAATGGTAGGAAGTTATTAATATTGGAATGCTCAATACTTTTTTAGTTGTCTCAATAGGAATAATTGGGTGGAGAGTTTTTTGCATAAATGATCAATGTGGGCACTCCATTTTAACCTGTCGTCTAGCACAATACCTAACAGGTTGACTGAGTTATTCGAGGTAAAATAGTTGTTAGCAGAGAAGAAATTTTTTTGGGTTTTTTCTTGATTTAATTTAAGATTATTCGAACTGAATCAAATATGAGCCTTGTTTTTGGCTTGTTTAGTAAGATTGTTGAGTGTGATAGGGTTGCAATGTGTTTCAATTAAGGTTGTGTCATCTGCAAAACAAATACATCCAGAGGGCGACATATAGTGAAAAATATCGTTGAGGTAGATAAGAAACAACAGTGGTCCCAATACACTTCCCTGCGGGACTCCGTGGTTTATGTTCTGGAATTCAGAGAAATTGTTCTCTATGGCTACACACTGAATTCTGTTATTGAGATAGGACTTTATAAGTTTCAGAGGTACCCCCCGCACACCGTAGAAGTTTAGTTTTTCTAGTAGTTTATCATGCGATACACAGTCGAAGGCCTTGGATAGGTCGCATAAGGTGATTTCCGTATGTTTGCCATTCTCAAGGCCCTCGACTATGTTCGCAACAATGCGGCAGATAGCCTAAATCGTGGAGCAGTTTGGTCGAAAACCAAACTGTCCTTTGTTGAGAGTATTATGTTTATTAAAAAAGAGCAACAATCGTTCCTTCAGGATTATTTCAATAATCTTACTGATAATCGGGATAATAGAGATGGGTCTGAAATTTGTGGACAAATCAGGGTCTCCTTTTTTATATATTGGAAGTACCTTAGTGATTTTTAGATTGTCAGGAAATATTCCATGGAGGAAACATAGATTGATCAGGGTTACTAGGGGTTCAATCAGCATGGTCGCTGTGCCCTTTATGATTTTACTGTTTAAACAATGTATATCAAAACAGTTTGAATTTTTCAATTTATTTATTGCAGCGTTCACCTCTTCGTGATTTACTGGTCCTAGGAAAAGTGAATCTTTTGTTTTGGGGAGGTCATTCAGAAAATCACTCGAAGAATGGTTAATATCAGGTAATTTAGGATGATCTCCTCGGCAACATGTGTGAAATACTCATTGAAATCGTCAGGACTGAGTTTAGATATTTTAGATTTCTTCGCTTCCTTATTCCTTTCGTGATTTATTAACTTCCAAGTCTTTGCTTGGTTAGTAATTTAGATAAAATTTAGGAATATTTTTTGTTGCCACGCCTTATTATTTTTTCTATCTTGTGGATCGTTTGTCGAGTCACATATTATTTTTATGGAAAGTAGGGAGTCTCTCATGGACCTTAGGTTGTTGTTAAAAAAATGGAGGTCTGTATTTGTTAGCTATTTTTTTCTCGGGAAAATGTTTCTCCACCATGGTTTTTAACTTGTCCACTAGATAGTTTGACAATAAATTACAATTTTTTTTATTATTTTCTTGGGGTAAATTAAAAACGGTCCAATCCAGGTCCGTAAGTGATTCCTTCATTTTACCAAGGCCAATTTCATTTATTTTTCTTGTGAAGTTTTTTGCTGGAAGAGTATTGTGTGGAGTTTGAACAAGTATTTTTTGGGCCCGGTGGTCTGAGAGTCCCGGATCGACTATATCCACCGAGTAACTGGATTTATTTAAGTTTGTTAGAATGTTGTCTATACAACTAGCAGATCTAGAGCTCACTCTGGTATACTCGTCGATTGTGAATCTCAGACCAAAGGACTGTATAATTTCTGACCATTCCAACGTTGATTTGTCACTTTTTTTAATATTTATGTTGAAATCACCCAGTATAATGATTTGATTGTATTTTGCGAAAAGCTTATCCATAAGATTATTGAAATGTAGAAAAAATATCTGTAAATTCCCATGCACACAAGATCTATACATAGTGATAATACAAATATTTGTGTTTGAAAGCACAATACCACACATTTCGAATGAAATTCTTCACAGTATTGTGTGATGATAATGGTATCGAAGGCCTTGGCCAAATCGATAAATACTCTAATTCTAGCCTTGCTATTGGTGAAGTTTGACAGATGTCTCTTTCCAACCAATAGCAAACTAAAATTAGAACCCGCGAACAGTTTGCATCAAAAAGAAAGCTGAGGAAGTAAATATACCCTGTGTGGTCTATTGTTACAGATTACTGAATTGAAACTGAAACGAAATTGAAACCATCTGAAACGCTAATAATCTCTATTATTAGGCCAGTAGATATAGACAATCAATTCACGTGATTTCCAAAAGTTTTCAAACTTCAATGGTATGTTAGTGCACTAATGAAAACAAACTATAAAATTTTGCAGAAGTCTGTCATGAACGGAACATTGTTTTAATTGCAAAAAACGTTTTCATGCTTTATTATTGCACTGAAAATTGCAAAAGTTCTGCAAACTAGACATACCGATAGTAATGATGTTTTACAACATGCATTAAGTTTGCAACCTTGTAAAAGTTACGGAACCTTGTTTTTTGTCATTTTAATTTGTTTAAAAAAATTACAAAAGTTCTGCAAATTGGATAAGTGAATGAAAAAAAAGTTTAACATATGCACGTACATTTGCAACCATTTTTGAAAAGCGCATCATTTATTTAATAAAACTTTTTTATCGACGCTGCCATTTTCAATACACACAAGCATTGAAATAATTACAAAAGTTTTCTTTTGTGGTTGCAAATAAAGAGAATATCGGTCTCAGTGGATTTGTAACTTTGCACCCTTATACGAAAAACGGAACCTATTTATTCACTAATATATTTTTTTTGCATTTTTACAGCTGCTGAAATAATTGCAAAAGTTCTGCAAATTGCAGTTATAATTACGACTAATATTTTACGTGACGTGACGTGAAATAGGCCAAGTGCCGCCAAGTTGATATCAAACTTTTACATCTTAAGCTGGATTATTTCTTCCATTCAAACTATATCATTGCAAAAATGCATTTTTAAGAAATGGTTTTATTGCACGTTTATTCACACCGACCTAGTTATCAAAATCTATTTAGATAGTATCATTCCAATTATATGTAATTTAATCTCTCTGTTTATCGATGTAGGTTATTTGAAAAAATATACGAGCAGGATATCCTATTTGTGGTCTAAATGGGATCGTCGTTTTTTCATCTCGCGTATGGAAACATCTATCACTTTCAACCACAAACCACAATGTTGATTATTTCAACAAATTATTCAGAAAATATAGCGGGGAAACACAATATGTGATAATCGTATACCAATTTGTTATAAGTAGATTAAAAAAAAAACCTGTAAAAAAATAGAACACTTTTGAAGACTAAGCAATGTTCCGGCAACTCTTCACGTGCTGTAGGTAGTAACGAGTATACTCTATCTTTCAAATGTTAATGGGTGTTGAGTCTGGTGATCTTGTAGATCATTTACAAATGTGAACGTGTGTTCCTCAAACCTTTCGCCCAGAGAGTTCGTTATAGTTCCAGTATTGTGAGGTGATGCTCCGCCATTTTTGAAGTGAACGGCATCTGCTAAAGGTAGAGAAGAGAAGGTAAACAGCACTCCCCAGTCAACGGCCCTTCAAAAATAATCAAACATTGAATAGTCAGTATTATTCGGTGTGTTATTTTTGGCATTTTTCTGATGTTTAAACAAACAGGTGTTGGTAAATGTACGCTAATTGAGACATGCCTGCTGGACTCAGAACGCAGCTCTATTAAATTCCTTTCGGAGGAACGGTCGAAAAAAAAATAATATATTTTTCGACGCTATATTTGGCTAATAGAAACACCAACGTCCTTCTGTCAACCAAAATATCACACACCCTTTAACAAATTTTTTAGCACTTTTTTGGACCAAGAAATGTCGTTTTACAAAATTTTCAGCTTTTTTACAAGCTTTTATTTAGTTTCAATGGTGTCTGTGTGTCTGTAATCAAATCTTGCAAGTTAAATTTCACCCACTTCTAGCTTCCCGATTAACGTGAAATTTGGCAGGTGTGCATAGTTCCCGTGACATTGCATTATGTAATTTTTGTTAGAAAAAACAAACAAAATGGTGGCTCTTAGATTTGTGGTTATGGTCCGATTCGACTCAAAATTGGTATGTGGGGATTTTTGGTGTTGAAAATTATTATTTTTTTGTCAAAATTAATAAAATCAAAATGGTGGATCCAAGATGGCGGACGATCTCTGTGATTATGGTCCGATTCTGTTCAAAATTGGTATGTGGAGGTTTTCGGGGTCGGAGATGATAATTTTATTGTCAAAATTCATAAATTCAAGATGGCAGCTCCAAGATGGTGGAAAGTTTTGTGATAATGGACCGTTTCTATTCAAAATTGGTTGTCGGGGTTTTTGGTCGGAGATTATGAATTTAGTCGAAGATTATTGATTTTTTGTCAGAATTCATAAATTGAAGATGGCGGACGAGTTAATCTTTAGATGTTCTCCTCATTGAAAAGCTAGATAGCACAGCAATTATTTTTTACTTTTTAGTGCTTGCCTTTAAAAATGTTTTTTTATTAATTATTTTTTATAATGTGAACAGATCACACATAGTGTGGAATGGGAACTTAGTTCCTTCAATTTTCACCCAGTAAATGATGCCGCTCGTATTCGCTTAGTTCAGTTCGAACAAATTCAGTGGTAAAGAGCAGTTGCGCCTAGCTACTGTTTGTTACTGTTGTGCCCAAATAATAATTCTAATAAAAAGAAAAAAATCACTGCCACCGAAGTGCCTCCAGCGGAGTGAATCATTATTTCCTAAGGTTCGATAGCAACTAGCTTTGTTTTTCTGTAGACTGTACTACAAACAAACCTAATTAATATCTCACGCAAAAGAAGAAAACGCATTGCTTTCCAAAACGATGGCAAGCCAATCAACCTTATAAAGTAAGCGCTAGCAGTGATTTTTTTTCGAGGGTAATATCAAATGTGCTAGGGGTTTTATTGCTCATTTTTTTTTTAATTTTCGAGAAAGCATTTTGCTATACATATACATCATGAAAGTAGTCAAAAACGAATTGAGGATTCATAATAGTTCAAGAAAATATATATACTAAGGTGTAACCAGATAAACATTTTTAATTATTTTGATGTGTAAATAAAAAATAAAATAAAAAAAAACATATTCATAATTTTTTATCCAGTTGATTGAAGTGTATATTTCAGTTCGATTTTGAATTTCGCCATTAATTTAATTTTTTTATGTTGTTAGGAATTGAATTATAAATGATTATGCCATCATGGTAAATACATTTCTTTCCAATTTCGGATTTAACATTACTAATGGATAAAAAATTTGTTTGCCTAGTGGTATAATTATGAATTTTGTCCATTTCAGTGAAACTTATATTAGATGTTTTTTTTATTTTATTTTTACAAAATGAATAAAAAATTTTTTTTAAATTTTTATACAAATTTATTGTTGCTTCCAGATGTGGTAATTTATATATACATTTTATTGATTTATTTTGTAATGATTTTAATAGTTTTAAAATGGAATTATTTGCAGTTTCCCATATAGAAATGAGATACTGCAAGTGTGAATAAATTAAACTTAAATAGATGTTTTTTTTTAATTTTAGTGGTATATAATTTCTTATTTTATAAAGAATGCCCATAAGAGGTGATATTTTCTTCCGAATTTTTTCGATATGCTTTTTCCATGATAATTTTTTATCGATATAAAGTCCTAAAAATTTTGTTGATTTAGTGTAATTTATGATATTTTTTTCGAAATGAATGGAACTGGTGGGAGTGTCAATTGTTCTTTTAGAAACATTCATGTAGGAAGATTTATTGAAATTAATGGTCAATTCATGTTGCTGTAGCCAAATGAAAATTTTTTTATATCATTATTCATGTAGTTTTGTATTTTTTTATAATCGTCCGAAAAATACATATAATTGTAGTGTCATCAGCAAATAATTTCATTCTTCCTTCTAATTTTAATTTTGAAAGATTGTTTATATATAGTAGATTATTATTTTCAAGATAATCAAAAAGTCTTACATGCATCATTCTTTCTAAAATTTTCGAAAAAATTGGATAGAATTGAAATTGGCCTATAATTATTTGAATCATTTATTTTTGTAAATTGGTGACACCTTCGCAATTTTCATATCATTTGGTACTATACCTTTTTCAAATGATTTTGAGATGATAAAGAATAAAATTGGTGATATTTCGAATTTGACTGCTTTAACAATTCTTACACTAATTTTATCATAACCACAAGCTTTTTTTGGATCTAAATTTTCAATGACTCCTTCGATTTCAGATATACTGATAGGTTTTAGGAACATGGATGAAACACTTGATATATCATTAACAAGTTCAAATGTTTTGGGAATAGCAGATGATAATTTATTTCCGATATTTACAAAGAGAATATTGAATGCCTCACAGATTTTGATTGCATCTTCAATTTTTAAATTGTTTGATTCCAAACTTTTAACATATTTATGATTATTGTGATTTGATGTATTATGCAACAAGGAATTTATACCATTCCATACTACCTTGGGAGTGGAATTGGTGAATTGCTCTTGATAATATTTGAATTTCTTTTCTCTAGAGATTTTTTTAACAAGTTTATTGAGATGAGAATATTTTTCTATAAAGTTATCTGAAAGGGGGTCTTTTTTTCTTGTAGAAGTATTTGTCACGTTCTTTTATCAATTTTGCTATGTGATCATCAAACCATGGCTTAGATTCTTTTTTACATTTATATTTTTTCATGAATGAACAGGAGTCAAAAACTTCCAATAATTTTATATATGCTTCATTTGGATTATTATAAAATTGAATTGTATGATTTACATTTATTAGTTCCTTTTTTAATCTTTCAAGATTGAAATTTTTTACTGAAGCTTGAGGGAAAATTAAACAAAAATTGCGATAAAATCCTTTAGCACGAATGATATTTGATGAGAATATTCATGTTTTATTCGAATTTTCAACGTGGAAACTTACAACAATTCTTCTCGTTTCAAAATCGAAGGAATCGCTTTCAGATTCATTCATAATGATTATTCACTGCTCTTGAACTCACTCAAAAACTTAAAATACATACTTTCTTCACTATGAATAAAAAAAAAATGTGTATCTGTATTCATTATTGAAATTTATTTTCGGAAATAAAAAAAAGTTTTTGACGGTGGTCGGATTCGAACCCTGGTCGCTTTTTTCGTGGCCTGCTCCTTAGCTACTAACTAGGCCATCTCGGCTTTGTTAGGAGGTATAATTTTGAATGCCTGTTGAGTTTATGCATATACTAATTGAGTTTTGTGTGATTTGTGCTATTTTGAGATTTTTAATGAAGTTGTTAGTGGTTTTACCGTTCTTTATGAAATATTTCTAGTTCCGCGTGATAGTCTGGTTATCTACCCACTACTCCACAACACCCATTGATTGTGAATATGAGAGTTATATGATTCACAGCCTTACTTGGCTCATTTAACAGGCTGAAAAATTTATATATTTGAATTTTAATATCAAATCACTGTATGTAGTGAGCTCAAATTCCCTTATTTAATCCATTTTGCATTTCCTGTTTCCTTACAGGAATTGAATTACATATAATATATGAAGTGAATGCGTTGGCATATAATGGCAGGTGACAGGGCATAGTGTGGTGTTATCGAAAAACAAAATCGAATCTACTAGTGGTTTTATCGAAAAACAATATCGAATCTACTAGCGGTATTATCGGGGATAATACCATAAGTGCTTTAAAAATTACCGATAATTCTGAAAAAAATTGCACGAGTTAATTTTTTTCGTTGTTTCAAAGCATGAATTGCCCGACTCTGAAGGAGAGGGGCAACTTTTTGAAACAACGAAAAAAATAACCGAGTGCAGTTTTTGAAAAAAACACGTTTTTTCAGAATTATTTGGTTAATTTTTAAAGCACAAATGGTTATCAGTAGAAAATTTCAAGAATACAAAAAGATTCATATTATTTATTGTTATAGTTGATACTACAACTATTGTAAGTAATATTGTCACTGCAGTTGAATTGTCACCTAGCGCGCTGAATTACAGCGATAATCCACATAGTAGGTGGATTACCGCTGTAATTCAGCGATAATTCCACACCTCTTATGGACATTTTTACACATGAGTGAAATTTTCACTTAAAATTGCACGAGAGGTTTGTATTTTATCGGATTAATTTGGGTTGTTTAATGAGAAACTGTTGCCTAGCAATTAGACGAGAAAAACTGTGAACTATTAAAAACGCGACATCGAAGGTGGAGCGTTTTTAGGTTGACAGTTTTTCGAGTCAAATTGCTAAAGGAAACAACACAAATGTACCCGATATCAATACAAACATCGAGTGTAATTCGGCTGGACAATTTAATGAATAAGAAATTTAGAAACATATCAATGCAAACTTTATTTATTTTGGCAACCAACACCGCGATAATTGATAAACAAATGAATAAGTGAAAAAATCACTAGTGCATTTACTGCTGCAAAAGTTGCAGCAACTTTTGCCGCTGTCAAACTGACAATTGCACTGTGGCATATGCGATTTTTTATACATGAGTTGAATTGTCACTTATAATCTCCCTAGAGCATGAATTATTGCCGGAAATTTTTTGAGTACATGCATTTTTTGAAAATAATCACGAGTCGCGAAGCGACGAGGAATAATTTTCTTTAAAAATTCATGTACGAGACAAATTTCCCGCAATTAATTCAAGCACGTGGGGGATTTGGTAAGAAAATTTTATACCGGAATTATATTTAAATAGAAAACATTAAGTAAATATTTATTTTGACGTTATTCACAAATAAATAGAAGGCTGTGTGTAATGGGAGTTTTGGGGGAGATTTTTTCTGATTTTCCCCGTTCGCTAGTAAAATAAACTATATAATATCAGATAAACTATTATGTAAAATTAATTGATTTCATACAATTTTCCTACTAGGTTTCAGAGAAATATTATTATTGATTAAAAATAAAAGTGGATGTTCGTATTGCGGGATATTTTTTTTTATTTTTGAAAAAATTTCATATAACTTTCTTACTAGGTTTCAGGGAAATGTCAATATTGACTACAAACAAAGGAGATATACAGCAAAAAATATATAACTATACCTATACATATATACTCAAATATTTTTCATATTCCTTTAGGTTTGAATCTATGAAAAATTAATATTAGCGGTAATAATTTGTTTTTTAAATAATTCAGGAAATCGGGATATTTTATTCTTTTTTTTATTGGTGCCCCTTTTTACCTATTTAAAGCACGCCTCAGCGTGTTTAAATCGAACTTTAAAAAACGCGCGTTTTTTAAAGGTAACCATGACAACATCAACAAATCGAGAAACGTGAAGTCTAAATGACAAATTTTTGATCTGACAGGAGTACCATGTAACGTCAAATAATATATTACTCACAATTCGTTCATTTATATGTGCTCCTCCATCCATTTGATGAACTTTTCATATTTTTTTTATATATATCACTGGATTTTTGCGGTATTAACCGCGATTCTGCCTCACTATTCAAAAAATCGATATTAGAATCATTCATTTTTGAGCTCTGGTGACAACAAATATTGATCTTTGGTAACAAATTGCAAATGAATGTTTTTCTCATTTCCATGACAACGAAAGGTATACTGATGTCACATCACGAATTCAACCTTCTGGCATTATTAGTTCTTATTTCTATTTTTTGTAGTAATAATACCAGTATATATGATTTCAAAGTGCACCAATAAAAAAAAATAACGTAAAGTATTCGTGGATAACTGGTCTTAAAAACACTTGCTCTATTTCGAGCACTCCGGCTGCGCCGTCGTGCTCGAAAAATCGCGCGTGTTTTAAAGCCCTTTTTATCCACTTATACTTTAATATACTATTATTCTAAATAGAATGTTGTTGGCGTATGTTGCCGGTTAAAAAAATATTTTGTAAAGTTAGCCATGGATTTGACATTCACAACTCCTGTCAATCAATATTTTATTTGTGGCATTATAAGTTCCTCATAACATTGTATACAATCATAAGTTAGTAAAAAGTGATAATGAAATGAACTTTCAATCGTATGAATTGTGTTTCTTTTGCAAAGAATCACAGTACATTAAAATGTAAAATATCTAACATACCTAGTGGAAGAATCTGGATTAAATCCTGAGCAAGAAAACTTATTTAAAGAGATTGGCAACATTCTGCGTGATAGTGTGCCTTCTTTTGGACACAAATCATACTCAAAGAAATAAACTGGTGTCTCAGTATTATTTTTATTTTATGAAACATTGTATTGTTAAAAAAATACCGGTTCTGTGTTTTATTCACCACTTAGGAAAGAGGAGGTAGAAGTGGAATTTTTTAAGAATATAAAATTAATGATATAGAATGTACACCTTAATAAATTGTTGTAATATTTCCAACTTATAAAGTAAGTAAATAAAAAATATTATCAATATTATTTCAATATTATTTTTGTCTAATTATATGATAGCTGTCATGTGCCGGGAAATTTGCAGAAAATTTGCTGATTACCAAAGTAACAATGTCGAAATAAAGCATCTGATTGGTTGAAAATGACTGGTATAAAATGTTCAGTATAAAACAGCGAGAAGACGTTTTATCACCATAAAACTGATTGGTTCTCTGTTTGATTAGCTCAAAAATAACGAGGGAAATAGTCGTTTTAAAAACTACTATTCGCTCTAAGAAATGCATCCGCTTGTTTTTTCGCTTATACAAGTTGATTCAGAAAACTGGAGGATTTCTCACAAAACTTCTCAACTATTTTTCTTCATTTGGCGCGACGCTGATGAGGTATTCTTATTCCTTATCGTAATGCATACACAAATGGGGATCGTTTGACTATATATTTTCTATAATAGCGGTATATCCTCATTATAATATTTTATCACAAAACCTACACCTGTCTTTTCGAATATGTGTCCCTTTATAAATTTTTGCGGTTGTTTCCTGGGACCTAAAAGGGACCGAATGCGTTACCGGCCACTTATAAGGGAAAAATCAGTCGATTCGCCATCGGTATGTATTAGTCAAATTGTTTTTCCCTATAAAAAAACGGAACTCTTATCAGGTCATTCACGTGTCCATCTGTGTAGCAGAGGCTGTTTTATACAGTGCTTCTCAAAAGTCCCCTCCCCCCTCTTATTTTTGGAACGATTATACATAAACAAGTGAAATTTGGAAACTGAATATTAAAGGTCGTAAACTTCCCTACTAGTGATGATAGATGACGAAATCGTCAGAGATGACGTCACAAGGCCATTGTGACCAATAACTTTAAATTGAACCCTACGGCAAGCCACACCTCTTTTGAAAGGTATCGAAAAAACCTATTCAATGATACTAATTTTGTTTGTGTTTATGGCAGTTTAAATGGCTCATTAGTCAACACTAAAATTTAAATTCCATTCAGTATGATATTAATTACAGATTTAAGAATCAGTATCTACTTAAAGAAATTGCTCGAAGTGACCTCCATTTACTTCCTGGCAGTGAAATATCCTATTTTCAAACTCTTCTCGTACTTTTGCAAATGTGTCTACGGAAACAGCATCACATTCTGCAACAATACGTTATTTTAAAACGTCAATATTGTCAGGTTCAGTGGCGTAAACCTTCGATTTAAGGTACCCCCACATAAAAAAATCCAAAGGTGTGAGGTCCGGTGATCGAGCTGGCCATTCCGTTGAACCTCGTCGTCCAATCCATCTACCACGATACTCCTTATCCAAATACCGTCTTACTGCACCGTAAAAGTGTGGAGGAGCACCATCCTGTTGTAATGTTATTTCCAAATTGTCGAATTCATCTGGATTATCTTCCAAAATTTCAAGGATTAACGGTTCTATTGCGTTTTGCAATAGCTCCAGATAAACCTCACCAGTTAAATTAGTATATGAAAAAAGAGGCCCAACGAAGTGGTTTCCCAGGATACCTGCCCAAACATTCACCTTTCGGGGAAATTGGGTATGTGTTTCACGAAACAGGTGAGGATTTGCGTCACTCCAATACACATTCTGTGTATTTACATTTCCATTTGTAGATAGAAAGTACTTTAGTCACTAAAACAAATTGTTTTGACATAGTCTGGCTGTTGGTTAATTTTAGTTTCCATATTTTCACAAAATTCTAGTCTTCGGTCTGGGTCGTCGTCTGAGAGTTAATGAACCATTTTTAATTTGTATCGATGAAATTTGTTTTTTTTTCAACACCCTGTGTACTGTACTTCGACTGACTTCACAGGTAGATGCAACGTGAGTTGTTGAAGAAGTAGGATTAACTATTACTTCTGCCAGTATATCAATTTTTTTCTCATCAGAAATTTGTGGTCTGCCAGATCGTTTCGCATCATTAATACTACCCGTTGTTTCAAACTTACGAAGAAGCTTCCTTAAATAAGTCCTCGAAACGGGGCGATCGGGAAACCTCTCATTGAAAATGCGTTCTGCTGCATGAATATTTTGTCCAGTTTCACCAAGAATTAGGATCGCTGCTGCTTTATCACCTAAAACACGTACCATTTCGCTTCTTGAAGCACTTAAACGTTCGGCTCACAACAGTTTAATACATTAATGAAATGTACAAAAATATTAAAAGTACCAAAAGCTGCTAAAACAGTTAAACGTTCGATCAACAATACACAAATTATTAAATGTACAAAAACTTGGACAATTACAAAAACGTCGAATTAGGGAGACTAACGAAAACGTCAGCTTCTTTGAAAACTATCCAGAGGCGGAGCTTGAATTTGGAATTTTAGTATTAACTGATTTAATTCATCACAGCTTTGCGTTTTTTAAAAGCGAGTTGCCAAAACTGCCATGAACACAAACAAAATTAGTATCATTGAATAGGTTTTTTCGATACCTTTTAAAAGAGGTGTCGCTTGCCGTAGGGTTCCATTTAAAATTATTGGTTACAATGGCCTTGTGACGTCATCTTTGACGATTTCGTCATCTATCATCACTAGTAGGGAAGTTTACAACCTTTAATATTCAGTTTCCAAATTTCACTTGTTTATGTATAATCGTTCCAAAAATAAGAGGGGGGGAGGGGACTTTTGAGAAGCACATTAATTATATGAGGCAAAAAAAAGTGAGAATGATCTTATTGTCACCGGGTATGCCGTTGGGCCATTCTGATACAGACCCATTTCGTAGGTACTCAGCAACGTAGTAAGACACACGGCTCCCCCCCAATACGCCCCTCCCGCCCAGCAAATCCAACAGATCCCCCAACAACAACAACCACAGATCCCCCCCCAACAGCAACATATCCCTCAACTGCAACAACCTCCTCCCCAAGTCCAGCTGCAACAGCAGCAGCAACAACAACACCAACCCCCGCCCCCCCACCACACCCCCAGCCCCTCCAGACCCAATACGACGAGGACATGGGCTACCGCACGATGACTCGCGAAGACGTGGCCATTCTTCAGGAGAGGCGGTATCCCCAACCGATCGCCCCCCCCCCAACAAACACGTGCCTGTACCGCCCGCGATGCCCTTGGGGGCACCCAGCCCGGTTTCTCCGCCCCAGATGGCGCCGGCGGCGAATCAGCAGGGGCACCAACGCGCGATAAGTGCGCCGCCGGCGCCAGCGCCTCCCCCGCCCCCCGGACCGCCGGCGATTGTCGCGGCTGCTCCCCCGCCCCCTCCGCCGCCGCCTATGAACATGTCGAGGTCGCAAAGCAGCGACGGAGGGGAGGTGAACTCGTTGGCTGCGCAGTTGCAGAATGCCAAGCTCAAAAGGAATAATAAGGTAAGTGAATTTTCAATGAGCTGTTGAAGCTTCTTCTATTGGACTATTTATTAATGGGATAAAGCTGTTATAGTGTTTCAAATACCAATTGCAAAATATAAAAACTCCTTCGGAACCCAAAGAGAGTAAACGTTATCTGTATAGGAGGTACTAGTAAGCTCTAGCCAATCAGAATCTTGTAGCATTCATCAGTCATAGTGACGTACATGGACATGAGTACAGGTGGCCCACGTATCATACAGAGTGGTCTAATATACATTCAAGAGCCAAGCATGCAGCAGCAATTATGGCGGTTGGAAGGTGCCATAGAAGGTTTTGCAAAAAGGTCCCAGAACATTCAGGAGTTCCAGGGAGCGAAGAGGCAGACTGGCCAAGATAGGATCACAATTTTAGTACAACTACCACTCTTTTTCCTGGTAGTGGATATTTGACCACCCCTCTTTGGTCATCTTTTTTATTTTCCTGTGTACCATCTTGGTATGCGTTTTTGAACACTTATATTTCCACATATGAATCACTTTTCGTACGCGGTTGAAATTCTTCCGACATCGCCTAGCTAATTTTCTAGCTCTTCACGAAGTACAATACTTCATGAATTTATACATAAAAATTGTGGTGGCCCGAGTCCGCATCCTTGGGCACTTCTACATTATTTTAGTTTTCATTCGACATTTACGTATCTCAGTTTAGTTTTATCACTCCCACTTTGATTGTGGTTATATTTTGTGCAATTTCAATTCATCAGCATCACATAGCAGGGAAAGTTAACTAGACGGTTAGGCTAGAATAGCTGGTAGAGACTTTTAGCATTCATCAGTCATAGTGACGTACATGGACATGAGTACAGGTGGCCCACGTATCATTCAGAGTGGTCCAATATACATTCAAGAGCCTGTAACTCTCAGATACCAGAGTGCGCTAGTCCGCCACTGTCCAGAGAGAATGGTGGCCATGACATGTCGATATACGTCACTATGACTCACAAATGATCTTCCATCTCTTTCTATTAGTGGCACCATTGTCTTATGGGGAATAGACTCTCCTACTCAGATAACGTTCACTCTCTTTGTTCGGAACTCTTAGAGCTCGTCCAGTATTGAAACGACAAAACGACTGTTTGGTTAGTTTGGTAGGTAGAGAGGGGTAAAACACGAGTGGACACGATCTGCTGTGCTAGGGCGAATCTTCACCAGTGTCTTGGCATGCAGCGTTTGAAAGGTTAGGTTTGTTTGATTAATAAATAGGTAGTGCAGTTGTTTATTCAACTTTGCAATAGTTTACTCGTTACCTTGCCAGAATGCCCAGTGGTAAGTACTATTCAGTAGCGGAAAACGTGTTAGGAGTGTTAGGAAAGTTATAGGAGTGTAAGTTCTCTACGTCTCGTGAATCGCCTATACCAAATAATTTAGTACGCCTATGAAATTTCTATTGATAGCCACAGCTAGACAATGGTTCGGGCATCTTCGGGAAAAATTGGTTGTTAGGTAGGGAAAGGCCAAAGTGATCGTTTCAATACTGGACGAGCTATACCGACCATTTAGTTTGATCTGCATTAGGCGGAGATACTTCATTTTATTACTACGTTCTATGTATACAATCTTTCATAGCTTTGTCAATTGTTTTGCAACGGTCCGAACGCAGTACTCCACTGATATCGCAAAGTATCTCACTCCATGGTTTTCAAACATAAAACATATGATTTATAGCTTTGCAGTCTCGATACGCTACTTGGCCAATACGGTGCTTTTAACAATACGATTCGCCGTTTTTATTGTTTCTGTTTACACAGATTGTTCATTTTGACGTGCGTCCATCAAGTCCTCGAGGACAGACGCTTTCTTTGTTGTATAGGAGATTTTATAGGGGTGGTAAACATTTTTTTTTCTTAATTTGGCATGAGTGCCGTGCGTATATATTAAATATTGATTACTCCTCACATAACTGTGTTCTGCTATCGATAATGGATGAACTATACTCCAGTCGGCAGAGAATCAAAAGTATGTGTTTATATAGATATTGCGTGTTAACAGCTATTTTAGTGTGTTAACACGAAAATGCTCTCCCTACATTTCTGTCAACTGGACTCTGTGGAATCATTCAATTTAATTTTTTTGTTTCGCTTTCGACAATTAAAGTACCCTTTTACCTCATTCTGGGTGTATTTTTAGTGTCCACAATTTGCGATTGTTTCAATTCGGTGAAGCGCCAACGAAAATTTCAATCGCTTTTGCGAGTAACTTTAAAAATAGGCGTTTTTTTCAGGAAAATGCCGTACTTTTTTGTAGATATCGATATACCCTACAAAAATAGTCTCATGTCATTTTCCTTGAGAATGAGTTGTGCTCGACGAACGATGGATTTATATCTATATGAAAGCATGCAGCAGCATTTATGACGGTGGGAAGGTGTCATAGAAGGTTTGGCAAAAAGGTGAGCCTCATGTGGGTTCCAGGACACTCAGGTGTTCCAGAGATCGAAGAGGCCAAAATAGGATCGGAATTCTAGTACAACTACCTCTTTTTTCCTGGTAGTGGATATTTGGCCACCCCTCTTTGGTCATCTTTTTTACTTCCCCCGTGTACCATCTTGGTATGCGTTGCACACTTATATTTTCACATATGGATCACTTTTTGTACCCATAGCAATAGTTTCCGTAATGTTAGGGGAGATTCCTTCGGTTTCCATTCTTAATTTAACGCACGCGGTCGAAATTCGTCCTCACGAATTACAATACTTCATGAATTTATACATAAAAATTGTGGTGGCCCGTCTCCGCATCCTTGGGGCACTCCTACATTATTTTAGTTTTTATTCGGCATTTACGTATCTCAGTTTTAGTTTTATCACTCCCACTTTGGTTGTGGTTATATTTTGTGCAATTTCAATTTATTGAACAGGGGAAGTTGACTAGACGGTTAGGCTACAATAACTGGTAGATACTTTTAGCAGGCAGCTAAGAGTTTTGTGTTGACCAAAATCTCATTAGTAGTATTTGTAAGAAGTGAGAACAGCAGATTTGTTGAAGAGGTGGGATTAAATGGGAACCAACTTGAACATTTTATAGAATATTTCGAATGGTGCACTTTATTACATCTTGTTTATTTGTATTTCTCAGAATACGCCCCCACCGACTGAAAATAGTGGATCGTCTACGAGTAGCGGCGGTAGCAGTAACTACGGTACGATCGGAAGGGGTGGTGGAGGAAGCATGGCTTCCATGATGGATGAAATGGCTAAAACTCTCGCTAGGAGGAGAGCGGCGGTGAGTTAATAGCCAAATTACTGCGAAACAAACTAGAGACATATGTTGATAGGAATATTCAATGACATTGCAGGTTGAGAAAAAGGTGCCCGACAAGGACGAAGAAGACAAAAAAGCGGCCATTTGGGAAAAAACAAACACCCTACCTAGTAATACATCCAAATTCAATTCGGAATCGCCGAAAAGCGTGAGGAAAAGGTTCGGTTCGGCCTCGGAGGAGACCATCCTCAAGGTCAACGGCCTATCCGAGGCGAGCAGCCTCTCTCTCGGGCCGACGGAGATGGACAGTCTCAAGAACGAAATAGTCAAAGAAGTTAGGAAAGAAATCGCCAAAATGAAACAAGATATTATAGACGGTAAGTGGATTTACTACATAATTGGGAAAAGCTGTTTATTAATTTTCATTGACAGAAGTAACAAACCATATTTAGACTGAAAACTGGTGATTAGAAGAAAAAAATTTACATACAAAGTATATTTGGTCCAGGTGTAGTTCATAGGAGTAATAGTAAGGATCCGAAAAGTTTCCACCTTACCCGTGGGTGGAAACACCCTTTTGAGGCGAAAAAACACCCCCATACAGGACTTGGGTTTCGGCTTATCCCATTTCTCTTCGAATTCGTCATTCCCACGAAAAAACGGAATTGAGGCAAAAATATTCTTCATTAAATTATATAAAAAATTATGTTTGTTTTTTTTTTTAATATATATATATATATATATATATATATATATATGTGAAGAAATGGCCAGCTCAAATATAAAGAGTTATTCTAACGAATAACTCATTCTAAGGTGTCGAAAATGCAGACGAAAATAGCTACCACATGATGTTAAAGAAAAAATCCATCAAGTAATATGTCAAGAGATAAAATAAAAAAACATAAGACCTAATAAAAAATGATCTTTATGAACTAAAATTTCAACGCGTGTGATGCCAGACCGTGGGATAGAAAATTGTCAGGGATTCCATCATATATCATGAAGATTCATTATAGCAAAAAAAAACAACAATTCAAAGTGTTGACAAGATTAGGAATGTCTCCTGCTGAGAGATAACAAAAACTCGGATTTTTATTTATAAAAACGACGATAAATAATCGTCGCGCGATGAAAATAACTCTAAAACGAAATATCCCACCAAGAATAATCCTTAACATATGTGGGTTCTATCCTAACGCGAGTATTATAAATTAAAATCGTAAATAATAATGAAACCTGTCATCACGACCTGTTATGTGGGTAGACTGATAGCCACGCGTGGGTGAGCGTCATCCACTAGTGGAATATTGAATATAAAACCTGGCCTGTCTGTTGTAGAATTGAAAACAATTCAAAAACATAAGGAAATTATGAGGGATGAACAAGTATCATTCCAAATCAACTGTATGAATATTTTATAATTATATATATATATATATATACATATATATAAATGCTTATACCTACTTTTGTACTAAAATCGAATATGCCATTCAATTGAATAATAGTTGGAAAAAAGCCTGTTATGCCAAATTAATACAAAACACAAAAATAAAGCTTACCCTTGCCACTGTTTCAAATTCTGGATGCCACACACAATATATTTATCAACGATTTCTAGATTCTGAATATTAGTTATAAATTTATCAGTTATTATTTTTAGTAATTTAGTACAACATTTTCTCTGACGTGCACTGATTCTAGGTAAAACATTTTCTTGTTCCGATATTTACTTTTAAATAGACATTTTACTATTTGTATTTGACCGTATTTGAAGAACTTGAATCTGACTACATTGAATATTTGTACTCAAACTACTATGTATTAAATACTTCGAGCTGTGTACTGAGCCGTGACTTGCCTGAGATTTTTGTGAGACTTGAATGAGTCAGCTGTGAATGAGGTTACTTCGTTCCCTAATTTACGTGTTTTCTTAATAAGTGAGCCAGATATGACCCACATATGTTAGGGATTATTCTTGGTGCGATATTTCGTTTTAGAGTTATTTTTATCGCGTGGCGATAATTTATGGTCGTTTTTATAAATAAAAATCCGAGTTTTTGTTATCTCTCAGCAGAAGACATTCCTAATCTTGTCAACACTTTAAATTGTTGTGGTTTTTATCAGCTGTAATGAGTCGTTCATGATATATGACGCAATCCCTGATAATTTTCTATCCCACGATCTGGCATCACACGCGTTGAAATTTTAGTTCATAAAGATAGGTTTTATGTTTTATTATTATATTATTATTATTTTATCTCTCGACATGTTTATTACTTAATGGATTTTTTCTTCAACATCATGTGGTAGCTATTGCCGTCTGACGGATTCGAAGATAAGTGGAAAAACCGAAACCCAAGTCTCGTATGAGGCTGTTTTTTCGACTCCAAAGGGTGGTTTCACCACCCACGGGCAAGGTGGACAAAATATAATTTGTAAAAGAATTTTGTCTTTATAAAAGTTTAATACCCTGAACTATAAATTAAAGAAATATATCTTTTTGACGCTTGTGCTTTTTTTTTCAGCAATCAAATCTGAACTGAACCGAAGGTAATTTCTCGTATGTACTCGGTAGAACTGTGGGACTGTTTGAGAGATGAGAACATTTTTGTATCGTTTTTACACATGAACCAGACTAAACGACAATTTGTAACATTTAAGATATGTAATAATCTCGATATTTCTAACGTAAACAATGTACGTTTATGAGGTGGGAAAAAAACAACGGTCCGAGGAATGTATATTAGTTCGAGGGCATCTCTTTGGAGAACACAAAAAGTTAATGGGGGTTTATTGCAGAGTTGCGATGGTCTCGGAAAGCTATCGGAAATTTGCGGCATACAAATGGTTCTACAACATAGCCGTCTAACATTTGGCTATTGCGATATTATAAAAATCATATATTACAATGAGGAAAACATATTTACAACACAAGCATTTATAACTTCACAAAATTATATACAGTGTTATATGACATAACAGAAAATCATGCGGATTATCCATCGAGTTCGCGAAAATGAACATTCTTTATTTGATTTTTAAAAAGAGAAAAGGCAAAAGATTCTGATGGGTCCAATTCAATATTTCCGATTTTTTTTAATAATAAGATTCTACGAAGGCGTAAAGAGCCACTAATAGTTTTTTTTTAATAATTCCGACTTGGTATCTCGGAATTACGACTTAACATTACGGAATTCTGACTTAACAGCTCGGAATTTCGACTTAACATCGCGTAATTAGCTAATAACGACTTAGGAAGCCGGAATTCCGACTTAATATCTCGGAATTTCGAGATACTAAGTCGGAATTAGCTAATTCCGAGATACTAAGTCGGAATCAGCTAATTCCGAGTTAGTAAGTCGGAATTCCTACTTACTAAGTCGGAATTAGCTAATTCCAATATATTCAGTTAAAACTCCGACTTACTAAGTCGGAATTAGCTAATTCCGTGATACTAAGTCGGACTTAGTATCTCGGAATTCCGTCTTAACATTTCGGAATCAGCTAATTCTGAATTAACATCTCGTAATTTTCCGACTTAAGAAGTCGAATTCCGACTTAATATCTCGGAATTTCGAGATATTAAGTCGGAATTAGCTAATTCCGAGATAGTAAGTCGGACTTAGTATCTCGGAATTCCGTCTCAACATTTCGGAATCAGCTTATTCTGAATTAACATCTCGTAATTAGCTAATTCCGACTAAAGAAGTCGGAATCCCAATCGAATTTCGAGATATAAGTCGGAATTAGCAAATTCAGAATAGTAACTCGGACTTACCATAGTCGGAATTGCTAATTCCGAGATATCGGAATTAGCTTATTCTGAATTAACATCTCGTAATTCCGACTTAAAAGAAGTCGGAATAAGCTAATTTCGAGATAGTAAGTCGGATTCCATATATTCATGGAATCCGACTTACCACTCGGAATTAGCTAATTCGATATAATCGGATTAGTCTGAAATTCCGATTAAATTTCGGAATTCAATTTAAAATTCCAATTAGCTAATTCCGAAATATAATTCGAATTTCTGCTCACTGAGTCGGAATTAGCTAATTCCAACATATTCAGTCGAAACTCCGACTTACTAAGTCGGAATTAGCTAATTCCGAGATACTAAGTCGGGCTTTGTCTTGGAATTCCGACTTAACATTTCGGAATTAGCTTATTCTGAATTAACATCTCGTAATTCCGACTTAAAAGAAGTCGGAATAAGCTAATTTCGAGATAGTAAGTCGGAATTCCTACATACTAAGTCGGAATTCCAATATATTCAGTTGGAACTCCGACTTACCAAGTCGGAATTAGCTAATTCTGAGATACTAAGTCGGACTTTGTCTTGGAATTCCGACTTAACATTTCGGAATTAGCTTATTTAGAATTAACATCTCGTAATTCCGACTTAAAAGAAGTCGGAATAAGCTAATTTCGAGATAGTAAGTCGGATTTCTCTCACTAAGTCGGAATTAATTCCAACATATTCAGTCGAAACTCCGACTTACTAAGTCGGAATTAGCTAATTCCGAGATACTAAGTCGGACTTAGTGTCTGGGAATTCCGACTTAACATTTCGGAATTAGCTTATTCTGACTTAACCTCACGTAATTCCGACCTAGGAAGTCGGAATTTCGAGATACTAAGTCGGAATTCCGACTAAGTCGGAATTAGCTAATTTCGAGATAGTAAGTCGGAGTTCCTACTCACTAAGTCGGAATTCCAATATATTCAGTTGGAACTCCGACTTACTAAGTCGGAATTAGCTAATTCCGAGATACTAAGTCGGACTTAGTATCTCGGAATTCCGACTTAACATTTCGGAATTAGCTAATTCCTTTTTCCGACTCAACATCTCCGAATTAGCTAATTCCAACTTACTAAGTCGGAATTATAAAAAAAATTCAGTGACCTTTCTACGGTTGAAGTCCGAATATAAAAATATTGAGGAAATTAATTTCATTGGATCATGAAATTAAAGGTGGAATTAACACATTTCGAAATCGTGTCAAAATCAAACAATATTCAGATGAAAAATTGGAATTTCCTCATTTTTTATTTTATATAAATTCAATTCTGAAAGGGAAAGTCTACATAAAGTGATTTAGAAAATTTATAAAGATCCCAAGGGGGTGTTTATTGAAATTTTCGATTTTCCAAAGGTATACATCAACTCTCGGACTATTATATATTTCTACAGGAATGATGGGTTTTGCGGACTCCACACAATTTTTTAAATGATTTTAGAAAATTTTTGGAAACCAATAAAACCTTTGCTTTATACTTTTTTATGTTGATTGCAAAAATACCGAAAAACTGGTTTCATATTTTTACAGTTTCAAGTATTTTGATTTTTTGTTTTTTTTTTGTTTTAAAAAATCCAGGTGGGGCCCGTCAAACCTATTGGTACCGTATCTGCTTTTATTATCGTACATCGGCTGTTCTGTACATTAACGAAAATTTAGTTAGGCAAATTTTTTATATGACAAAAACAGTGGGGTTGCGCGAAATCGATATTTTGCCAGGAAAGTACAGGATAGCTGAGAGTTTTCGAAAAAATTGCTACATAGGTGTTGTAAAAAAATAGAGCACTTTTAATTTTACAAGTTTTAATATACTATTTATTTTGATATATAATTTATATTATTGAATATTTATAATGTTTTTAGTGATTTCTGTTGCGCAGTTACGATGAAAGATGGTGATATATCCAACATTTTCAAACACTTTTGAATTGCTCTCTTTAAAAAAAACTTCAGTATTAATGTAAATATACGATTTTTTATTTTTTTCCCCAATAGGAAATTCGGAAAAGACTGACGACATTGAAACTTGAATCATATGAATTCATTCATTCCTGAAATTACACTTTGCCCCAAACTTGAAATAAACACAAATAACTCCTCAATAAATCAATTTTTGCACGATAGGAAAATTAAAAAGTTCAAATATTACGGCGTTAATAATGAATTGTTATATTTTGTAGAAATTATGGACTCTCCCCTGTATTCCTATATTTATTGACCTTCCCCTTTATTCCTATCTTTATTTTTCCACGAAAAAAAAAAGTTCCATCTGAGTTCTCACAAAAAAATATATATTTAAAGACATTTCTTTATATACGGGGGTGATTCGATTAGTAAAAGAGAATCTGTCAAATTTTTTCTTGAACATTTTTTCGAACACCGTTTGTGAGGTTATTTGTGATTATTCTCGATTAGGAGTCGAGTTTGCTACAAAGTATACAGGGTGATTCGTAATTGAACGGACCAACTCACCCTTTTTGAAAGTTGGAGATTTTTTGAAGTTGTGGGGAAGATATTTTATTCTTCAACACATCTCGGAGTGAATCACCCTGTATAACAATATTTTCCAATCTTTTTCAGAAATCACAAAACACTGCCAAGCCACTAACGACATACTAATTTTTATTTTTTTAGTATGTCCGGCAGATTTTAAACTTGAAATTTTTGGCTATACAGGCTATTCCAAAAATAAGTAAACTCGCTGAAAAAACATTTTCGAAATTTCGTGCTCCTTGAAATTAATAATTAATTTTTGGGACACCCTGTATAGTTAATGCTTTTGTGTAGTCAAAAGTGTGAAAATTCGCCCCGAAAGATGCACAAAGATATCCTTTTGGAATTTTAGTTGTTTTATGCACAAGACCTGCCTTGGTAAAGTGGTATGTACTGCGTAACAACACCCTGTATATAATATTTCAGCTTAAGGGACTTCCATTGACCATGTTATCTCAATAATTGTTTCTCATAATAGCCGGGATGATTTTTATTTGCCTCATTCGAGCACTCGAAACCAAAATGTATAGTCCGGGAAAATTAGTCAAAAACCATCGAAAGATGGAAATGTTTAGTGAAAGCTATTTATTTGGTATGTAGTTATTGGGAGGCTCAGGTTCATTGTTATTGGATGTTGCAATATTCTCATTATTGCTGTGTGTCAAACAGTCCAGAATCATTTGAAATCGCTGATTTGAAATGTTATTTTCGGTTGCATAACTGTCGATAATTGAATGAATCAGTTGGAAAATTATTATTTCCCACCTTTGAGCTCTCCCAAATGATTTAAAACGCTTATTCCATTGAAAAAGATTAATTTTACCGGGCTAATTTTCTCGTCCTGTTTTTCTTTACAGACTATTAAGTGTGCCAATAACTGAATCTGCTAGGGTTGTGAATGGAGTAATAGTCCGGTTTTTTCTTCATGGTTTTGTCGAGTTGCTTTAATCCGGTAATGCATCGAAAGCTACTGGACTAAAGAAAATAATGGCCGTGTATAATATTATAGACTCCATTTAGAAGCTTTATAGAGTAGTTTCCAACCATGTCATACATCGAAGGTTTATCCCAGTATCATTATTTTTCAACAATTCATCAAAAATCCTGTTAGGGAAGGATAACACTTTAGATGAAACACACCTTTCGAAATTTTTGAGCTCAGCACAGAGGAAAGTAGGTTGGAAAGCTTAGTTTTCCTATTCAATTTTCGTTGTGAAAAAATGTTTGGAACCTCATTTGGATGGCCGAAACTCCCGTCCCATGGGAATTGCCAATATTAATTCTTGTTTTATTGACAGTGACTTGTTTGAGATTGAGGATTATTCTCTAGTGTCGCGGTAGATGGCGCCATGGAACAATCTGACAGCAGATGTAGCTTGCAGTCAATTGTTTCAACATCAAAACAAACATGGCAGATGTCAACGTCGGATATATTTGTTTGCTCAAGTTTTTGATCGAAAAGTAAATTAGTGAGTTTTTTTCCTGGGATTTTCGTAAAATTGTTGAAAAATAATGATGAACGCCATATTACGACGGCGTATGGCGCCATCATACCAGTATTTTTTTTATTGAAATCTCAAAATTTTTACTTTTTTTCTGAAAATTTTGAGATTTTTTCCCAAAATTTTGACTTTTATTCTCAAAATTTTTAGATTTTTTCTTAAAATTTTGACTTTTTCTCTTAAAATTTTGACTTTTTTATTTTCAAAATTCTGACTTTTTCTCGAAATTTTGAGATTCTCAACATTTTGACTTTTTTTCTCAACATTTTAACTTTTTGTATTCTCAAAATGTTGACTTTTTGTCTCAAAATTTTGAGATTTTTTCCCAAAATTTTGACTTTTATTCTCAAAGTTTTGAGAAAAAAATCTCAAAATGTTGAGAATAAAAGTCAAAATTTTAAGAAAAAATCTCAAAATTTTAATTGAAAAAAGGTCAAAATTATTCTCAACATTTTGACTTATTTTCTCAAAATTTTGAGATTATTTCTCAAAATGTTGACTTATTTTTCTCAAAATTTTGACTTTTTTTCTCAAAATTTTAAGATTTTTTCTCAAAATTTTGACTTTTTTTCTCAAAATTTGACTTTTTTTCTCAAAATTTTGAGATTTTTTCTCAAAATTTTGACTTTTTTCTCAAAATTTTTACTTTTTTCTAAAAATTTTAATTTTTTTCAAATTTTTGACTTTTCTCAAAATTTTGAATTTTTTCTCAAAATTTTGAGATTTTTTCTCAAAATTTTGACTTTTCTTCTAAAAATTTTAAGATTTCTCAAAATTTTGAGATTTTTTCTCAAAATTTTGACTTTTCTTCTAAAAATTTTGAGAATAAAAGTCAAAATTTTGAGAATTCAATAAAAAATATACTGGTAGGATGACTCCAATATGCCGTCGTACCATATACTTGCAATGGTTTCGTGAGTTTTTGTTGAAGGAGTTTTGAACCGTGAGCGATTTGTATAAATGAAACATAATCATTTTATTGAAAGAAGTTTTAATCGATATATAATTATAAATTTGTGATACTGTATTATCTATGGCATTTATGTTGATGCATTCTCTTGTATATTTTAGGCAGACGAGTTTCTTCGGTTCTCTTGTATATTTCTTGTCACCTTTTTATATATTTATACTTATACATTAAGTTGAATTATATATTTTTATGTGATCTCAAATCTAAATTAGCACAATTTTTTCCCGAACTATTATTTCCGAAGTGATTCTTTTGAATTGATTGATTTTATGTTGTAAATTATAAAGTGTATTTGAAATAAACATATTCAAAGTACTGGTTCGTTTGAGTCTACAATGGATTTTATAATTTTCGAAATCGAGAATTGGAGAGGCAGCCATTATCATTACAAAGAAAATGAGTTGTTCCTTGGGTTTCTTGGCTTTGTAACTTGATAACAAATTTGTCTTACTAGATAAATCGAAAAACGTACAAGATTTGCAAAGGAATTTATTTCTTCTTCCAGTTAATTTTTTTGTGCTCGGTTATATAACCATCTACACAGATCCGGGGGCCTCGTGAGGTTATACCTCCCTTATCCCCCTTCCTATGGCACCGTGGAAGTCTCATTCGAAGTGATACCACGAGCGCCCCTTCTTCCGACAAATCCGTTGTCATCCAGCCTGGTTACTAGCGTAGAGAAGAAAGGGACTGATTTCTACGCAAAATGTTCGTTAAACTTCAGAAATTTACATGTATTTTACACTGCACGTTATAAACGGCGGACATTTACAAATTACATTTACTTGACCTCCAACCCGGGAGCGCCACATGCTCACCAAACCATGGTCAGAGGAATTTATTTGCAATTGACATATCGAGTACATGTACGCACAAGTTTCCAACTTGAAAAAAACCTTGAAAAGTTCTGATCAGAAACCTCATAAAAGAAGTAGATATTAGATATCCACATGCAGAGATTAAAATGGAACCCTATAGGGCGCTTCCATTAGCTTCCATATCAGAGTTGGTCTCTCTTTAATTTTGGCCCATCATTCATTTTCATTTATATCTTATCATTCAATCTCCATTTTGCTTTTTGCTACGCGTAAATGTGAGAGCCTAAATACCATACATTGTGAATATCTAGCAGTTTAGTGCTTCTAAATAATAAACTCGCACATCAATGGAAAACCTGCCCTGAACTCTGAACGGCAATCAAGTTTTGACACCGTTTTATGTCAAATCGTGAATATATCTCGTTCCATTCCTTTCATTAGAAAGGTAAAGGTATAGACCAAAGACAGTAAACGTTATCTGAGTAGGAGAGTCTATTCCCCATAAGACATGGCCACCATTCTCCCTGGACAGTGGCGGACTAGCGCACTCTGCACTCTGGTATCTGAGAGTTACAGGCTCTTGAATGTATATTGATCCACTCTGTATATTACGTGGGCCACCTGTACTCATGTCCATGCACGTCACTATGACCCGTTAATGCTACAAGATTCTGATTGGCTAGAGCTTATTAGTACCTCCTAATCAGATAATGTTTACTCTCTTTGGGTATAGACAACTAAAAATCAGGGGTACCAACTTGAAGTGGAGTCTTATGTCAGCCATGGCAAATGGGCAAATTTTGTAATGCCATGTTATATCTACTTTTTTTATGAGGTCTGTGGTTTTGCCTCTTCAAATGCGATTGTTTGACTTAACTTAGGTTCTATGGAAAATCGCCAAATTGATATATCAATGCAATAGGGGAGTGACGCACAAGTTGCCAAAAAACCTTCAAGAACTTCTGCCCTCTCCAATTGTAATGATTTCATCAGGGTTGTGTAGAGAATCACAAACTGAATATGCTGCATCATTTATTTCTAGTCCCAGAGTGTTCATATGTTTTAGTTATATTGATAGGGAATTTTGTTTCTATATCTCTAGTGTTGGTGCCTGTCCCAATCTGATTGGTGCTTTCGTGCATTATCGACTGTCATCTGTCAATATTTTTTCGCAGAATATTGTTTGTGCTACCAACTGTTCACATATTTAGACAGAAAATCTCTATGAATGACACATTTGATACTAGAAATGTATACGCGCTTCGTGTCCAAAAGTAATTGAATTTGTATTTCAAATTGGCGATTTTCTATACAACTAAAGTCAAACAATTGTCATTGGAGAGGCAGAACTTTTGAAGGTTTGTTTTAAGTTGGCAACTTGTGCGGCACTCCCCTATTACTTTTGGTCGTGAAGCGCTTATATAATAAATGGCATTCATAGAGATTTTGTCTCTAAAAATGTTAACAGTTGCTAGCGCAAAGTATATTTTGTGAAGATAATATTGACTAAGAGAATACACGACAATAGAGAGTTATTGCAACTTAGAAATAAGCGCTGACTTTATTAAAAGATCCGCTAATAAAGTATCCTCTAACGCGATTTCAAAAGTGAACTACTCCAAGGCGCTGTTAACGAAAGAAATCGATCTCTAAAACCTAACCTACAAAGTTTGAATTTATATTTTATCTCACTTTGATTCGTAAGCTGTTGTTGATCATATAATAATTTTTTTGCATTTTACTGTCATTATGGAAGAGCAAACTGAGATAGCAATTTCAGATGGGGCCAATAATGAAGACATTGACGAATTAATTCTTCACAATATTGTTGGGTTAGAAAATATACCACCGCCAAATGAACCTGCTTCATTTGATTTTAAAAATATAGACGAGAAGTGCTTAACAAACTTTAGGTTTTCAACTGGCGACAGATATATTACAGAAAAAAAAACAAATCCATCGAAATAAAGGATCTTTTAGTAAAAGGTTATTTGCCTTTATTTAAATAAAGTAAGGATGCCTGTATTTTAGATTTAGTCGGACACAATGCGCATGCGTATATGTCAAAATAAAAGAACTATAAAACGGACGTTGCAATAACTCTCTAAGGGCCACTTGCACCGTAGCAGTAAACAATGGTTTAAGTCCTAAACTAAGTTTTAAGTATATTATTATCTTGCACCTTGTCGTAAACCTCGTTTAGTAGTCTTAACTAGCTGTTAAATTAAATCCCCAAAATTCTAGGGATTAAATAAGAGTTTAATAGTAAACTTTGAAACTTAACCATACATTTTAAGTAAGTGATGGTAATTTTGTTTATAAGAATCATGGATTTAGAATTGGAAGAAGACATTTTCCTAGAAGACTATTTAGATATCATAGAAATAATAGAATTTGGCTTTCCTAGACGTATTTATGAAAGGTTAAATTATATTCAAGATATGAATGAATTAACTTTTTTCAAAAGGTTCAGACTATTGAAAGGGACAGTCCTTCAACTTATGGAAATAATAGAAGATCAACTAGAATACCCCCACGACGACTTGTAAGTATCTAGTGTACAATGATTATTTTTTAGTCAGTGTTGAAGAAAACTGTGAAAATAAATACAATAATTGTTTTTATAGAAACAATAGTGTTTCACCAATAAATCAGGTGCTAACAACCCTAAGATTTTATGCAAGGTCAGGGCATTTGGCTGCTGTAGCAGACTTTATGGAGATGGAACAACTAGTCGAGTAGTAAAACGAGTTTCTATAATTTTGGCACAGCTCTATGGAAACATTGTAAAAATGCCAACACCTGAAGAAAGACTTCGAGTTCAAACGGAATTTTATGACAGAGCTTCATTTCTTCGAGTAATCGGTGTTGTTGATGGCACTCATAAAAATCCAGTCACCAGGTAAATTACTCTGTTCTTCCCTTTCTACCAATACTATATATGTGGTAATTAAGTTTGTGTATCATAACGTGTAGATTTGATAATTAATACCTATTACATATAAAAATAGTGAACAAACATTTAAAAAAAATATTTGCGTTAACCCAAGATATAATGATTAATTTGTAGGTGATGATGCTGAAGTGTATAGGAATAGAAAAGGATATTTTTCTATAAATACCCAAGTTATATGTGATGCCTCTCTAAGATTTTTGGATGTTGTTGGAAGGTGGCCAGGTTCCATCCATGATACCATTTTTAATAATTGCAGAATTCGGCGTAAATTTGAACAAGGATCTTTTCCAAACTGTGTGCTACTAGGTAAATACTTCATATTCTAATGAAAATATCACATTAAAAAACATCCTGTCTGATTTTTGTATACACTTAAGAAAAATACTGTCCTACAACTTTATATGAAACTACTCCTCTGCTTTTAATACTAAAGGTGAGGGGACATCCATATAATAAAGCCTGGTCCATTAATTAATATGACATGTGTTGGCACTGTCAACGTGAATTATACAATGGATCTACCTGTTCTGTCATATTTATAAATTATTTTGCAAAACTACAAATTTATTTATTTTATTTCAGGTGAGAGTGGAAAACCGTTAACACCTCAGTTGGTCTCTGAACATTCCCCGGAGATAAAGAATTAAATTTTCTTGGTACTTTCTCCCATGTATTTATTTTATCTTGGTTGGTGACTGCATCCCTTTTTTTATTCTCCACTATATAAGTTTATATTTTGCAACAAGTGTAAACAAACATGTTTTTTCATTTATCGTGAAATTGCATGAGCGATTTCTGGACATTTTCTGTTTGTCTGAAATTCCTAAAACTGAAATAAGCTTAATACATAGTTGTGAAAAAACTGATATTGACAAAGTTAGTCTTGTCTTGTCTTGTTTTTTATGGTTTATCCAATACTGGATAATATACCAGTAAACGGGGGCTATAGCCACAAATTCTACCCCCCTTCCGTGGGCAAACGGGATTGTCTCACTCGAAATGATACCACGAATGCCCAAAACTTTCACAATAATTAATAACTTTTTCAATGCACGTGGAACGGCTGTACAAAAACTGACATTAACCTGACTTTCTGCCCGCGTGGCAGACGTCCGTCCACCACGACACCAGAAAGTCGAATCCTTGACAAAGTTATTAAAAACTATGTTAGACTAAGCCATGTGAAGATAGTCACTAGTACCAACTTATAGGAAAATAACCAGAAAGGTGGTTTAATATTAATCTAGTTTAGTTGAACGACGCTGCAAGCCAAACAGTTAATCTAAGATTTAATAAATTAATCGTGGTTTTCTTAACAGACGTTTAACACTAATACGGTGCAAGTGGCCCTAATAAGAACTGATAACGGAATCAAGCAACAAGAGAAAGGTGGCGTTCTTCTGCGTTGAGGTCGATAAAGCGTTCAGATTGGCACAGGCATCTACACTCGAGATATAAACACAAAATTCCCTATTGATATAACTTTTTCATAAACATAAATATGACCACTTTGGGATTAAAAATGAATGATCAAGCATATTCAGTGTGTGATTACAAAGGAGAGGCAGAAGTTTTTGAAGTTGGCAACTCGTGTGGAACGTAATGATAAGCGTCACTTGTCAGTATATCAGTGTTGCCAATTTTCGAAAGAAGCTACTCCGAATAACTCTGTGATTTAAATTGGAAGACCTCTTCTTTCTACAGTATGCATTGTTGAAGGAAGTATGCATACTCATAGTGTACTCTTTCCTCCCAATGTATAGTTGCACTGAAGCAAAGATGTTGAACACGACGTTTGACATATTCGATAACTGTCTTCTGATTGACTTGTGAATGAAAGATCGTCCTCAGCAACCAATAGGAAAATTAAACCTGATACGCATGAGCTGTTATTTGCAAATTATCCGTCGCCAAAGAAGATCTTAGCTAGAGCTGTATGACCTTGAAAAAAGAGATGAGTATTTTTTATTTGTTCACCTTGTCTGCAGGGCAACCAACATACATATGGATTTCATATTGGTTCACAATCAGAACAGTATGTTATAAAACGTGTGCTGCCATCTGAATCTAGTGTAAGATTAGTAGAATAATTCCAACGATTATACACAATGAAAAGGATGTCTTATTTCCTAACTTCGTACTTTGGCCACATTTCAGCTGCACATGCGCGGATTTGCATCGTCATATGACGTACGTCACTAGGGAACCTGGATGGTTCGTCTGCCATAAGTGCCCATGTATTTTGTTGTCACTGCGGTTTTTCTTCCTGTTAGTAACATTTTTCAGTCGTTTTTTAGTGTTTATGTTTGCTGAATCATTTGACTTTCGTTTCAATGGATTTGTAGTGCCATAACCATTTATAGTTTGTCGTGAATGAGTGAAAATTGAACCGACTGTTAAGTGCGTGTTGGAGCCCAGTTCGTGATGGGACACTTGTTTTTTCAAGTGTTTTCCGAAGTGAAAATATTTGAGGTAAATATAGCTCTCGAAAAATGCTGAAGGCTTGATATAATTCTTATGGCAGAGTTAGTTCAAGCTGTTTTTACTTCAGGCGGAAGCCTTAGTTTATTGTGAGAACCACCAGCAAGCTCTCAAGAACTCCACCCAAATTTTCAACTCATCAAAATAACACAAAAAAAAATCACCAGGTTCAAGTTGAAAATTCCAAATAAAAGGTTTTAAAAATCGTGGAAAATGCATGGGCTCTTATGGTAAACCAACCACGGTGACGTCATTTTCAAAAAAAAAACCGGGAGCCCTTGGGGGGGGGAAAAACAATCTACGAACAACTTGGCTATCCTTTCGGCTTTTGATAGTTTGGTGTTCGTCTATGGTTTAATGTATTTTTCCTTATTTATATATTTGCTTCATTTTCGGTTTGCTAGTTTGACCGTTTTTACTAGTTCACAATGAACGATCTCATTCTTCAACTTGAAGAACTTCCAGGTGCACTTAGAGAAGGGCATTGTTTTTCCAAGTTGAAATAAAAATCAGATATCATAGATACACAATACCAAAATACGGGACAGATATTTTAAATACCACAGGCAAACGTATCCTGAGATTAAAATCGAAGATCATTTAGACTCACAAGTTTTCAACGAATAGGAAAAAACAGATGTTTATAAAAAAGTAAATAAATCATTCAGAGATTTGTGTGAAGGCAGAATTCTTTTATGTCTCTTCTAGTCTTAACAAATAAGACAGTAAACACCAGAAGATACATAGAAAAATTATTATTGGATTACCTTATAATATTTTAATAAAATCCCTTAAATTTTAATAAATGCATATCGTGGCGAGCACAAAATCATTTTTCAATTTGTAATAAATAATTTAAAAAAATATTGTTACAGAGCCCTAATGAAGAATTTAATGAAATTTGAAACGTTGACAAGAAAACATTACATTATAATTTGGAGAAAATTGTTATGGGTCATCAAACGTTAAAAATGTTCAAAATAAACGTTGACAATAACAAAAAATTCAGACTAAAATTTTGGTCTTTTTAGCCATTACTTCCTGTTGTATGAACAACGTAAATACAACATAATGATTAATATTTCTCCGCGGAGAAAAATTATAGCGGTAAATTAACTAATCTTTATATGTATATATAATTCTACTGTACGTGTGTTGTCACTACACTCCTCCTAAACGGCTGGACCGATTTGAATGAATTTTTTTGTATGCGTTTGGGTGGCGCCCTGGATAGTTTAGATTCACAAATCATCCTCCTAAATGTTAAGGGTGGTCCACCCCTTAATTTTATTTTTCAGACAAAATGTTTTGTTTTTATTTTTTTATGATACAGCATTCAAAAATACACACAACCCTAAATTTTCACCCTTCTTCGATCAACCCCTATTTTTTTGGCAAAATTTTTATTTTTATTTTGTCATTATATTACTCTTAATTCACCCTTCTACGATCAACTCCTATTTTTTATTTTTTTTAGGAAAACGGGGATAACGAAAAAACGGGATCACAGGATAAGGGAATAACGGGAAAACGGGATAAATAAAAAACGGGAAAACAGGATAACGGGATAACGAAAAAACGGGAAAACGGGATGACAGGATAAGGGGATATGGAAAAAACGGGATAACGGGATAAATAAAAAATGGGATAACGGGAATAACGGGATAACAAAAAAAACGTGATAACGGGATGACAGGATAAGGGAATAACGGGATTACGGGGTAAAGACAAGAAGGGGTAACAGGAAAATGGGCTAACGGGATAATTTTCGGGAAAAACATTTTAGGGAACATAGAAATTTGGACAGGACAACGTCTGTCGGGTCCGCTAGTAGTTGCCTATTCCTCCTATTTCAGCATAAAAAATATTGGTGATCATAAAAGCATTGTCTAATATAGTCAGTCAATCTCTATAGAAAAAGCATTGTATATAGAAACTAACTATATACAACCACTGAAATATAACCTATAACTGGACTGCTAATATAGTTATATGCGCGAGAAACTTTTAGGCCAACTAAGCGAACTCGAATTTCAGAATATGCGCCGACGCAGTAAAAGTTAAGGAAGAAAATCATGTCTTTGATCACTACAAAGATATACAAACAATGCCGTACGTCTTTGATTAGATGAACTAAATCAGAAACGGCTTGGCCATAGAGAAACTAAAAATAAAGAGAGTTGTCAATCCTGCAATAAAAGTTGGCACCACGTTTAGACAGTGGCGACATATCTCGCAACTGGCCGAACTAAGTACAGTTGGTAAAGCTGATTGAGATAAGGCGGGTTTTTCAAATGTGTTACTTTCATATGATTGATATGATATATATTTTATAAGTGATCGATTTGCCATTCTTGTATTCCATATGAATGGTTGTATCATATGAAATACAGGAATGGCAAATCGATCACTAATAAAATATATACAGTTATCGATTCGTAGAATCTGTTAGTTCGTTCGTGGTTAAAATAAAGTTTCAAAGTAAATCTTTACTTCATGATATCAAGAACAAAATTAAAGATCTTATAAAACAAGAATAATAAGTTGAACACTATAAAAATACATTTTATTGTATCTAGGACAAGGTACAACTACAGACAGAACAATAATAAAACTCCGAAAAACAACAAAATTAAAAATATTCTTCAGTCTTCATCAAATCAACCAAAATAAAAACAAATTACATTTACAACAAACCTTCAATAATTTTGTTCATTTATTAGCACAAAGTAGAACGAGTAGGTATACTTAACAAATACAGTTCAGTTTGATGATAAACTTCGTACTCCCTCAAATGGTGATAGGAAATGGAAACTGATGGACGGAAATAAGTATCAGTTTGTGAAAAAATTTCCGCAACTGATGGATGGAAATAAGTATCAGTTTGTGAAAAGCAGCTTATATTTTACCTTGTGAAAGAATATTTCGAGGAATTTCAGCGTCAACTCGAATAACAAAACATTCCATTTTCGACGTTGGGTTCATAATTCAAGTCCATAGTATAATTTCTATAATTAATTTTTCGATGACGATTAACAGTAGAATTATTCTGAAATTATTACGTGGTTTGTCATTTTCTGACAAATGTCGAAATTGGAAAATTATCATGTCAGTCGTCTGTTTATTGCGGGCAGCGCCTCCATGTGTGACTGGCCGTACCAAAAACTTGGTGGTCAAGTTCGCCAATGTTTCAAACAGTCTCTTTATTTTTAATTTGTCTATGGGCTTGGCTTTGTTTGTTGTTTGTCATTTTGATTTCGATTTTCGTCTTATGTGGTTGATGTTGTTTGTTCTAGTGTTTGTGAAGTTTGCTGAACATTTTTAAAAACAATATGGGGCAGTGGTGCATGGTGCTACAATGCAAAAACTGCAGTAAAAATTCTAGTTAATCCTTTTTTAGGTAAGTTATAACAAAACCTCATACAAAATACTTTTGGCAAATGTATAGACGTCTTACTCCCTGAAAATAGCTATAGGACTTTTCTGTGTTTTTTCCTCCTCGCGGCGCTCTCATACCGTTTTCGAATTGGAGACCTTCTTGTTCTAGAACACGTCATTTTCAAGCACTGTCTTCTCGCGCAAGAATCACTCACAATGTCTTTTTTTTTACCAGCATAAACCTCAAACACTAAATCACTCATTTTAGCACAAATTGGCACAAACTACAGCCGGTTCTATCGAAAAAAAATCTTCAACACATACATCCTAGCTTTTCCTCACATCATCAACAACCCAACCTCAATCTGAGTCAGTGTGAGAGGTCTGGATGTACGTGTTGAAGAATCGGCTTGTAGTTTATGCCGAAAATGGGTGATTTAGTGTTTTAGTACCTGCTGAAAAAAGAAAGGAGACATTTTGTTGAGTGATTTTTGCATGAGAAAAAGGTGCTTGAAAATGACGAGTTCTAGAACAAAAAGAACTCTGAAACGGAGAGCGCCGCGTTTTTCACGTAAAATAAGTCCTACAGCTATTTTTAGGGAGCATGAGTATACTATACATTTACCATATTTTCCATTATTCACTTCAACAATGTTGGTTTCAGCCTGAAACTGCCAATTCAGATATTCGTTTTGTACACTGTTTCTTCAGATATGTCGTTCATTACCAAAGGCAAGACCGGTCCTGATTCGGATAATAGTGCGCATGCTCCCACCCTGATTTTCTTGAAGTCTGCGCGAGATTCAAAACGGCTCATTCTTGAGAAGTTCCTTTGGCATTCCAGTTATATACAACGGAAAAAGTATTGGATACAATTCACGAGCGCCCTCTAGTACACTTTCAGGGAAACTGTTCAAGTTGTATCCCATAACGTGGCGGCACCACAGGAAGGCAAACAAAACTGAACTTCTGTTTTCTTTTAGAAAAAGACAATCAGTAACAAAATATAACCATTGTCTATTAGACAATGATATAACCATTGTCTAAAGATAAAAAAAAGTACGAAAGTAGCGTTATCTAGGAAAGAGTTACCCTAGTACAGCTTCTGAAATCCTACAGAATTCTATATCAAACCGTCACGATCTCTCAAGGGAATAAAATAATAGACAACTGTAACATTGTTATATGCATATATGTTACTAGATGGCGCTGCAACCAACTCCGACACCATCATTGCCGCGATGCCAAAGTTGTTGAAATCTCTGAGAAGATCAACATCTCAAAATTAGAGAGAATAAAAAACATTCAAAGGGCTCAATAATCAGAAAACGTTCGTTATTAATTCTATATGTACTAATAAAGAAGAATCAATAAATAAATTCTGACCTTTGCGACTGGCAGCGCCATCGTTTTTTTTTCGATATTTGGTGTTGATGTAATGTTTGTATTTTTTTTAAAGATTTTATTTTGTTTCACCTGTCCCGATGTGTGTAATCCCCACTTGTCATTGTCCGATTATCGTGAAATTTGGCGGGTGTTCATAGTTCCCGTGACAATGTTTGTTACAGAAAAAACCAAAATGGCGACTTCAAGATGGCGGACGAGATTTGTGTTAATGATTCGATTCAAAATTGGAATGGTGGGGTTTTCGGAGTCGAAGATTAATAATTTTTTGTCAAAATTCTTAAAATCAAAATGGCGGTTCCAAGATGTCCGACGATCTCTGAGATTTGGTCCGATTCATTCAAAATTGGTATGTGTGGGTTTTCGGGGTCGGAGATTGGGAATTTTTTGTCAAAATTCACAAATTCAAGATGGCGGACGAGTTTTGTAATTATGGTCCGATTCGATTCAAAATTGCTATATGGGGGTTTTCGGGGTCGAAGATAATGTTTTTTTTGCCAAAATTGATAGAATCAAAATGGCGGCTCCAAGATGGCCGACGATCTCTGTGATTATGGTCCGATTTTATTCAAAATTGGTATGCAGGGGTTTTTGGGATCTGAGGTTATGAATTTCTTGTCAAAAATTACAACTTTAATTATGGTCCGATCCGATTCAAAATTGGAATGTGGGGGTTTTCGAAGTCGAAGATTAAGAATTTTTTGTCAAAATTCATTAAATCAAAATGGCGGCTCCAAGATGGCAAGCGATCTCTGTGATTATGGATCGATTCTATTCAAAATTGTTATGCAGTGGCGCACCCAGAGGGGAGAGCCATGGGGCAGCAGCCCCCCGAGATTTATAATAGTAACAAAAAATTGATATTTCTACTATAGATAATAATTGTAAAATAAGCTCACCTACTAATAGAAGTGTAGAATATTTCACAAAACTTTGTAAATTTTATGAGAGTAACATTAACAAAAATGGGGGTTGTAACCAAAAATTTGTTACAATCTGGAGTATATGCTGTGGAGTGATGAACATAAAATGATAACGGACAATGCGGGCAGTAAGAAATATCGAAGTACAAGTATATATTAACAAACAAATCTGTCAGATCCGAATATTTATTTGTTAGTTAAAATATTTTTTCTACGGCTATAATACAAAACTGCATTTTTAAAACACAATGAAGTCATTGTGTTATTGTTGGTCATTAAATCACGTCTCCCATGGATAGCAAGGAGAACTTAAGACATCTGTCAATTCAGTTTCATCAAAACTTGTCAAAGTTTAAAGGTATGATGAGCAGTGAAATTGACGAACTACCTCCTCCAGACATAATTGCAGCCGCAAATTAGGCATGTATAAACTTGATTCCGGAAGTATCGAAAGAGAAATATGGAAAAGCCCACAAATCCTTCACATATTGGCAAAAGGGAAAGGTCACCGCGTCAACTTCAGAAAATGTATTACTTGCATACTTTGATCAATTGAAGTTCAAGTTTCTGTTGTAAATTAATTTCGCTATTTTATGTTAAAGCCGTAGAAAAAGTATAGTGTATAACTCACACGGAATGTTCATTTCCCACTCGTATGATTTGCAGCACTCGCCTACGGCTCATGCTGCAAACATCATACTCGTGGGAAATGAGTATCATTCCGTGCTTGTTAAACAATATACTATTGTACCATACCTGTGACAGCAACAATAATGGAGCGGATTTTCTCGACTCTGAAACGTTTGAAAACGTATCTAAGAAATTTTATGTCAGAAAAACAGGTTTACTCTGTTAAATATTTATTATGAAATGGATGTTGATCCAGAAAAAATAATTGAAAGACGTCGTCTGGATTTTGTACCTTAATAGATTATATTTAATGACAGTTTTATATTATGTTTATATTTAAGGAGTAAATTTTGTTTTTTACACAAATTTTACATGTTGATTTAGCGGATTTTGTACTATAATAGGTAAATATATGTTTTGTTTTATATTATGTTTATATTTAATCAATAGTTTATTTTGTTTCTTTCATGAATGTTACATGTTGTCTGGCAGCAATTTCGTTCGCAGAAAAATTGCGACATTTGGATGAATATGTTGTTTCGCCTTTATGGAAAATAAAGTTTATTATTCTCTTTGGTGCATTGCTACTCCTGTAGCAAAATAACATTTGGCAACGTTGCTTCGACGAGAATAATGCGTGCAAAGCGCTAACTAGCGACGAACGGTGGTCAGTGATTTACGAATACTGGCGGAACAGCGATAAATTTCAGTTGGTTAGTTGACGTGCTGTGTTTGGTTACACATTTTGGGATGACTTCAGCTGCAAGTTGTGCGTGACCTGCGTGACATTTCCATCAGTTGTCAACAAAGGGTGGTCGGTGCCAAGAAGTGACATTTCCTGGGACAAACTATCGCGGTTTTCTAGTTTGCAGTATTGATTTGTTGTTTTATTGGCAGGTAAACAGAACAGTGCAGTGAGAATGGGTTGTGTATATTTGTTGGTTGATTTAGCGATTTTTGGAAATTGAGGGTGTAGTTATGAACAGGCAAAAATGAATTAACAGTGTGTGTATTCGAATAAAATCAATAAATATTGGCTGCTATGAGCAATGACAAGACTGTTGGAAAAGTCAATATATATCAAGTCGGTGAAAATATATCATATTTCCGACAATTCCTTTGAATCATTTGTTTGGGAAAAATAGATGGAAATTATTAATTTCTTGAATGAAAAACTAATTAACTCCTGGACGTATTCATTCTGATTTAATCCTTCTGACCTATATTTACCGGAATCCAAATAATTTTCAAAATTTAGGGCGAAAACCTTAATTGGTCTATACTGAGAAAAATGATTCCTAACCACATTTTTTAAATATATTCACTAAATATGTGCGATTAATAAATACAAAGCAAAGGTCTCCATGATAATACATTTTAACAATTTCATATAGTGTGTTGCAATTTGCTAGATCTCACCCCTCTATCCACTCATGTTTTGGGCGATTAGATTTTTTCTTATCAAAATATTCTACTGGAAATACCATTTCAAGCAGAAAAGTTAATTGATCGCCGTGTCACATCATACTACGGTACTAAAAAGTGCAACATAAGGATAAGGTGTACCTCAAAGTTGGTCCCATCTACCCCTAAGGGTAGAAAAATGGGGGATGATTTATTTTTTACCTGTCGACCGATTCTGTTGAATCTTGGCTCACATATGTAGTTCTGATGACACTGCAACATTGTTGTTTCATAAGTATTCATATCATATTACAATTAATAGTTAAAGTAGGTAATTATATTATATTAAAGTTAATAGTTGAAGGTAGGAAAGTAAGTATTTTAAAAGCCATAAAAAATTAAGCAGGTAGGGTAAATATCTAGTTACATCACACATGCACTCTGAATATGGGGAAAATACTTTTCTTACGTGTTTTTGCCTCCTGAACATGAATCCGGAAGAAAAATGCGGTGGTCTCATACCGTTTCCGAGTTACAGCACTTTAAAAAAAACTAACCTCATTTTCAAGCACTGTTTTCTCGCACAAAAATCACTCAAAATGCCTCCTTCTTTTTACCAGCATAAACAATACACCCTAATCACTTATTTTCGGCACAACTTTGCACAAAATATCGTCGTTTTTATCGAAAAAATCCTCCTTCTTATACAGTTGCAAATGAACAATTTTCGTTCCTTTGACAGAAGACATTTAGAATGACTTCTGTCAAAGTCTTCTATAAAGGGACCGATTCCTTAGTTATATGCCGTTAATTATTTGTTTTTCATTTTAATCCCGTTTTGTAGAATGCATTTTCTTAGAGTCTCACGACAATACTCGCTTCCTGACTCATCTTTTCAGAACTTTTATCACATGTCGTGCCATAATAACAAAACACGTCGCCATCTTGGAGCCGCCATTTCGAATTCATGAATTTGGACAAAAAAAAATCATGATGACCGATCCCCACACACCGATTTCGAATGGATTCGGGCTATAATCACAATACTCGTTGCCATCTTGGAGCCGCCAACTTGAATTCGTGGTTTTGACAAAAAAATCATGATCTCCGACCCCAAAAACCCCCACATACCAATTTTGAATAGAATCGAACCATAATCACCACAAAACTCGTCCGCCATATTGGAGCCGCCATTTTGTTTTTTCTCAAGCAAAAATTCTATAATGCATTGCCACCGGAATTATGAACACCTGCCAAATTTCACGTTAATCGGACAACTAGAAGTGGGTCAAAATTCACTTGCAAGATTTGAACTAAACGTACCTACATACATACATACAAATGTGAAGTGAAGTTAACTAAAAGCTTGTAATAGGAAATCAATTCATCAGCAATACTCGTACCACAGTGAACATGAGCTGCTGTTATGATGTCCCTTGTATTGGCCTAATAAAATTTCAGTAATATTTCACGCGCATTCGAACTACTACTGCCTACTGCATGAATTTACTTTTGATTCAATTTTCATTTTCCGAATAAACAACAGTAGAATTTAGTTTTGGATGAAGATCGTAGAGAAGTAAAAAAATCTCAATGATTGAGCCATGTTCCTTGACATAGTCTTGAGGATGTCTGGACCTAGCGAAATAGAATGTCCCTATAAAATACAAGTAACGAAGGCGAGAGATTGTAACCAATTCAATAGCAATCGGGCCTCGAATACCTACTTCGACATCGAAGACAGCTGAGAATGTTTACTTACTGCCATTTTTGGGTCGAGTATTACGGAGGTTCTAAAAATAAACATTACGTAATTTATTATCGATGAATGCAAATGCTACGGCTTTGCTCATCCTTGTTGAATCCATTAGACATTTAATGTCAAAGGGCACGGTATGTGGATCTTGTCGCCTGGTGAGAGGTAGTGGTACCATTATTTTTTTAATTATTCCCACAATAGTAGGTACTGCATTCACGAGTGGTTTTTCAAAAAAATCTTAGGATTCGATTTTCTATGAAAGTTGAAAAAACAGAAAAAAATTTACTTGAAAAACATGAATTACACATACATATTTTGATACATTAAAAAACCAAAGTTGAAGTTTTTCTTTGAGAGTTGTTTTCTACTTATTTATATAATTTTTATACAATCAGTTTATTCCAAAATTTAATTCGAATTTTTGGACGCAATGGCTGATATACCTGTCCACTGGAATAAAAGCACCCCCGGAAAAAGATAAAAGAGTAATAATTACTCACATTGGTAGCAAACATTGATTTGTCGATGGTGACTTACTAGCATTTCAATCAAAACGGACTGGAAACTATTATGAAGACATGGACGGTGATGTTTTTGAAGAATACTTCCAGCAAATGCTAGATGTTAGTCCTCCTGGGTCTGTTATAGTCATGGATAATGCCAGTTACCACTCAAGAAAATCCGAAAAAATACCAACGTCTTCTTTAAAAAAATTACCCCATTCATTCGCTTACTTTAAATAAGAAGCCATTTCACAAAGATATGCTGAAAAAGGAGCTACTGAAGATTGTAAAGTTGGATATGCCTCTTTGTACGAAATTTGTACGAAATCGCTTCAAAACATAATATACCTAACGGTACTTCGCCTTCAAGGCATAACACTACTTTTAAAATATGAGACGTTGAAAATCCCTTGCAAGAGGGAATAAAGGCAGTGGATTGCGAAAAATGGAGTAGGTGCGTTGAACATGTGATTGGAATAGAAGAAAGAATGTGGGAAGCTGATAACATGCTAGAAAACACTGTGGAGCCCCTTATTATTTCTCTGGAAACGACGATAGTACATCGGACTACTCGGAATATGATGGCTAAAATTTAAAAATTAAGTTGCATTGTGAATAGTATATTTTTTTATAAATATTAATATTTATTTCAATTTATCTATTTTCATATTATTACTTTTATCTACTTAATATTAGAATAATTAAGATCTCAATTATCTGCCATTCTCAATAATCTCATGTATTAGACAGTAAGCCATACAATTCGCATGTAAATTCTTATTTCAAATCTTTTTATTCATGTAATAAGGCCTTGTAGGCCTGTTTGAATAATAAATTAATAAATAAATAAATAAATCTCTATAATTATAATCATGTATAATTATTATTCTTATTATTCTAATAACCTACCTGTAGTTACGCCGCTGTCACATAAATTTCATTCAGAAAACTCCTCTTTCTATTGTTATGCAAATTAAAGTACTGAACGTACGTCTTAAATAACTGAAGTACGGAATTTTAAAAAACTATAATTGCAAGTTTACAATATAACCTTTAAGTTGTCCATCCTGTTTAATGGGTTCTGTCATTGCAAATTTATATTGTATCACTCTCTCACATTAGGAACAGAGTATAGAAGTAACCGTTATTTTCGATTTGTATCGAAATATCCAACAATTGTCAAGGTAATGATGAAAATAAAGAATCAACAACCTTTTGAAATGTTTTATTTCACAATACGAATTATTTTAATGTACATACTGTACATACATAATGAAATAATAAAAAGTACATAATTTCTCAGCATTCAACTTCAGCTGAAACAAAAAATATGGAATTTTATCATTTATATTCATTTATTTTGTCCTTTTGACTAAAGGTATTTTTCAGCTTATATCGATAATGTATTTTGTTGAGCATCTTTATCATTGTTTGCCGGAAACAACAAGTGGTCAAAATAGGATATGTTCAAGCACCAATATCACTGGTGTTACGTATTATGATTATGAATGTCGACATTATGACACCTTCGAAAATTCCGCGGCTGTAGGAAATTTACTCCGGAAGGCAACAATAAGTGAAGGTGAAACTATAAAAAGCATTATCATAAAACAGCGATAAAGCATTTCTCCTTTATATAACTTAGGTATGTTGAAATTTAACAAAATACTAACGAAACAAAATTTCCATAAAGACTTTTTGTGTATCCTCAATAATTTCTTGCCGAAAAAAAATCTGGTCTACAACAAACTGAGTGTGAGGTATCCGTATATTTTTTCGGTTCGATAAAAACGTATTAATCATCAGCTGAGGTCTTGAATTCTAAATCCCTCCAAATTTGACTACATAAAAAATGCCTGGATAAGATGATGTTTATTTCTAGCTGAAAGAAAAATAGGTCGAAACATTGAGATTTTTGATATCCAAGTGAAATGGAACAAATTTAGCACGAGTTATATTTACCCCCGTAAAGCTAGCAGAACCACCTTGGGATTTTTTCTGGACATAATTTTAGGCTAATTTATTACCCTATTGACAAATTTTTTGCTCTTCAATTACGGGAGATATCGCGGGTTCTGCTAGATTAACGTTAAGCTAGCAGAACCAAAGAGCTAATCGAATGTTTATCAAAAATCTGATCACTCCATAATTTTTGGCTCACATTTGAACCCTTTTTTACGATTTTCTCCTAGCCTCATTTGAATCGGACTATAAATAACGAAACTCTTCTGCCGTTTTCAATCCGCCATATTGAATTTTTGAATTTCAATAAATAAATCATAATCTCCTACCCAAAAACCCCCCAAATACCAATTTTTAATACAATCGGACAAGCATAAGCCATCTTCTTTTTTTTCTTATAAAAATGTCATGATGCCTTGTCATCCGAATGACAAACACCTGGAAAATTTCAAGTCAATTGAGCTACTGGGAGTTGTTCGACTTGGTAATACATTTGACAGATGTGAGTCAACAATTATAACGTAGAAAGTTTTTTGAATACTTTGAGATTTCAGCCTAAAGTTAGGAGAATTCAGTATTTTGAAAAAAAAAAAACAATTACTTCGGAAGTATTTTGAGAAAATAGAATGATAAAATTCATAATTTTTTTTACGTTGTACGTGGAATCCCATAAAATGCAAATAATGTCCCTGGTTGTTCTTTTTTTAATAGTAATGAATAGCCTGAAATGAGGCTAGGAGAAATCGGTATATTGAAAAAAAAAACGATTACTTCAGGAACATTTTGATAAAATCGAAAAGGGAAAGGTGGATTCTCTAAATTTATAACAAGTTATAGTGGTAGTAATGTGGAATCCGACAGAATGCAAATAGTGTCCATATTTTCCCTGAGTGTTGAGCAAACATTTTTCAAATAAGGTAATAAATTCACATGACTCGAGCCTACAATTATTGTCCAGGAGGATTTGTTCGGAGGCGTTTTTTTTTTTAGTTGGGTTCTGCTAGCTTTGCGATAAAGCTAGCAGAACCCATGATTAATAAAAACTTTTTAACAAAAAATTAAACCGACGAAAAAATCAACTGAAAAGCAAAAAATAAAATAAACCTCCTTAGTCTAAATGATAATTGAGCTCCTAAAATAATGTAAGTAACTGATTTTGAGTCGGCGCCAAACAAACAATTATCGAAGATCATTATCTATGAAAGAAGTCATCAAAACGCAGCCGTGAATCTCGCTGCCATCATTTTACGCTTCACCTAATTCAATTGCTAGTTTGTTTGGCGCCGACTCAAAATCAATTACTTACATTAGTTTAGGAGCTCAATCATCATTTAGACTAAGAAGGTTTATTTTATTTTTTCAGTTCCGTATTTCGTCGGTTTAATTTTTTGTTAAAAAGTTTTTATTTTTCAATTTTTTGTGGCTAAAATCTATCGGTTTAATTTTTTGTTAAAACGTTTTTTTTTTTTTTTTTTTTTTTAATTTTTTAAAAATTTTTTTTTTTAAAACCAATTACTACCTACTTGTTTTTTGATTTCTTCCAAAATACTTACTTACCCACTTCAACTATTACCAGTTAAATAATATGATTATCTACTTTTACTATTTGTTGTAATAGAAATTATTTTCGTTGTTCTGGTTAGTTTATTTCATTACTTTGTATATCATTCCATCCTCTCATAAAATATACTGATTTTGACGGAACAAGAATAATGTCAGTAGCGATCTGTCATTGTCAACTACGTATGTGTGTGCCAAAGTTCACTAGTGAAAAATCAATTATCCCCTATTTTTCTACCCGTAAGAGTGGCTAATTCCTTTCGAAATCTAAATATAAGGTATACCCTATCTATTAAAAAAAGAATCATCCAAATCGAAGAACCCAGTACAAAGTTATGCCTGATAGAATCGGTTAACGGACCAGAATTCAGAGGATGAGTGATCAATATCCTTCATTTCGCTACCCTTAGGGGTGGATTTCACCTTTTAAATTCAAATGGGACCAAATTCGAAGTACACCCTATCCACTGAAAAAAGAATTATCGGAATCGGACGCCTCAGTAAAAAGTTATGCGTGATCATACATAAAAAAATATGATGGAAAAACATAAAATATACGGGTCGAATAGAGAACCTCCTCCTTTTTGGTTTCGTCGGTTAAAAATGTAGAAACGCTAATTTGACATTTCGTTGAAATATTCGTATTTAACAGAATGTTGACAGTAGCCTACTAGCATCGCTACTAGATGATAATGTATTAAAGTAATGACAAATACGCGTTGAGTATTTTTTTGCATAAAAACGGCGCCCCATACGGAAAAAAGGCAAGAGAGATTTTTTGTCACAAATTGAACGAGGAATTCAAAAATTTTGATCATTACCCGTATGCGCACCAATGATAAACATATTTTTTTTTTACTGTATGTCAAAAAATGCGCAATAATTACCTCTTGAAACTCACCAAATTTCATTGGCATATCTCGACCGGTTTCAGAGCAATAAATAAATAGTCAGTTTTCAAGAAAAACTTTAACACCCCGTATCCCGGAAAACGAAGCATTTGCGGACAAAAGTTATATAGCAAACTGTCATAATTTTTTCATGCAGAATCACCCCCTGGAGTTTGTCGCACTTATTCACTAACACCCTGTATAGGAATTTGTGAAAACTTTTTCTTTACTGTTCTTCATCATCATTGGCAACATTAATTAGCAGAATAAAACCATTATTCGTCTTCGCTATTTCACTGACGACAACGTCGAAAAGAGCGCTAGCAAATCCCAAATCTACTTGCCAAATAACGAACGGTCTTTCTACAAAGGGTTGGTAAAATTCAATACATGTTGGTTACTTGAATAGGAAAATTCAATCAACGTTGAAAAATTAACAATAAGTGATTTACAGTGAACGTTGTTTTGTTTTTAATGGTCGCCCGAATAGGAAATTTTAGTCAAGGTTGAAAAATTGGTAATAATTGATCGACAGTCAACGTTGTTCCGTTTTCAATGATCACCTGAATAACCCTGATTCTGTGAGTAACAGATTCAAAAGCTTGCCGTGAATATAAAATAGGTAAAGTAGAACCAGAAATCTGAGAAGGTCGTAAATCAATACTAGCCGTCGACCCTCATTATTATCTATTGTTAGAAATATAGATAAGCAATAAAAGTATGTGTCCCTTCAAAGATTCCCAGGTCCGGATGGAAATATCTCATGAAATAGTTTGGCATTTTAATAATAGTGAGCCCTCCATTATTTTTGTCTTTTGTTGACAGTTTTGTATTTAAATTTATTTGATAATGAAAAATCTCGTAAGGTTGATTTAGAACCCTTGGTAAGGATATGTTTAAATGTGTATAAATAATAAAATTTACTTACCTGGCCACCAGTCTTTCAGTACTAATGTGCTATTAACGAGATTATAGCGATAATGGTCTATTTACGGTTACAAAATAAATTACCTACCAGATTTGGAAAACAAGACTGTTTTGAGAACTGACCGCTTTCCAATTTCAGAAATGAAAGGGGGAAAGTTAAACAACATTTAGTCATTACCTACCTAATATTCCGTTGTGTCAGTTGTGTCTATTTTAAAGTGTATATTCGATTTTTGTGTCGTGAAAAATGTGGCGTCCATGGGCTCATCCTGAAGCTAGTACTTCAACTGGTGGTCGTAGTACAACTAGTCGACAAATGTTACACCCTCATGAGAAACAAATTATATTAAATGTTTATACTTCCCTTCTGGAACGTGGAATGTCCAAGGATCAAGCTATGCAAGAAAGTGCTTCTTCAACAAAACCACGGTATTCCACAGTGTTTAAAATAGTAAGTAACCCTATTATAAAAAGAAAGAAACGAAAAGACTCTGGCGGTTTAAGGAAACTAGATGGCTATGATGTAGATATAATTCGAAGAACAATATATGCCTTTAAAAGATATTTTAATGCAACGGCTTGAAAAGAATGACACTGGTATCCAGTGTTGCAAAGAGACTTTAACGAAGTTTCTTTTACAAAACGGATTTAAATTAAAAAAACTCACTAGTAGCAGAAAAATCATAATGGAATCTGTGCGCCTTAAGAAATGGAGATTTGAATATTTATTGGCAATAAACGAAATTAGAGAATATGGTAGAACAGTAGTGTATTTGGATGAAACTTGGTTCGATACACACGATATTCCAAACAAAAGTTGGGTAGACTCATCTGACTTGTGCCAAACTAATGCTCCGTCTAATAAAGGAAAACGCATTACGATAATTCACGCACGAACCAAAAATGGTTTTATACCAAATGCGTCTTTATCGGCAAATAATATTAAGGACTCTTCAGTCGATTATCATGATGATACTACAGCCGAATTATTCGAAGACTGGTTCCAAAATAAACTCATACCAAATATTCCATTCCACCCAACAGCATTATCATCATGGATAATGCCAGCTACCACAGTCGAAGACTAGATAAAGCACCATGTTCAAATGACACCAAAGCCACTATAAAAGAATATTTTTTTTTTTTTTATATTCTGGTTCCCACGAAAAGGGATATCCTGTAATGTTCAGAGAACATCGTGGGAACCAAGGGAAAGAAGGTAGGAGTTGGTGTTCTTCTTAAATTTCTGGAGGTTGTATGCCTCGGGGAACACCTCCCTAGGCAATGAGTTCCAAAGCCTCGCTGTTCGTTGGATGAACGAGTCTTTGGAAAGTGATGTTCTGCAGGTCTCCAAAGTGACCACGAAGGGGTGTGATGACTGGACTTGACGGGTTAATCTCGAAGAGACTGCCAAAGCAGGAACGATTGTTGATATTTCAGAAGAGCATCGCCTATGAAAATATCTATAAAATAGAGACAAATCGCCAACTTTTCTACGGTGTTCCAGACAAGTGAGCGAGTTTGTAAGCGAGGCATCACCGACGAGACGAATTGCCCTTTTTTGGACAGAATCCAATAGCCTCAGGATATGTTTAGGTGCCGCGCTCCAAATATGGGAACAGTATTCCAGGACAGGTCGGATCTGTGCCTTATAGATCATAAGCAGTTGAGTGGGGGTGAAATAGCTCTTGGCACGAAACAAAAAACCAAGTTTTGGGGATGCACGTTTGGCAATGGACCTCACGTGATTTTCCCAGGAAAGGTTATTGCTGATAGTAATACCAAGCATCGATATGGATGACTTCAGTGGTATGGTTACTCCTGACAAAGTTATGTTAGGCACAGTGAGATCGGCTTTTCTAGAGAAAAGACATGCTTGTGTTTTGTTTGCATTGAATTCTACCAAGTTATTAGATCCCCACTCGAGAATTGTTGCTAAGTCCATATTTATATTATTAACATTTCTTCCTCGTTCATTTCTGGTTTCACGGGCTGATATAGGGGCCCTGGAAGAGAAAGCGGTATGGAGGGTACTATCATCGGCAAAGCTGTGTACTGGACATGAAGTTGCTTTCAACAGGTCGTTGATGTGAAGTAGAAATAGTGTTGGTGCGAGAATAGATCCTTGCGGAACACCAGCATTTATGAGTAGAGTGTCAGATGAAGCTCTCATCGACCACTACATGGAGAGACCTGTTTGAGAGAAAACTAGCAAGCAGAGAACACAGCTGAGGGGGCAAGCCATAAGACGGAAGCTTGGCGAGGAGTCCCTGGTGCCAAACTCGATCGAACGCCTTGGAGATATCTAATGCCACAGCTAAAGTTTCTCCATACTTTTCAATAGATAGCTGCCATATATGTGAGACGTAAGCGAGCAGGTCACCAGTTGATCTCTGATGGCGGAAGCCATATTGCCTATCGTTGACAATTCCTGAGTCTTCCAGATATTTCATGAGCTCGATGTTGATGGCTTTTTCCATGACCTTTGAAATAATAGATAGCAGTGCGATAGGTCTGTAGTTGCTAGGTAGGACCTTTTTGCCTTTTTTAGGGACTGGCTGTACTCTTGCAATTTTCCAATTGGACGGAAATACCCCCAAATTGTAAGAGTGGTTGAACAACTTGCAAAGAACAGGTGTTAGTTCGGGGGCACATTTCTTGAGAACAATCGGCGGGATTCCGTCAGATCCACAGGCTTTGTTGGTGTTGAGACCCAGCAAAATCTTTCTGATAGTACGTTGGCGAAAGGTGATCTCGGGCATGTGACTGTCAATAGGTGTAATGTTCGGGGGTTGTTTTCCCGAGGAATCCAGAGTGGAATTTCCAGCAAATAGGTGCGCAAAGATATTGGCTTTTTCCTGGGCAGTCGTTGCTAGTGTTCCATCTTCTTTGGTTAGAGGAGGAAATGAGCTGGAAGTGAAGTTTCTTCCCACAACTTTGGCGAAAGACCAAAATGAACGGGATCCGTTAGGACATTCAGCAAGTTTTGATCTTATTTTGGCATTGTGGGCATCTTTTGAGCATTCTATTGTCTCTTTGCATATGCCTCTAGCCTCGACATATGCTGCTCTGGTCTCAGGGCCCGGATTTTTTAGCCATCGATGGTATGCTGCCTGTTAAATAATGATATGTACTATGAGGAAAAGTATACAAAAAACAGTTAGGGTGAAGTGGGGTAAGCGTAATCATGGGGCAAGTGTAATCGGGCACTCCCTAATTTTTGTATTATCGTTTTTAATTTTTTTCTATCTAAAATTTGAATGTGTAACTCATTTTTTGTCTTTATATCATGTTTTTAATCCTTTTCAAGGTCCTAGTTCAAAATGTTAGTTATTTATATATTACCCTGTATTTTCACTTGTTGTGCGAGTATCGATTGTAATTTTTAATTTCATATTGCTAATACAAATAATTCAATAAGATTGTGGTATTTTGCTTCCTTAGATTATTTCCAACAAGGAATCGGATTCTGCTGTCAGATTTCGATTTGGATGCCAACAAAAAGAAACATAGTAGCGATTACGTTTACCCCATCAAAAAATATATATGGGGTAAATGTAATCACAGAGACTGGGGTAAATATAATCAGTAATTACATTTGCCCAAGCCTAGAATTTCATTTTTGTCACTTCATATTTTTACCTGTTTTACCCAACCACTTCAAGAACCAAAGCCGATTGCAGGACCAAGTAAAAAGAATGTGTCATTCGAAGATTTGTTGCTAGACACCGTAAGACAATCCCCCAGACCTCATGAGAAAGAGAAAAGAAAAAGAGTAGCTTCTGGAGCTGAAATTATCACAGCACAGGAAGTTATAGAAAAAAGATAAAAAGCAGAGCAAGATAAAGAAGAAAAAAGAAAAAAAGCAGAGCAAGATAAAGAAGAAAAAAGAAAAGCAAAAATTGAATCTAAGAAAGCAAAAGACCTAGCAAAAAAGAAAAATTTGAAACAAGAAAAAAGAAACCCAAAAATATTGTTCTATCAAGTTCTTCTGATGAAGAGGACGAAACCCAAATTCAGAGCCACAGTGAGTCGGAGGAGGAAGATTTTGCAACGTATTCACAAAGGTTAGATGAAGAAGTGGAAGCCCATAAACAAGACGAATTGTTACTCACTGACTTGAAACAACCTGATGTCGGAAATTGGGTTGCGGTCTCATTTAAAGGAAAGAAAAATATATTTTTTTATGTTGGTCAAATAACAGCCTTTGATAACAAATCACAACCTTTGATTATGTTTCTGAAAAAATCCAACCAAAACTCGCAACAATCGATTTTTCATTGGCCTGTACAAATTGACCATCACTCAGTGTCTGCATCAGACATCGAGTTAGTTTTACCCGAACCAAATTTAGGACGAAGAGGAGATTTAATTTTTCCAGTATCCTTCGCTACATATAATGTAAAATAAATGGAAAAAACTACATTGTACAGTTTGTTATGTTCACATATTTCAATAAACGTTTCTAAGACAAACAGGCGAATTGTATACTTCCACAAAAAAGCTTATAACGTCCTTATGGATTGAGCTATTAGGATAATTTTTTTTTTTGGTGAAACTGCCTAATTTTTACTTTGTTACACTTGCCCCAAATACAAACCATGATTACATTTGCCCCGAATGCTGGGGTATTTTTTTGTTTATAAAAAATTCACTATGCCTAGTAGAAAAAAATTAATTACTCCAGTTATTTAAAAATTACATAGGTACTACTACTGTAAAAAATCAGAAACATATCTGGGTATCTTGATATTAAAATTTAAAGTGTAACTATCGTTTTTCTGATTACACTTACCCCACTTTACCCTACTAGAAGTTTTACGCAGTTGTTCGATAAAAAAGAAATCTTTTTGTGATTCATTGGCTGAAAGCTTGGGACATACGGTGCTCAGACTTCCTCCCTATCACTGTATGTTTAACCCAATTGAACATATATGGCACCAGTTTGAGTCAGCAGTTCGAAGAAATAATACTCCAACCTTAAGTTCAACTGTGGTAGCTCTTATTCAAACAGAAACTGCAAACATTCCTGATAGCAGATGGGCCAAGTGTGTTTCCCGTATTAAAAATGTGGAAAAGTCATATATGGATATAGAAAAAATTCCCAAAGAAAAGTTTATTATCAATTTGGATGACGACAGTGAAACTGATCTCCGTGAGTAATTTTGTTTATAAATACCTTTTATCGAGAAACTGAACTTTTTATAAAGTATAAAGTTTGACATTTTACATTAATTAGGTATATCATATATTATATAATATAATTATATATATAATTATATATATATATATATATATATACAGGGTGGCCCACCACATTCGCCTCGGTATTTCTACGAGAAATGAAGAGAGTTAGGGAAAAACATTTAGCAGTCATATGTGGGTCCATGAGGAGCATATTCCAAAATTATTTTGAAATATATAGGGTGATCCCCAAAAAAATTACATACCAAAGTTATATTTTTTCTTATGGAACACCCTATATTTTTTTATATTTTTAGATACTATAGACAAAATAAAAGTGAGTTACTATTATATTTCCCATACTTAAAACTGACCGTTTCTGAGAAATTTTGAGAAATTTAAAAATACAGACCATAATTTGAAAATTGTTTTCACCCTGTAAGGTGTAACGAGCTGCTCGTGATTAAATGTACTGCTTAGGTCAAAGGTTAAAGTTAACTACTACATGAAATTTTTAATGCAATATTATACAGAGTGGAGAAAAAAATTGCCTTAAAATTTGGACACACATTTAATTGAATAACTTCTTAAAGTTGAATGGAACACCCCGTATTTAGTGGCGTAATCCTAACCTATCTCTTCTGCTTTTTACACAAAAGGCGTTTTTATATTTTACTTATGAGTAATTTTTTTATCTTAAAAATGAAACACACTGTATTGTAATGAAAAGCTTAAAAAGCGTTTTAAAAACCTTTTTATTAAGGAATACGTAGATTCGCTAGAAGCAGAAGTTTAAATTTTTGAAAATACGGTGTATCTATAGTAAAATGCAGGCAAATGTAAAAATTCAAATTGCCATTTCTGAAATATTAAAGCATTCTTCAAAATAAGAAGATGCACGTGTCTTAATTATTGAGGCGAAATATTAAATTCGCTTGTTTCTTAGCAAATTAGACTTCATATTGAAATAAATTCCAAAATTACAATATGGGGTCAATAAAAACATACATTTACGATTTCCTATAAAACCTATTATACTATTTTTTTAATAATAGTAGGCTCTGGCCTAGATGACGTTAATTATTATTATGAAACAAAAAGTATTTGACAGTGACACAACTTGTTAATCAAACCATTATCATTGTTTTAACTAGTTTCAAATTATTGTCTTTTTGAAAAATTGTAAAATGAGAACTTATCCCCAGGAAGAACGAATTGATATGATTTGAGCATTTATTAAAATAATAAACAATTTAAGATTCTTAATTTTTCGATAAAATGCTTTTTAAGCTTTTCATTACAATACAGTGTGTTTCATTTTTAAGATAAAAAAATTACTCATTAGTAAAATATAAAAACGCCTTTTGTGTAAAAGCAGAAGAGATAGGTATAGGGAACCCTAATATAGTTTTGAAGGGAATCTAATTCTGCGTCAAATTACGCCACTAAATACGGGGTGTTCCATTCAACTTTAAGAAGTTATTTAATTAAATGTGTGTCCAAATTTTGAGGCCATTTTTTTCGCCACTCTGTATAATATTGCATTAAAAATTTCATGTAGTAGTTAACTTTAACCTTTGAGCTGAGCAGTACATTTAATCACGAGCAGCTCGTTACACGTTACAGGGTGAAAACAATTTTCAAATTATGGTCTGTATTTTGAAATTTCTCAAAATTTCTCAGAAACGGTCAGTTTTAAGTATGGGAAATATAATAGTAACTCACCTTTATTTTGTCTATAGTATCTAAAAATATAAAAAATATAGGGTGTTCCATAAGAAAAAATATAACTTTGGTATGTAATTTTTTTGGGGATCACCCTATATATTTCAAAATAATGTTGGAATATGCTCCTCATGGACCCACATATAACTGTGCTAAAAGTTTTTCCCTAACTCTCTTCATTTCTCGTAGAAATACGAGGCGAATGTGGTGGGCCACCTTATATATATATATATATATATATATATATATTATTATTATCATATATTATATATAAATAAACAATTATCAATTATATTCAAGCGATTTTTTTAAATAACTTAATCCAATATCATTATACCTACCTATAAAACAAAATTTGATGGCTACGGCAGGTACAACTCTGCGTAGTATCCACCGCCTGCTGATAACTCAAGTGGTTGGTGATTTACGACCTTCTTAGATTTCTGGTTCTACCATATCATCCTCGGCAAGATTTAGAATCTGTAACTCACAGAATAACCCTGGTCAAACAATTGAAGAAATGAAAGGGTTGTGTTTAAAACAATGTTTTCAAAACAAATGTTTTAAAACATGCCAACCCTGCTAACGACGCCACTGTCGCTCACACAAAACTGGAGCAGAGATATTTATAATTATGTAGAGATCTGGGAGACTTTATTTTTAGTGAACTCTCCAAAATAAGCACCTTGTACACATAGTAACTCCGAACTTTTACAGAGAGCCGACCGTATGGCGCGAGGGGTGTGAAAAACGACGAGACACTCACACCCGACAGAGAAGAAATATGGCCGCCCAGAGATGGATCTAGCCGAAGTGGTCGAAGATTTGATCTGCACGTTCGATGGTACTGGCGACACCACCATGGATACCCTAGCTATGTTCATCTTCGGCTGGATATTGGCCGCCCTCTTCGTGCTGTGGCTCGGCAAAATCGTCTACGAGAAGATCCAGGACCGGACCAAGGCCAAAGAAGCCAAAGCGAAGCTGATAGAGACGCCGGCCAAGACGACCGATAGCGTCGACGTCGGGGAGGCGAAGGGGGTGAAGAAAGTCGCCCCCGTGTCGGCGGCGGCGGCGGCGGCGAAGAGTTCCGGGACTTACGTGCCGCCCACGCCCCCGGTTAGGAAGAGGCTGACCAGGCAGAGCCCCGCGCACGAGGTGAAGAAGCCGAGGTACATACCCGCGCCCCAGTGCACCGGACCCGATAACGTTTGTGTGTTGTGGGTTAACGATGTATTTCAGTGGATGTACAACGATTTTGTCATCGTCAACGAACTGCTCGGTGTTTGGATACAGGCGCTCAACGATTACTCGAAGAAATCCGTCACCGAGGTGAGTGTAAACAACAGTATTTGATCATTTTTTTTATTTGAATACTTGCTGCCCCGACAGACGTCCTGTCCAAATTTCTACATCCCTAAAAATAAGATTCCTGAAAACTCTCGTCCGCGTAGATTTTCTACCGGTGTGAAGTTAGCCACATCCACAGATATACTCGAAGAAAAAAGTTAGGTCAATACATTTTCAGCTTTTACAAAAGGAATTACGCGAAAAAAGTTCATAAAATAAAACAATTCAATCACAATAATATCATCCCAGCCCCTTTACTATCTATCGTTTGTCAGGCCTTTAGAGATGATATGGGGGTAGTTTCTCGAAAATAATTCAATAACTTTCCAAATGAAAGAGTACCGCATTCTGCCTTTAGATGTGTTTCTTGAAGGGAAAATAAATCGAACGACATCCCCCTATAGTTTGTCAGCTTTTCAGAGGGTGGTAGAGGGGGTAGTTTCTAGGAAATAATTCAATAACTTCCCCAAATTGAAGAGTACCCCATTCTGCTTTCAGGATGTGTTTCTTGAAGGGATAATAAATCGAATGACACCCACTTTATAGCCTCATTGTAATTTCCTTTTTTTTGAGCTAATTTGTTTTTTAAATCGAAATAGAGTATTATAAATAACCCTTTGAATAGAAACATAGCTGTGAAATTTATTTTTACTGGTCGCCTGAGTTGAATTTTACTTTGTTACCCGGATTTTCATTGTTTTGGCATCTCCACTTCCCGTGGCCAATTCGCTGTAACATTGAATTATTTTCCAGAAACTACCCCTCTACCACCCCTCTGAAGGGCTAACAAACTATAAGGGGGGTGTCATTCGATTTATTTTTCCTTCATGAAACACATCCTCAAAGCAGAATGCGGTACTCTTTCATTTAGGAAAGTTATTGAATTATTTTCCAGGAACTACCCCCTCTACCCCCTCTGAAGGGGGGGGGTGTCATTCGATTTATTTTTCCTTCAAGAAACACATCCTGAAAGCAGAATGCGGTACTCTTCAATTTGGGGAAGTTATTGAATTATTTCCTAGAAACTACCCCCTACCACCCTCTGAAAAGCTGACAAACTATAGGGGGATGTCGTTCGATTTATTTTCCCTTCAAGAAACACATCTTGAAGGCAGAATGCGGTACTCTTCAATTTGGGGAAGTTATTGAATTATTTTCGAGAAATTACCCCCTACCACCCTCTGAAGGGCTGACAAACTATAGGGGGATGTCATTCGATTAATTTTTCCTTCATGAAACACATCCTCAAAGCAGAATGCGGTACTCTTTCATTTAGGAAAGTTATTGAATTATTTTCGAGAAACTACCCCCATATCATCTCTAAAGGCCTGACAAACGATAGATAGAAGGGGTGTAGTAAAGGGGCTGGGATGATATTATTGTGATTGAATTGCTTTATTTTATAAAAAAAATTCGCGTAATTCCTTTTGTAAAAGCTGAAAATGTATTGACCTAACTTTTTTCCTCGAGTATATCTGTGGATGTGGTTAACTTCACACCGGTTGTTTTTCTTTGTTATTTCGTCTAGCTTATGACTGTGACTCTGCCCGCTTCTGGTTTTCCCGTTATCCCGTTACCCCGTTTCCCCCTTATCCCGTTTTCGAGTTCTCCCGTTATCCTGTTTTCCGGTTATCCCATTATCCCGATAGCCCGTTTTCCTGTTTTCCCTTTATTCCGTTTTCCACTTTTCCCGTTCCTTTTCCCGTTTACCGTTTTTCCCTTCCCGTTTTTTCGCTCTTCCGTTGTTCCGCTCTCCCGTTTTTCCGCTATCCTGTTATCCCATTATCCCGTTATTGATAGCGCGAAAATACTTCAATAATCTGTGTATACCAATTTTCATGGCGATCGGTTGAACGGTATCAACGATAATTCACTATTAGGCAACCGCGTATTTAAGGGGGGGAGTGTAATGGGGGTAATTACCCCCCTCCCCCCAAGAAACTGCAAAATATTCTCAAATATAAAACGTCATGGCCGATATTGTCCTAGATTTTTTTTTATTCTTTATACATTCTTAGCAATCTTATGCAAAAAACAATTTATTTGAAAAATATTCAACTTATCCATTTATATTATTTATAAATAAATTGCGTATTTTTTTTAAACGTTGTAAAATGCCTTTGTCAGTCATAAAACTGATAATAATGTGAAATATCGATTAAAAAATGGTGACAATATTTACTCAATTTCTCATATTTTGTTAACTTTAGAAATTTATAATTAACAAAATAATCAATGTTTAAACAATTTTATAGCGTGATACTATTAAGTACACATGTAAAATGTGCTCCAGGAAGCAAAAAAAATATGGAGTCATTCTGTGAACAACTATTCGGGTTTAAATAAAATCGGAGGTTCAAAAAAAAAATACTTGATTAACAACAGCCTCACATTATCAAAATTCAATGAAAACATTACTTTCCAACGAAATTACATTCTTTCAAGAGTTCAGCTGATACTATAATTCTTTTAACCGACGAAATAAAAAATTAGGTGATTTTTTAGTCGACGCGTATATTTTTTTTTTTATATGACCACGCATAACTTTTTACAGAAGAGTCCGATTCTGATGATTCTTCTTTCATTGTATAGGCTGTACTTTAAAGTTGGTCCCATTTGAATTTAAACAAAAAAATCCACCCCTAAGGGTAGCAAAATGGAGTATATTTATCGTTCACCCTCTGAATTTTGGTCCGTTAACCGATTCTATGAGGCATAACTTTGTACTGATTTTTCCGATTTGGATGATTCTTTTTATATTAGATAGGGTATACCTCATAGTTGATCATATTCCAATTTGAAATGAAATGATCCACCCATATGGGTAGAAAAATATAAATATATATAAATAATTGACCTATACATTTTTTGCTTCTTGGAGGAGCCCTTCTTATACAGTACTAGTCAAAAGTCCCCTCCCCCCCTCGTATCTTTTGAACGGGTATACTTATAATAATGAAATTTGGAGGGTGGAAATGAACGGATGTAGGCTTCTCAACTGGTCATAACAGGTGACGCAATAGTCATAAATGACGTCACAAGGCCACTGTGACCAATAATTTTAAATGGGACCCTATGGCAAGTGACAGCTCGTTTGAAAGGTATTGAAAATACCTATTCAGTCATACCAATTTTGTTTGAGTTTCGGCTGATTTTGATTGATAAATTGAAGAAATACGAAAATTATAGTTTCGCATTTAATTAATAAAGATTTAAGAACCAGTTCTTATAATAAGTGTTCAAAATGTGCTCCATCTACTTCCTGGCAGTAATGCATCCTATTGCTAAACTCTTGTCGTACTCGTCCCAGTGTGTCAGCGGAAATTGCCCTACATTCTTCAACAATTCGTTGTTTCAGAATGGCAATACTGTCAGGTGCTGTAGCGTAAACCTTAGATTTCAAGTACCCCCATAGAAAAAATCTAATGGTGTAAGGTCCGGTGACCGAGCTGGCCATTCGATCGAACCTCGTCGTCCAATCCATCTACCACGATATTCTTCATCTAGGTAACGTCTTACTGCACCGTAATAGTGTGCAGGAGCACCATCTTGTTGCAAACGTTATTTCAAAATTATCAAAATCAGTCTGGATTTATCTTCTAGAATTTAAAGAATAAACGCCTCAATATCATTTTGTAACATCTCATGATACAATTCACCGGTTAAGTTAGCATTGAGAAAAAAGGCCCAACTATGTGGTTTCCCAAAATACCTGCCCAAACATTTACTTTTCTGGAAATTGGTATGTTTTTCACGAAAGATGTGAGGATTTGTGTCACTCCAATACCTCACATTTTGAGTGTTAACATTCCATTGAGAAAGAAAGTACTTTCGTCACTAAAACAAATTGTCTGTATGTAGCCTGGTTGTTGGTTCATTTTATTGGACATAGTTTCACAGAATTCTAGTCTTCGGTCGGGGTCATCATCTGAAAGTTGGTGCACCATTTTTAATTTTATGGATGAAATTTGTTTTAGCCAACACCCTATGTACTGTCCTTTGACTGACTTCACAGATAGACGCAACTTGGGCTGTGGAAGAAGTAGGGTTTACTACCATTTCTCCAATTATGTCAATTTTTTTGTCATCACTAATTGTTGGTCGACCAGATCGTTTGGCATCTTGAACACTACCTGATGCTTCAAACTTCCGAAGAAGCTCCCTCAAATAAACCCTCGATATAGGGCGATCGGGGTACCTCTCATTAAACAGTCGTTCCGCTGCATGGAAATTGTTTCTACATTCACCAATTATTAAGATAGCTGCTACTTTGTCGGCTACAGTACGTACCATTTTGCCTATGTAAACACTTAAACGTCTCGTTAAACATGGGCTTAGGTAAATTTTCAAGGTATAAACACTTTTGACAAGTAGAGAATTCAAAAACGTCAACCTTTTTGACAATTAACCAGAGGCGTACTTTAAAATCTTTATTAATTAAATGCGAAACTATAATTTTCGTATTTCTTCAATTTATCAATCAAAATCAGCCGAAACTCAAACAAAATTGGTATGACTGAATAGGTATTTTCAATACCTTTCAAACGAGCTGTCACTTGCCATAGGGTCCCATTTAAAATTATTGGTCACAGTGGCCTTGTGACGTCATTTATGACTATTGCGTCACCTGTTATGACCAGTTGAGAAGCCTACATCCGTTTATTTCCACCCTCCAAATTTCATTATTATAAGTATACCCGTTCAAAAGATACGAGGGGGGGAGGGGACTTTTGACTAGCACTGTATATATATACTTAACAAGATCTCGTGATAAAAGTTTATTGAAGTTTTATATTTTGTTTGTTATAATTTTTGTAAATGAAAAAAAATTAAATATTAAAAAAAAGTTGTTGACAAATGTTATTATATACAGCTGTTTTTGCATCTAACAATGGCATTAATTAACGTAGGAAAAAAATGTTTATGTCATTTGTTAAGAAATTGTTTTTTAACAAATAGACAAGAATAATATTTTTGAAAAAATATTTTTTACTTTTTTATTCAAGACAAGACAACATGATGATCTAAAAAAAACCTTAAATATATTTTTTTATTGTTAATAATCGTTTTTTATATTTCGTTTGTTTAAATAATTAAGAATTTTTTTTTTCTTTAAAAATTATAATTGGCATTTCTCTATAGGTTAACAAAAAAAAATTATCAATAATTTTATTATATTATAAATTAAACATAATCGAGCTTATCAGAAAGAAACATTTGCATTCAATGTCCATTGATATTATATGGAAGTATGCATGGATTTTCAGGTGAATATCATTCAACGTTCTGCGTGGTATTTGCCAGGAAAGTAGTTGTTTTTCACCTGAGATCTACCTTTCTCTGGTTCAATTTTATATTGAATCCTTTATGTGAAGAAAACCGTTTAAATTCGATTTTTCTATTCATTCCACTTCACATGGCACTTATCTCTCACTATATGCTAGACGGGCTTGCCACTCCTACTGAGAAGGAATCTTTCATTTAGAAACCTATCGAGGTGGGAGATTTTCGGAGTGTTTCTTTCTGTCACTAGGTACCGCCAGTTAAAGTTTATCTTTTCCGGCGTACCTATAGGTGTTACAAGATCGATGATGGTTTGTTTACGTTGTGTCTCACTTCAGCCAGAGTTCTTTGCACCTTTGGCTGGTTGACTACTCCGTACTGATGAGGGCCAAGAAGCCTGAAACCGGTATGCGGATTGTTAGGTGAACACGACATAAATTAAACATAATCGAGCTTATCAGAAAGAAACATTTGCATTCAATGTCCATTGATATTATATGGAAGTATGCATGGATTTTCAGGTGAATATCATTCAACGTTCTGCGTGGTATTTGCCAGGAAAGTAGTTGTTTTTCACCTGAGATCTACCTTTCTCTGGTTCAATTTTATATTGAATCCTTTATGTGAAGAAAACCGTTTAAATTCGATTTTTCTATTCATTCCACTTCACATGGCACTTATCTCTCAATAATTTTATTGTTTATTAAGTTAACAATTTGTTATAAACAATTTTTGATCCTCGGTTTATTTTTTCCTGGAAGTAAAAAACTACAAAACAGGCATATATAACAAAGTACTGAAAAAAATTGTCTTTAATTTTTTATAACATTTTTAAATAGGTATTACATTTTTCAAGTAACAAATAGATATAACTTTTAAATTATAAGAGATACGATAATGGACATTCGGGACATTTTTGTAAAGGATTAATCAATCTTTGAAATGAATAAAAATCCAAGTTTGTAACTATTGCTAATCAGCTGTTACATGCATTTGTTTATAAAAATTATTTTTTTTACATTTTCGTACTTTTTTCCCGACTTTTTTAATACAGCTGTGAACCAGAAATTTTTGTTTAGTGATAAAATATCTGCCAAATAACCTTTACATCATACCCATATCTCTTATAGTTTAAATTATAAACGTATTTTAATTAATTCGAATTCATTATAAGCAAATGCATGTAACAGCTGATTAGCAATAGTTACAAACTTGGATTTTACAAAAATGTCCTGAATGTCCATTATCGTATCTCTTATAATTTAAAAGTTATATCTATTTGTTACTTGAAAAATTAAGAGGCCACTTTGATTTCGGTATCGTGTAATATTTAAAAATGTTATAAAAAATTAAGACAATTTTTTTCAGTACTTTGTTATATATGGCTGTTTTTGTAATTTTTTTACTTCCAGGAAAAAATAAACCGAGGGTCACAAATTGTTTATACCAACAAATTGTTAACTTAATAAACAATGAAATTATTGATAAAAAAATAATTTTTTTGTTAACCTATAGAGAAATGCCAATTATGATTTTTAATGAGAAAAAATTTCTTAATTAATTATTTAAACAAACAAAATACAAAAAAAACGATTATAAACAATTAAAAAATTTATTTAAGGATTTTTTTTAAATATAATTTTGTCTTCACAATAACATGGTAAAAAATATATTTTTTTAAATATACTTGTCTATTTGTTTATAAACAATTTCTTAACAAATGACGTAAACAATTTTTTTCCCACGTTAATTAATGCCATTGTTAGATGCAAAAACAGCTGTATGTTATTATACAAACAAAAGTGGAAGTGACCGGAAAGTGAAAAATATGCGAAAACTCCCCTCTTCACATACCATTTACCTATACCAAATCTCATTTTGATAAACCTAATATTCTAGAAGTTAATAGATTCGATGACACCCGGTATGTTTGCCAAGTTTCAACAGAATCAGTTCGCAGGTATAAAATCAATAAATCATCCCCTGTTTTTTTTTACCCTCAGGGGTAGATTATTCCTTTCGAAATTCAAATATAACCAACTCTGAATTATACTATATACAATAAAAAAAGAATAATCTAAATCGGATAACCAATTCAGTGGCTGAACGATAAATATCCGCTATTTTTCTACCCTTAAGGGTGTTTTTTTTTCAAATTCATATGGGACCAACTTCGAGGTATACCCTGTCCAATGGAAAAATAATTATTAAAATCGAACTACTCTGTGAAAAAATATACGCGTCGACTAGAGAACCCCCTCCTTTTTTTTGTCTGTTAAAAATGATGGTATTTGATAAGACTTATTTGGCATTGAGACGATTAAATTATTTTAACAGGAATAAATATTTCCGAATCTGTAAAACGAAGCACCGAGCGGTGAGTATTTGAAACGATTCCTTGGTTTGCTACCAAAAAATTGCGATCAGTGTGAAAGCAGCCACGAGTTCCAGCCACGAATTTGCGGTGCTTATGTGGATGTGGGTCCGTCCGCCAGTGGTCGTCTACTGATGGTCAGAATTCGTGGCCAGCCATGAAATAAATTATATCGTTTCTGTTAAGAATGCGAGAATGTTTTTTGTAATAAATGTATGCTACGCGGAATCCTTGACAAGATGTATATGTCACCCGATTTTGTCAGGCTAAAATTAACCCTCCACTACCCCTATCATGAATTTCTTTGAAATTATTCAATTTCCATAAAAAACGCGTGGATCAGGATTTTTTTTTCATAATTATATGCTACCAAGAATGTTTAACAAGACGTATATGTCACTCGATTTTGTCGGGCAAAAATTAACCCTCTACCACCCCTATCACGAATTTCTTTGATATTATTCTATTTCCATAAAAAAAACGCGTGGATAGGGATTTTTTTTTATAAATATATGCTGCCAAGAATGCTCAACAAGATGTATATGTCACTCGATTTTGTCGGGCAAAAATTAACTCTTCACTACCCCTATCATGAATTTCTTTGGAATAATTCTATTTCCATAAAAAAACGCGTGGATCGGGATTTTTTCTCATAAATATATCCTACCAAGAATGCTTAACAAGATGTATATGTCACTCGATTTTGTCGGGCAAAAATTAACCCTCTACTACCCCTATCACGAATTTCTTTGAAATTATTCTATTTCCTTAAAAAAATCGCGTGGATGGGTATTTTTTTTTATAAGGATGGGGATTTTTTTTCATAAATATATGCTACCAATAATGCCTAACAAGATGTATATGTCACTCGATTTTGTCGGGCAAAAATTAACCCTCCACCACCCCTATCAAGAATTTCTTTGGAATATTCTATTTCTATAAAAAAACGCGTGGATCGGGATTTCTTTTCATAAATATATGCTACCAAGAATGCTTAACAAGATGTATATGTCACTTGATTTTGTATATGTCACTCGATTTTGTCGGGCAAAAATTAACCCTCCACTACCCCTATCATGAATTTCTTTGGAATGATTCTATTTCTATAAAAAAACGCGTGGATCGGGATTTCTTTTCATAAATATATGCTACCAAGAATGCTTAACAAGATGTATATGTCACTTGATTTTGTCGGCAAAAATTAACCCTCCACTACCCCTATCAAAATTTCTTTGGAAAATTCTATTTTCATAAAAAAAAGAGATTTTTTTTCATAAATTTATGCTACCAGGAATGCTTTATAAGATGTATATGTCACCCGATTTTGTCGGGCAAGAACTCACTCCACAACCCCTTCTATTCATTTCTTAGAAATATATTTAGGTTTCACTCTTTTCCACACCACCTAGCGGGAGAGTAACAGGCGCTTTTTTTTAATGTGGTTTCCCCAGTAGGCCTAGTCCACGAAAATAAAATATAACTCTGAAGTAATCAAAAATATAACTCTAAAGTAACAAAAATATAACTCTAAAGTAACAAAAATTAAGTATATCTCTATAACTAGTAAATAAATAAATAAAATAAAATGCTCTATTAAAAATATAACCAAAATATACCTAAACAAGTTCCGATCAGGTACAAATGTAATATATGTATATATAGATAAATCTATAGTTTATTTGTGTGGAACCAAAAAGAAAAAAGAACGATTCATTACATGATGATATTTCTTCTTTAGATTGTCAGTTTAAAAAATTTTGCGCACAATGAACATTGTTGATTTGATTTTTCATTGTGCAACATGAAGTATGGAATACTCTATTACAAATTCCACATCCGTTCTCGTCTGAAGTTTCCATGACTTCGTATCCACAAACAAGACAAAATTTAGTTTGGTCGTTATCCGCAAGTTCCAAGATCATATCCCCCAGTTTCTTCCTAAATTCGTCCATACTTTCATGTTTCAGTAAAGAGTAATTTTTCAGCATTTGCATTAGGAAATAAATGACATAAACTCCGCAATTATATCCGTCTCTTTGTTTTATATGAGCAATATTCTTAGAAATAAAATGGTGTAGTTTTCCTGCAGTGAATTTTTTATGGAAATAGAATTATTCCAAAGAAATTCTTGATAGGGGTAGTGGAGGGTTAATTTTTGCCGACAAAATCAAGTGACATATACATCTTGTTAAGCATTCTTGGTAGTATATATTCATGAAAAAAAATCCCCAACCTTATGAAAAAAAATACCCATCCACGCGTTTTTTATGGAAATAGAATTATTCCAAAGACATTCTTGATAGGGGTAGTGGAGGGTTAATTTTTGACCGACAAAATCGAGTGACATATACATCTTGTTAAGCATTCTTGGTAGCATATATTTATGGAAAAAAATCCCATCCACGCTTTTTTTTATGGAAATAGAATAACCACCAACGCATTTATGATAGGGGTAGTGGAGGGTTAATTTTTGCCCGTCAAAATCGAGTGACATATACATCTCGTTGAGCATTCTTGGTAGCATATATTTATGAAAAAAAATCACAATTTTTATGAAAAAAAATACCCATCCACGCGTTTTTTATGGAAATAGAATTATTCCAAAGAATTCTTGATAGGGGTAGTGGAGGGTTAATTTTTGCCCGACAAAATCGAGTGACATATACATCTTGTTAAGCATTCTTGGTAGTATATATTCATGAAAAAAAATCCCCATCCTTATAAAAAAAAATACCCTTCCACGCGTTTTTTTTTTATGGAAATAGAATAATATCAAAGAAATTCGTGATAGGGGTAGTAGAGGGTTAATTTTTGCCCGACAAAATCGAGTGATATATACATCTTGTTGAGCATTCTTGGCAGCATATATTTATTAAAAAAAATCCCCAGCCACGCGTTTTTTTTATGGAAATAGAATAATATCAAAGAAATTCGTGATAGGGGTGGTAGAGGGTTAATTTTTGCCCGACAAAATCGAGTGACATATACATCCTGTTAAACATTCTTGGTAGCATATAATTATGAAAAAAAAATCCTGATCCACGCGTTTTTTATGGAAATTGAATAATTTCAAAGAAATTCATGATAGGGGTAGTGGAGGGTTAATTTTAGCCTGACAAAATCGGGTGACATATACATCTTGTCAAGGATTCCGCGTAGCATACATTTATTACAAAAAACATTCTCGCATTCTTAACAGAAACGATATAATTTATTTCATGGCTGGCCACGAATTCTGACCATCAGTAGACGACCACTGGCGGACGGACCCACATCCACATAAGCACCGCAAATTCGTGGCTGGAACTCGTGGCTGCTTTCACACTGATAAAATTGCGACTACAGTTTTTATAAAGAAAATTTTGTTTAAATGAACACGTCAACCCAAAAATATTTCCTGTTCCTTAGACATTTTGTCCTAATTTAAATTAAATAATGCTAACATGTTTCAACTGTAAAATGACATTTTCTTTGCGATGAGATTGGACCTGTCCGATAGGTATTGATTGCATTGTATTGATTGCATAGTCTTTAGAATTCAATAGAACTGTTAACCTGATTAGAAACACCCTGTACGAACTTGAACTGGGATATAATGAGACGAATTACCTGCCGTTGGGTTCTATCAATACCTTAAAGATAGACATATGTGATTGGAAGTCTACTGGGTCGTTGGTTACTCCCTCCACATAGTGGCGCATCTGTTGATCTGTTTTTTTCTCTTATTTGTTGACGTAGGTGCAAACATACATTTTAACTATGGCAAAGTGCATATTTTTTAAATCGAGATATGATTACCTACATTATGGTACCAAAAATCAGTCGAACGGATGTCTCTAATTTTCCGACAAATTTAGGGGTAAACCCCTTATGCGATTTTTTCGTAAAAAAAATATCTCGACTTTTTTTTTTTAATCCGAACATAGACTAAATCGGCAGTTCTGAATCGATTGACATTGACAGAATTGCTCTATCTCGTTTAGTTTTTGAGATATGGTCTACTTTTCATTTTTTTATGACCTGCAAATTCCAAGAAAAAGTGAAAAAGTTATAATACGACTTCAAAGTCTTATTTGTTTGTCCGTTTATACCGTTTAAAGTTCTTTAGAGGAATCCACGATGAGTTTGCAGTGGGAGTTTTTTTGAACCTGTGCGAAACTTGCTCCCAAAATATAAAATTTTTACTTTGTCTTGTAACTATTCGCGACGATTTTTTATTTTTTTTCGCTTGTTCGAATTCTTATTTATTTCCGAATATATTGGTACTTGGAATATATTTGTATCCTGACAAATGCACTCATGCCATATTTTTTTTTTAATAAATCACGTTTTTCTATATAAAAAAAGAACGTCTGAATGTGAGAACATAGGTATTTTTCATGAAAAACATGCACCAATGCATTTTTTGCGAAGAAAAACAGGCATTTTTCGCTGTTGTCAAGACAATCCATAATAATGATAATAATAAATATACTTTATTGTCCAAAGATGATAATCTTGTTGTCAAAGCTTCAGATACAGGTATATAAATACAGGTATATTAAAATATATTGGATGAAACACAATGTTTCCGGTCATTCAATGACAGGTTTAAAAAATAAAACCGGTAATATATAAAATTAATAAATAAATGAATATACAATATAAATAAATATACAATACATAATAATCAAACTATCATTAAATTATCGTCAAAAAATTCTTCTAAAACATAATACGCCCTCCTACACAGTAGATTTGTTTGTTTTTTCTAAAACCCACACTATCTTCATTAGAGTCTTTGTCTTCGATTGGCAAATTATTATACATCTTAACTCCGTTATAAATAAACAAATTCTTGGACCAAGGTAATTTAAAATTTTTTCTAGAGCTTAATCTTGTGGAATAATGGGAAGAAATGATTTCGAATTTCAGAATATGTTTTCTTACAAGACACACAAGACAGTTAGTATCTTCATATCAATGAATAGTTGTCTGCATGAATCACGTGACCTAATTTTACCAATATATCTAAAAGCCATTTTTTTATTTTGAGGACCGAGTCCAGCAAATTTAAGCTACACACTCCCCAGAAGGGAATAATAGATATTTCCTGGTGTCCGTGAAAATTTCGAGTTCTTGGCAACATCGCATTCATCCAAGTACATCTGATTTGTGCATTTTACATGGAAAGGCGAAATATAAGTGTGTTACAATTTTGGATTCGAATTTTCAGAAGTTTTTTTGAAAACGATTATTAATTCTAAAATTCCAATTTTTTTAAAGCTGTGATACACTTATATTTCCATGTAAAATGCACAAATCAGATATACTTATATAAATGCGATGTTGCCAAGAACTCGAAATATTCACGGAAATATCCATAAAAAGGCGTATATTTTCTTTAAAATATATTTTAGTGCATTCTTGGATTTCGACTATTATACGATACATTTTAATAACAATATTTCCAAAATTTTACTTTCACTTGTAAATTTACTCTAGTGCTAACTTTATAACCAGATAAGAAATTTTTTTTTTTTCGAAGTCACGTATATTCAAGTTCTTGAAGTAATCAATAATTAAAAAAAAACTAAAAGTAACGATGCATATGATATTAACCTAAAAATTCTTAACTGTATTAAATATATTATTCTCATTCCTCTCACCAAACTTATCAATCAATGTATCATAAATAATGTTTTCTCGAAGTTTCTTAAATGTTCAAAAGTGTTACCTCTGTATAAAGGAAATTGCATAGACGTCCCGACAAATTACAGATCCATATCTATAGGGCCAATATTTGCAAAAAAAATTAAGTTGTTCTTAAAATTCAAATGATAACTTATTTTAAAAACTTTAATTTATTTAGTAGTTGTCAATACGGCGTCAGGGCTAATTTATCGACAACCGCGGCAATTAATTCATTAACTAATGTGGTTAATGAAGACTTTGAGACCAATGAATATGTCCATGTACAATTCTTAGACCTAAGTAAGGCACAATATTTCAGTGGATAAACTGAAATTGACGGACAGCTCCAAATAATTAATATTAAATATGGGGTACCACAAGGCTCTGTTCTAGGTCCGGTCCTATTTCTTATTTATGTTAATGACTTGCCAAATAGTGCTCCATCAGCAAATTTCACCCTTTTTGCTGACGACACCACATTAACGCATTCAAATAGCGATTTTAGCATGCTGTTAACTGAGGCCCATAATCTTGGCTCAATTATAATAAGTTAGTCCTAAACAAGGAAAAGTCTGAGACATTGATTTTCAGTTTGAAACAACATAAAGAGCCTAACAACCCACATTACGTCAAGTTTTTGGGTGTTCTCTTGGATAGTAAATTAACATGGGAAGAACATACGGAAGATATTTTTACTACGCAACCTGCAATTTTGTTTGACACAGACAACGTTATTAATGGCTTACCATGCACTCATCCAGTCTTCAATATCCTATGCTCTATTAGTGTGGGGCCACTCAGCACATGCCTCAACAGTTGTTTCCATGCAAAGGAAGGCTGTTAGAATCATTGCTGGATTGCCATATAGAGATGATTGTAGATGTGCATTCAAACATTTTAAGATACCCTGTCCTGTGCTTACATATTGCAATGTCTTATGCACATAAAAACTAACTTTAAAAACTACAGAACAAATGAAAGTTTACATTCCTACACAACGCGTAACAAAGATATGATACATCAACACTATTTGCGACTTTCGAAAACGAGAACCAGGACAAGCTATTATGCAATGAAGTTCTTCAATGTTTTACCATATCATGTCCAAGTTCTCGAGTCAAGTGTATATATTGTAAATAGTTAGTATTTTGTTAAGGCATGAAATGTAATTCACAAATATGAAAAAAAAAATATATTGGTAGGTAATGCGTTCTACGATTTTGATGAGTTCTTATCAACCGATTTTTCCCAATTGACCCATTAACTTGTAAGTCATAACTTATTTGTTGTTTTATTAATTTTACAGTGTAAGTAACCGTCATTTACAATTTTGTTTTTTAATTTTTTATCTGCTTACTGTATATAACGACAAATATTGTTTTTCTATTGTTATTTTATTTATATATACATATTTTTTTGTTTTTTTAACTGACTTGTCAAAGCACAATTGTGTACATATGACCAATAAAGATCTATCTATCTATATCAAGGTAGCACAGCCACTCCCTATCAAAACAATAAGAGCGCGACAAAGTTTTAGTAGTCTCTACAAATTTACGACAATTACTCGACAAATATTGGCCTAGGTTTTATCGATTTTTGTGCAAGAAGCTTTATAGGGGTATCTTCTGTTGTGTTTTCATCATTTGGCAACGTCGCGTAAGCACGAGGCGCTGAGGGTTGATGAAGACAAAGAACCGCCGGTGGCGATATCAATAATGTATTCGTCGGGATTGCATCTTCAGCTCAAGAAATAGGTATTGTTAGAAAAATCCAAAAGTTGGACAAAGAATTTTGAAAGTAGCGCGCATCTCGATTGTTCCTCATCTAACTACCTCTTGCGTTACGCAACGGTATAAAACAAATTCTCCGCGGTATACTGTTAGGTGAATGAAAGTCAGATATTTCATAGCTGTTTGACAAGTTTTTTTATTCGCAATCTGGTTCATGAATCCAACCTCAAGAACGATAGCGAGATGTATCCGCGGTCGTGTCGATGTCTTATGGTGTATAAATAAATTCAAGACAATAAAATAAAGGTATACTGTTTTTTTTTCTGAATCTGCCCGTTTCTTTAGTTAGAACATGAAACACATTTCTCTGTAAAACGTTATTGGGTTCTTGAAAATAAGCGACACTGGGAAATAACCTCCAGTTGTAACACTGTATATATATATATATATATATATATATATATATATATATACGTCTTTAAAAACCCCCCTTTTTTTAAAAAAATGAAATTTGGAAACTGAATATTAAAGGTTGTAAACATCCCTACTAGTGATGATAGATGACGAAATTGTAAATGGAACCCTACGGCAAGCGACACCTCTTTTAAAAGGTATCGAAAAAACCTATTCAATGATACTAATTTTGTTTGTGTTTATGGCAGTTTTAATGGCTCATTAGTAAACATTAAAATTTAAATTCCATTCAGTATGATATTAATTACAGATTTAAGAATCAGTATCTACTTAAAGAAATTGCTCTAAGTGACCTCCATTTACTTCCTGACAGTGAAATATCCCATTTTTAAACTCTTCTCGTACTTTTGCAAATGTGTCTGCGGAAACAGCCTCACATTCTGCAACAATACGTTGTTTTAAAACGTCAATTTAAGGTACCCCCACAGAAAAAATCCAAAGGTGTGAGGTCCGGTGATCGAGCTGGCCATTCCGTTGAACCTCGTCGTCCAATCCATCTACCTCGATACTCCTCATCCAAATACCATCTTACTGCACCGTAATAGTGTGGAGGAGCACCATCCTGTTGGAATGTTATTTCCAAATTGCCGAATTCATCTGGATTATCTTCCAAAATTTCAAGGATTAACGGTTTTATTGCGTTTTGCAACAGCTCCAGATAAACCTCACCAGTTAAATTTAAAAAAAGAAGCCCAACGATGTGGTTTCCCAGGATACCTGCCCAAACATTCACCTTCTGGGGAAATTGGGTATGTGTTTCACGAAACAAGTGAGGATTTGCGTCACTCCAATACCTCTTATTCTGTGTATTTACATTTCCATTTAGATAGAAAGTACTTTCGTCACTAAAACAAATTGTTTTGACATAGTCTGGCTGTTGGTTAATTTTAGTTTCCATATTTTCACAAAATTCTAGTCTTCGGTCTGGGTCGTCGTCTGAGAGTTGATGAACCATTTTTAATTTGTATGGATGAAATTTGTTTTTTTTCAACACCCTGTGAAGAAGTAGGATTAACTATTACTTCTGCCAGTATATCAATTTTTTTCTCATCAGAAATTTGTGGTCTGCCAGATCATTTCGCATCATTAATACTACCCGTTGTTTCAAACTTACGAAGAAGCTCCCTTAAATGAGTCCTCGAAACGGGGCGATCGGGAAACCTCTCATTAAAAATGCGTTCTGCTGCATGAATATTTTGTCCAGTTTCACCAAGAATTAGGATCGCTGCTACTTTATCACCTAAAGCACGTATCATTTCGCATCTTGAAGCACTTAAACGTTCGGCTCACAACAGCTTAACAAATTATTAAAATGTACAAAAATATCAAAAGTACCAAAAGCTACTGAAACAATTAAACGTTCGATCAACAATACACAAATTATTAAATGTACAAAAACTTGGACAATTACAAAAACGTCGAATTAGGGAGACTAACAAAAACGTCAGCTTATTTGACAACTATCCAGAGACGGAGCTTGAATTTGGAATTTTAGTATTAACTGATTTAATTCATCACAGCTTTGCGTTTTTTAAAAGCGAGTTGCCAAAACTGCCATAAACACAAACAAAATTAGTATCATTGAATAGGTTTTTTCGATACCTTAAAAGAGGTGTCGCTTGCCGTAGGGTTCCATTGGTCACAATGGCCTTGTGACGTCATCTTTGACGATTTCGTCATCTATCATCACTAGTAGGGAAGTTTACAACCTTTAATATTCAGTTTCCAAATTTCACTTGTTTATGTATAATCGTTCCAAAAATAAGAGGGGGGGAGCGGACTTTTGAGAAGCACGTATAGTATTTCTAATCCCAATTGGACCGACATAAAAAGTTTCGAGAAGGAATTCTCTTTGCAGTCGCCGCCTTGACATAGGCGTCGGTATATTATTTGTCAGTGGTATTTTTTCAGTTACTTATTCTTACAATCATAGCAATTGATCACCCCATGTAAAAGTAGACACATGTTATCTCAACTGAATTTTATTATTTGTTTCGAAAGGTCTCCAGAAAGCCATATTGATAAAATTATTTTCATTGGATAATTTCTAACCTCGCCAACACACGGCACTGATTAAGAAATATTGTGAACTGCGTAAATCATGCGGCTTCAGATAACAGGTGTCCAATCCAGCTAGCCGAGCTTTTATTCCTCAAATATATTTGTTGGCACCTTCACTAATAATCTGGGCAACTAGAGCCACAGGACAGAACTTTTTTATGATTGTACCAGGAACGCTTTGAAAGTAAAAATACTGGTAGTATATAAATTTCCCATTTGCGGGCAGTGCATATGAACACTCCTCGTAGTGCTCTTATTTTTATTGCCGTTCCAATTGGGATTAGAATAACTATACTTATATCTTACAATAACCCAATATACAGGGTGATTTTCAACTCGAACTACTAATCCACTCTACTCGAACTCTATTATTTGTTCACGATCATTGGTCTAGTATCATTGAATCCTAGTCCGACGGTGGAACGTCATAGGGGAGGAGTCATCAAAAATTGTCCATAAGTTAATTAGTTGAAATGTCAGTCGCTTGAACTACTGATAATTTATGGGCTTGAACTACTACTGATAATTTATCGATTTTTCGGTGCCTCCAAGAATCTAGAGCCTTCTTGGAAAGATCAAAGCAATATAGTATAGTATAGAGTATGGTCGCACCAGAAATCTAAGAAGGTCGTAAATTAATATTAGCCGACGATCCTCATTATTACCACCTATTGTTCGAAATATAGATGAACAATAAAAGTGTGTGTCCCTTCAAAGATTCCCAGGTCCGGATTAAAATATCTCATGAAATAGTTTGGCATTTTTATAATAGTGGGCTCTCCATTATATTTGGCTTTGGTTGACAGTTTTGTATTTAATTTTAATTTATTTGATAGAAAAAATCTCGTAAGGTTGATTTAGAACCCTTGGAAAGGATATGTTTAAATGTTTGTGAATAATAAAATTTACTTACCTGGCCACCAGACTTTCAGTACTAATGGGCTATTAACGAGATTATAGCGATAATGGTCTATTTACGGTTACAAAATAAATTACCTACCAGATTTGGAAAACAAGACTGTTTTGAGAAGTTACCGCTTTCCAATTTCAGAAATAAAAGGGGGAAAGTTAAACAACATTTAGTCATTACCTACCTAATATTCCGTTGTGTCAGTTGTGTCTATTTCAAAGTATCTATTCGATTTTTGTGTCGTGAAAAATGTGGCGTCCAAGGGCTCATCCTGAAGCTAGTACTTCAACTGGTGGTTGTAGTACCACTAGTCGACAAATGTTACACCCTCATGGGAAACAAATTATATTAAATGTTTATACTACCCTTCTGGAACGTGGAATGTTCAAGGATCAAACTGTGCAAGAAAGTGCTTCTTTAACAAAAACACGGTATTCCACAGTGTCTAAAATAGTAAGTAACCCTTTTTTTAAAAGAAAGAAACGAAAAGGGAAGAACAATATATGCCTTGTTAAAGGCAAATTGTGCCTACATTATATATTTTAATGCAACGGCTTAAAAAGAATGAAACTGGTATCCAGTGTTGCAAAGAGACTTTAAGGAAGTCTCTTTTACAAAACGGATTTAAATTTAAAAAACTTAATAGTAGCAGAAAAATCATAATGGAATCTGTGTGCCTTAAGAAATGGAGATTTTAATATTTATTGGCAATAAACGAATTTAGAGAATATGGTAGAACAGTAGTGTATTTGGATGAAACTTGGTTCGATACACACGATATTCCAAACAAAAGTTGGGTAGACTCATCTGACTTGTGCCAAACTAATGCGCCGTCTAATAAAGGAAAACGCATTACGATAATTCACGCAGGAACCGAAAATGGTTTTATACCAAATGCGTTGTCTTTATCGGCAAAGAATATTAAGGACTCTTAAGTCGATTATCATGATGATACTACAGCCGAATTATTTGAAGACTGGTTCCAAAATAAATTCATACCAAATATTCCACCCAACAGTATTATCGTCATGGATAATACTAGATAATGCACCAGGTTCAAATGACACCAAAGCCACTATACAAGAATATATGTTAAATAATGATATGTACTATGAGGAAAAGTACACAAAAAACAGTTACTAGAAGTTTTACGCAGTTATTCGATAAAAAAGAAATATTTTTGTGATTCATTGGCTGAAAGCTTGGGACAAACGGTGCTCAGACTTCCTCCTTATCACTGTATGTTTAACCCAATTGAACATATATGGCATCAGCTTAAGTCAGCAGTTCGAAGAAATAATACTTCTCCAACCTTAAGTTCAACTGTGGTAGTTTTATTCAAACAGAAACTGCAAACATTCCTGATAGCAGCTGGGCCAAGTTGTTTCCCATATTAAAAAAATGGAAAAGTCATATATGGATATAGAAAAAATTCCCAAAGAAAAGTTTATTATCAATTTGGATGAGAATGAAAGTGAAACTGATCTTCGTGAGTAATTTTGTTTATAAATATTGAACTTAGTAGGTTAGAGATTTAAATAAAATTCATAATTCGTTTGAACCGTGTATTTAAACATATCAACGATTCGTACAAAAGCTGAGTATCGACTAACTATGTGTATCACATTCCTGAAAGCATCTCTTGTTTATAAGGGCCAGAATTGTTTATTGCAGTTCATAAATCAGACCCTCTTGAGAATGCCGCACAGAGTATTTTTCGATGACTCATAACTATTTGATTTGTTGAAAAGGGAAACATTCTCAATTGTTTATCTTTCAGTCGCAGATGATTCCACATCTGATTTTATGAACATCCTGTTTATATTTTAATAATAATAATAATAATAAATGCTTTTATTGAAAGGTTACATACTCTGTACATAGAACCTAACAAAAGGCAGGATTCAATATCTGCGCATGAAACACCATTGCAGAGCTTGCTCTTCCATCCATCCATCAAAATATATTCATGATCATGCTTAATTTGAAAATATTCATTACAAAAATAAAAAACAATAAAAAAAAAAAAAGAACAAAAAAAAAACTATATATAAAATAAAATATTGCAGGAAATCAATACGAAAATATTCATAGAAGTTGAAAACAGGGGTGTGCCAATTCAAGTTCGTTTTATATCATATTTCAATATACGGAAAGCTGTTTTCGATTAAATATTGTTTCAGTTTTTTTTTGAACGTATTGAGTGAAAATGATTTGAATTCAGTCGGTAACCGGTTGTATAAGCGAACAATCTGATACGAGAAGGAGCCACGGAAGAAAGAAGTTCTGTGTTTAGGCGCTGTCAGGTTATTCCGAAATCTCAAGTTCAGGTTGTGTATATCTGTTCTGAAAGATAACTTTCTGACAAACAAATCTATTTGATTTGTGTTTTTGTTTCGGTTTATCTAACGGTAAACTCAACAATAAATACCTTTTATCGAGAAACTGAACTTTTTATAAAGTATAAAGTTTGACATTTTACATCAATTAGGTATATCATATATTATTATATAATATAATATAATTATGAATATTATCATATATTATATATAAATAAACAATTCTTAATTATATTCAAGCGATTTTTCTCAATAATTTAATCCAATATCATTATACCTACGTATAAAACAAAATTAAAGGCTAGGGCAGGTACAACTCTGCGTAATCCACCGCCTGCTGATAACTCAAGTGGTTGGTGATTTACGACCTATATGAAGTTAGCGAGACAACTCCGAAAAAGTTGATAACAGATTATTCCATAATTTGCCGCCTTTTTGTCGCTAATTAGTTGCGAAGAAAAAAAATTTGTCGCTCTTTTTTTTTTAAATATGTGATGTTTCGCTAACTTCATATGAAGTTAGCGAAACAACTTCCGTAATTTAAATTTTTTCACAGTTCCGAAGTATCCATAATTTGCCGCCTTTTTGTCGCTAATTAGTTGCGAAGAAAAAAAAATTGTCGCTCTTTTTTTTTTAAATAAAAATTTGCGATGTTTGGCTAACTTCATATGAGGTTAGCAAAACAACTTCCGTAATTTCTATTTGTTCTCAGTTCTTCCTCCCAACCAAAAGTGTTTCAATCACTTATTTTTCTGTTTGTTACCATATTTTCGATCGTTAAAGCTTATAAATGTCTTCAAAAATGAGAATATCAAAATTGCCCAACGCATCGTCACTACTACTAATAGTCTCCCCTCTGAAACTGAACTGAAATTGAAACCTCGGAAAAGGATGGAAAAATCAAATGTCGTTTACAAAATTCCCTGTCAGACTTGTGACAAAGCATATATTGGACAAACATCAAGAACTTTGTCTGGACGCCTAACGTCCCATAAAAGTGATAGCAATACAAAGAAATTAACTTTGGCACTGGCTGAGAATGTCATCTCCAGTGAGCACATTTTGGATTACAACCATTTTGAAGTACTTTGCACAGAGAATAACTTACATAAAAGGTTATTTAAAGAAATGTTTTCCATCAAGAATGATACCAACAGTATAAACAAAAATACAGACCTGGATAATTTGAGCAATATTTACAATAACATTTTGAAACTAAAACTTTTTCCCCAAAATTCCCACAATATGAACAAAACTCAACATAATCAATGTTTCAAATTTCCCACTAATTATCAGGTTGGTCATAAATATCCATACAATAGGGTATTCGTGAAAATGACGAATACTTTTCGAACTCAAGGGGAATTTTTACGTGGTTGCGATATTCAGTTTCTGAATCTTTGTAACTTCCATTTCAATAAACAGACAAGAAAAACTTATCATAACATGGTGAAATAATTCAAATGAAATAAATGAAAACGCATATCAGATGCCCCAATTTTCGACACCTGAAAAATATGAATAACCAATGACTATAATCTAAGTGAATAACCAATCGCCGACATATATGAGGACCAATTGTCGACACTGTGAGAAATCAAAAACGGGCATCAATGCTATGTTTATATTTATATCTATCGTGACTGAAAAGTGTGAAAAAGTTTGCTCATATCTATAATGGGTAGAACTCGACAAAACATAAATTATTGAATAAATTTAAAAAAAAATTGCTACATAATCAATTTTTAGGAACCACTTTTCCCATTTCGAATACTTCATATACCCCACACAATAATTCTTCCCTCTGTTTCAGTATGGTTTCGAGACATTTTTTTTTTTCATTTGATACCCATATTGAGGGGATTGAAAAACAAAGAAATCTGCCATTTTGTGGTGGCGACCATCTTCGATTTGAAATTTTTTCACGGAGTATTATCTTTGTACTGGTTCAGTCCTTTCATTTGATACCCATATTGAGGGAGTTGAACATAATATGTCATCCGCCATTTTGTGGCGACGGCCATCTTGGATTTACAATGATACTGAATATACATAATTGTATTGTATCAGAACTAAAGGTGTGTACCAAATTTCAGATTAATAGCTCAACAGGAAAGGAATACAATTTCAATTACTAGATTCAACCCACACAAATAAACAAAACTGTAAGCTGAATAAGACCGTTTAAAATAATAAAAAAAGACGGAAGTTGTCCCGCTAACTTCATATAAGGTTATCAAAACATTGCAAATTTTTGAAAGAAAGGATAGACGAATATTTTCTTTCCTCAACAAAAAAAGGAAAAAAACATTATTTCTCCGCAACTAATTAGCGACAAAAAACCGGCAGATTCTGGATACTTCAGAACTGAGAAAAGATAAATATTACAGAAGTTGTTTCGCTAACTTCAATGAAGTTAGCGAAACATCGCATATTTTTTTTATAAATAGAGCGACCATTTTTTTTTCTCCGCAACTAATTAGCGACAAAAAGGCGGCAAATTATGGATACTTCGGAACTGTGAAAAAATTGAAATTACGGAAGTTGTTGAAACATCGTATAATTTTTGAGAAAATAGTTTTTTCTCTCCGCAACTAATTAGCGACAAAAAACCGGCAGATTCTGGATACTTCAGAACTGAGAAAGATAGATATTACAGAAGTTGTTTTTAACGAAACATCGCATATTTTTTTTATAAATAGAGCGACCATTTTTTTTTCTTCGCAACTAATTAGCGACAAAAAGGCGTCAAATTATGGATACTTCGGAACTGTGAAAAAATTGAAATTACGGAAGTTGTTTCGCTAACTTCATATGAAGTTAGCGAAACATCACATATTTAAAAAAAAAAGAGCGAAATTTTTTTTTCTTCGCAACTAATTAGCGACAAAAAGGCGGCAAATTATGGATACTTCGGAACTGCGAAAAAATTGAAATTACGGAAGTTGTTTCGCTAACTTCATATGAAGATAGCGAAACATCACATATTTAAAAAAAAAAAGAGCGACAATTTTTTTTTCTTCGCAACTAATTAGCGACAAAAAGGCGGCAAATTATGGAATAATCTGTTATCAACTTTTTCGGAGTTATCAAAACATTGCACATTTTTTAAAGAAAGGATAGACGAATATTTTCTTTCCACAACTAATTATCGAAAAAAGCAGCAATTTGTGCCTAAAAAGTGAGAAAAGATCAAAATAACGGGAGTTGTTGAAACATCGTATAATTTTGAGAAAATAGTTTTTCTCTCCGCAACTAATTAGCGACAAAAACCGGCAGATTCTGGATACTTCAGAACTGAGAAAAGATAGATATTACAGAAGTTGTTTCGCTAACTTCATATGAAGTTAGCGAAACATCGCATATTTTTTTTATAAATAGAGCGACCATTTTTTTTTCTTGGCAACTAATTAGCGACAAAAAGGCGGCAAATTATGGATACTTCGGAACTGCGAAAAAATTGAAATTACGGAAGTTGTTTCGCTAACTTCATATGAAGTTAGCGAAACATCACATATTTAAAAAAAAAAAGAGCGACAATTTTTTTTTCTTCGCAACTAATTAGCGACAAAAAGGCGGCAAATTATGGATACTTCGGAACTGGAAAAAATAGATATTACAGAAGTTGTTTCGCTAACTTCATATGAAGTTAGCGAAACATCGCATATTTTTTTTATAAATTGAGCGACAATTTTTTTTTCTTCGCAACTAATTAGCGACAAAAAGGCGTCAAATTATGGATACTTCGGAACTGTGAAAAAATTGAAATTACGGAAGTTGTTTCGCTAACTTCATATGAAGTTAGCGAAACATCACATATTTAAAAAAAAAAGAGCGACAATTTTTTTTCTTCGCAACTAATTAGAAAAAAAATTTTTAAAACATTGCACATTTTTTAAAGAAAGGATAGACAATTTTCTTTCCACAACTAATTATCGAAAAAAAGCAGCAATTTGTGCCTAAAAAGTGAGAAAAGATAAAAATAACGGGAGTTGTTGAAACATAGTATAATTTTTGAGAAAATAGTTTTTTCTCTCCGCAACTAATTAGCGACAAAAAACCGGCAGATTCTGGATACTTCAGAACTGAGAAAAGATAGATATTACAGAAGTTGTTTCGCTAACTTCATATGAAGTTAGCGAAACATCGCATATTTTTTTTATAAATAGAGCGACCATTTTTTTTTCTTCGCAACTAATTAGCGACAAAAAGGCGTCAAATTATGGATACTTCGGAACTGTGAAAAAATTGAAATTACGGAAGTTGTTTCGCTAACTTCATATGAAGTTAGCGAAACATCACATATTTAAAAAAAAAAGAGCGACAATTTTTTTTTCTTCGCAACTAATTAGCGACAAAAAGGCGGCAAATTATGGAATAATCTGTTATCAACTTTTTCGGAGTTGTCTCGCTAACTTCATATAGGTTGATTTACGACCTTCTTAGATTTCTGGTTCTACCATATATCATCAGACAATGCTAGAACTTTATTGTTCAGAAACGATGATCATATTTCAAACGGCTGGTCTAAATAGGAACCGCGACAAATATTCCTTGGCTTCAAAGTCGAACGAGAATTCAGAATGCAAGATGACAATAACAAAATATGCATTAACGAATGCTCACATGGTAGCTGTACTACACATTGAGCGAATGACTTGCTGAAACAACGAATCGGTTCGTCTGGAGCTCTGCCAGCTTCGAGGAATCGCCGGCAGTTATGGCAGTTAGACTCCCACCCCAAGTCGAGCAAACGCTCGGTGGAATATTTTTCATGGGGGAGGGTGTATTGGACCACAACATTTGTCCGTTTGTCACGGATTCACGAATACTTGAGAGTTCCTCTGCGCAGTAGTTATCTACAAATAAGACACAGCCGGTGGGCATGATCTAAAGCTATTTGTAAAAATATGTACAATTATATGACAGGGCCGGAACTACGTGAAATTGTTGAACGTGTGAAATTTTGTAGCAAGCCACTGAAGAATGCAAAACTCGTGTCGTTTTTCTCTTCAAATCAATTGATTCAAATCGCTATTTAAATCACATAATTTTTGAGTTGAAAAAATAAAAAAAAATAAAAACTTTGAGTTTTAATTAATGGTTTGTTATACCAAAAAAAATATTCCACTGTATCTAAATAATGTTTTTTCAATACTAACGTCAAAAATGTGTCATTTTTAATTACTTTTTAACCGACGAAACTAAAAAGAAGGAGCTTCTCTAGTTGACCCGTATATTTTTTTTTTGTATGACCACGCATAACTTTTTACTGATACGTCCGATTCCGATAATTCATTTTTCAGTGGATAGGGTGTACTTCGAAGTTGGTCTCATTTGAATTTAAAAGTTGAAATCTTCTCCTAAGGGTAGCAAAATGAAGGATATTGATCACTCACCCTCTGAATTCTGGTCCGTTAACCGATTCTATCAGACATAACTTTGTACTGGGTTCTTCGATTTGGATGATTCTTTTTTTATTGGATAGGGTATACCTCATAGTTGATCATATTTGAATTTCGAATGGAATTATCTGCCCTTACGAGTAGAAGAATAGGGGATGATTGATTTTTCACTTGTGAACATTGGCACACATATGTAGTTGATAATGACAGATCGCTATTGTCATTATTTTTGTTCTCCTACATCCGTCACAATCATTATATTCTATGAGAGGATGGAATGATATACAAAGTAATGAAATAAACTAACCAGAACAACAAAAATAATTTATATTTCAACAAATAGTAATAGTAGATAATCATATTATTTAACTGGTAATAGTTGAAGTAAGGTGGGTAAGTAAGTATTTTGGAAGTAATCAAAAAACAAGTAGGTAGTAATTAGTAGATTTCAGCCACAAAAAATTGAAAAATAAAAACTTTTTAACAAAAAATTAAACGGGCGAAATACGGAACTGAAAAGTAAAAAATAAAATATACCTTTTTAGTCTCAATAACTAAGCTCCTAATCTAATGCAAGTAACTAATTTTGAGTCGGCGCCAAACAAGCAATCAACGAAGATCATTAAATTACTTCAAAAAAATTATCAGAATGTCACGCGCAACTCGATGCCATCATTTTACGCCTTACCTACTTCATTTGCTTGTTTGTTTGGCGCCGACTCAAAATTAGTTACTTGCATTAGTTTAAGAGCTTAGTTATTGAGACTAAGGTTTATTTAATTTTTTACTTTTCTGTTCCGTATTTCGTCGGTTTAATTTTTTGTAAAAAAGTTTTTATAAATAGGCTATTTTTTAACAGAGTGCAAAAAAATCTGCAAGGCGTGCAACAAAGTACAGACCTACGTTGTTTAAATACAGGTAATACACAATACCCATCATTCTCATTTCAATCGTTTTTTATTAAGCATATTCAATCATATTCCATCATACTATTTTTTACAAGATTTATATTCAATTCAATTCAAAGTATCTTTATTGTCATAATAAAAAACCTTGTTGACAAAGCTTGTTACCTAAAATTAATAACAATATACAGGAGAACAATACAAACTAGATATGTTGAAAAGGGAAACATTCTCAATTGAAAATTGATAGAAAGATTTTTCTGTGAATTGAAAAATCCACGATTAAAATGAAGTTATTTTTTGTGAATGTCTAACAGAAAACAACTACCCCCGGCTAAAGAAATGATTCTAACTTTTTCCATCTTTGCAAAGTAAATTGCTTCTTGAAAATGTGTTTCCCATTTCTTCCGGTCTTCCTGATGATCTGGAAGCGTGAAATAGATTTTCGTCGACAAAAATGTATTGAAGACCTAGTGAATGCGATGTCTCTCCTGCGTCAATGTTATGAATGATTTCTGGTGAGTACTCTCTCTTGGAAAACATTCTTCTTTGCCTCATTCATCTTTATGAGTTCTTAATTAAGACTGGAATAGAAAATCAAATAACTATCTGAATGAAAATGCAAATTTTCAATTTCAGATTTTTTCTTTTGAGTTAGGGTCTTTTCAGAATATCTATCAGATGTAGTTCAATGTCCAGCGTGGCTTTAGCCGGGGAAGTAGTTGTTTCTGTTAGACATTCACAAAAAATAACTTCATTTTAATCGTGGATTTTTCAATTCACAGAAAAATCTTTCTATCAATTTTCAATTGAGAATGTTTCCCTTTTCAACATGAATACCCCACAAGAGGTTATCTTGACGATGGAAGATAGTGACTAAGGTTTATCTTTCAGTCGCAGATGATTCCACATCTGATTTTATGAACATCCTGTTTATATTTTCAACAAATCAACAAACTAGATACATATTAAATAATTTAAATAGGCTTTTCAAAATTGAATGATTTCATTTCTCACCTTATTACATAATAAGAGTATAATTATTACGGAAATATTCACCCAAGGTATAATTATTACATTACTACATAAGAGTGTAATTCATTACGGACATCTAAAAACATTTCCAGTTACATACCTATTAAGTTCTCGGATTACCCATTTGGTGACAAATTAAAATCTCTGTAAAAAATATTCATCCAAGTTATAACATGGTGTTTCTGTTAGTAATGTCTTAACTTTAAGTCTGAAATTTTTGCTGCTTGTGAATATTTTAGTTTCGTTCGGCAGGTGGTTTGTATATCTTCATTCCGGTATATACAGTGTGACCCATTTAAAATGGAACCACCCCTGTAGAATACAAATTTTTCAGTCAATCTCAAAAATATTTTTTTTTAATATTAAGCATCAAAAACTGTATCTTGACACAAATTTTCATAACTTTAGTTTCATTTCCAAGGCACTCTATGGTTTTTTTTCTTTGTCAAAAACGGCAAAAGTTTATTAGGCAATTTTTGTTTTCAAATTTGACTATACCATTGGATTCGTAGTCGTTATAAATGAAAACCATCAAAATTTCATAAAAAAATATTGGTTAACAACGAAGTTACAACAACTTTGATTTTGGAAACAAAGTATTTTATTATAATTTTTATTTAGATTATAGACATATTTAAGATCTGGCAACACTGTCGATGCAAAGTAGAACACCAGTGAATTTGTACAGTGAAAATCCGAAGTCAATAGCTCATTCCGTTCTACAGTTATAACTCCTGAAAGTATGGTAATGTGAGCGATTTGTGGTGTACTAAATCACAGCCTACTATTGATTTAGTACAATACCTATGCCTAATGTATTAGTTCAGCTTTCCTCAAATTATTGATGCCTTCTCTAGAAGCTTGTTTTAGTTGAGTTTTGCAGAATTCAAAAGGAACATTTTTTGTCCTGCTTTCTGTTTTATTATTGAATAAATAATTTTGATACTTTAAAACTTGATTCGGTTCATTTCGTTTTCATCGGCTATGGAAGACTGCATAACTTAAAAATGAATTTTTAATTTTCTGTTATTTTCGAATGCACTTATAACCGAAACTCAAATAAATGATTTTAAGGGAATATGATTCACAAATCCAGTGGCGTAGTCAGATTTTTATTACAAAATCGTTTCCACCACAAATCGCTCACATTACCATACTTTCAGGAGTTATAACTGTAGAACGGAATGAGCTATTGACTATTGACGGATTTTCGCTGTACAAATTCACTGGTGTTCTACTTTGTATCGACAGTGTTGCCAGATCTTAAATATGTCTATAATCTAAATAAAAATTATAATCAAATACTTTGTTTCCAAAATTAAAGTTGTTGTAACTTCGTTGCTAACCTAAATTTTTTTATGAAATTTCCATGGTTTTCATTTATAACGACTACCCAGTGGTGTAGTCAAATTTCAAAACAAAAATTGCCTAATAAACTTTTGCTGTTTTTGACGATGAAAAAAACCATAGAGTGCCTTGGAAATAAAACTAAAGTTATGAAAATTTGTGTCAAGCTACAGTTTTTGATGCTTAATATTCAAAAAAAATTTTTTTTGAGGATGACTGGAAAATGCGTATTCTACAGGGGTGGTTCCATTTTAAATGGGTCACACTGTATAATTGAGTCCTTTATCATAGTAGTGCGGACCAGTGTGAAGTTAACAGCCACTTTTCAGCAGCCATTTTCTCCCCAGCAGCCAAATGGCCAGTGGTGGCGGTTATAAATAAAATACATTGAATATAATATTGAATTGATTTGTTGAAAATATAAACAGGATGTTCATAAAATCAGATGTGGAATCATCTGCGACTGAAAGATTTTTTCTTTTGAGTTAGGTCCTTTTCAGAATATATATCAGATGTAGTTCAATGTCCAGCGTGGCTTCAGCCTGGGAAGTAGTTGTTTTCTGTTAGACATTCACAAAAAATAACTTCATTTTAATCGTGGATTTTTCAATTCACCGAAAAATCTTTCTATCAATATTCAATTGAGAATGTTTCCCTTTTCAACATAATATTGAACAATTGGGAATGAGTTTCTCATCGTACCGCATGTCGTCTTATATGTGATGTTCATATATATTGCCTTAAGAGATATTTGAACCATTAATGAGCTTCCAGTTATACTCTAAAATATTTTAAAATTAAAAAAAAGAAAAAAATAGCCGCGTTCATAATTGGAAGAGAGTGTTTTATATACCAGAAGAGTATGAACGACTTCGATTTGGGAGGCGTCCAAGGGTTGGTTCCACCCTCATGAGGGTGGAATCGAATGGAATCGAATGGAATCGAATGGAATCGAATGGAATCGAATGGAATCGAATGAATGGAATGGAATGGAATGGAATGGAATGGAATGGAATGGAATGGAATGGAATGGAATCGAAGGAATGGAATGGAATGGAATGGAAAATGGCAAATGTTGTTTGGCTGCTGGGGAGAAAATGGCTGGTGAAAATTGGCTGCTAACTTCACACTGGTATAGTGCGGGGTCCTATCAACTTCATCTGGCCAGTCTGCCTTGTGTTGTATTGAGACGATACAAGTATCAATGTATGTCTATTTTTATGGATTAAACAAGCCGTTTCCAGAATGTACAAACAAATTACTGTAAGAATGCCACATTTCTTGAATAATTCCTTACAAGGGTCTCTTGGCTTTACTTTACGCATGTATCTCACGGCTCTTTTTTGCAAAACAAAACCCCTCTGGAATGAAAGGTTACTGCATGTCCCCCAAAAGGCTATTCGGTATCGTAAGTGGGATTCAATTAGGGCAAAGTATGCTGCTGGCACAAACATGCAACCTAGCCTAATTCAGTAGCAATGTTTCTGACAGCAGATGCTAATTTTTTGCACATATTCATTACATGATCACCAAACATCAGTTTGTTATCAATGTGTAAGCCTAAAAACCTTGTTGTTGTTTTATTTACAATCACTTCATTCATGTCTAAATTGGGGATATTGCATTGAAAAGATAATATGTTTGTTTTCTTAATATTGAGGAAGAGGAGGTTTGATTCACACGTTTTTTTATTAATAGTACAATTGCTGTTATTCTGTATGTTAATTGCAAACGATGATTTTGGTAAAACTAAATCATATGGCTTTTCTTGTATAATTTTACAAGAATTATTGTTCTCGACTTCGACATTTCCAGATTGCTCATAGTTTTACGAGTCTGTCGGAAAGTAAGCTGAGGTATATAGTTTATGTTCGTTTAACTATTACCAGCTCTCTTGTTTACGTCGAGTAATAAATAATATACATGTTTTTTCAAAGTAGATTACATTTCAATATTTCTGAACATTAATTGGTTCGGCAAATCGGGAGCAATTAATATTTTACCTTGATATTGAATGTCAATCTGCAAAATACCCATCAAACTCAAATTACCGGGGTTTTTAATGAGGTAATTAAGTGAGGAATATAATTGATGTGAATTAGTTTTACTGCCTTGACTTTTTTGCCACTCAAAAAGCACTCCGCAATCTGACATACTCAACGATAAAAATTCCCCCCTCGTTAACTTTTAAATATAATAAATAAAACCATAAATCGAGGTATAGTTGAACCATTTACAGTTGTAGAAGCATAAAAAACAAGTTCCGCAGTCTTGAAGCGGTATCCTTTGAGCAACATAGGCGGATATAACTGATTTTATTTAGATATTTAAATATTTTAAAAATATGTTACAATAAAAAAAATGCCATGAGCGAGGAAGTATGTATTAATAGGAAATCGGATCATCATAATTTCATTTTCCTATGGTCGAAAAAAAGCCATATTTTCCAACAAAACACAACACAGCTATAGAATATTTGAAAACCTATGTCGATCCCAGACCAGAGGCTCCTCTACTGGCTTTTATTTAGTCAGACCTCTTGAAACACAAATATAACTCGTGATTTCTAAGTTTTCTTGGCCTCTCAATGTATCGACACACCTACAAGCATTATCATTGGCTTGCGATCAGTTTTGATTGGCTCAGGCGAATCTGCTGTAGAACTAGACAGCTGCTACTAAAACCCACGTTTTAGATTTTTTCTGAGAACACCAACTATCAAATGATCATATTCTTTTTCGTATAGTAGTCTGGACTTTACTGGTAGAAGATCTAAGCTAACTGCTTCCGTTGACTCCATCACATCGGCAGGAATACCAGATGTATCACTAAAATCACTTTCTTCATCCATAATTAAAGCGATATTTTATAAATTTACGAAAATGATCTGTTTACGGTTTTACAGTAATGGCGACTTCAATAATTGAAATTGTTACTATGCACCGTGACAACCTAATATTTGTTCTAATTTTTCCTGGTAGTATTGCGATTGACTGAAATAATTTTGCCTTAAAGTCACTGTCACTGCCAAAACAATAAAAATTGGACGTTTGCTTTCAAAACGTTAATAATAAAGGCTATTTTCAGTAGTAATACTATAAGTACTCCAAAATAATCAGGTTATACATCGATAACTTGTTGCATAATTACAAAGAGTGTCAGTTTGACAGTTTAAATAATAATAATCTATCAACCTGAAACGATTTGTAATTATGCAGGAAGTTTGAGATGTATAACCGTATTTATTTTGAAGTACGTAATGTATTTGATACGATTATTTTTTGAGTAAATTAAGAAATATAAACAATTTATTAATTTAAATACAAATTGGTACAATGAAAATTACAATTATTATATACTACGTTTTTTTTAACTGAGTTATTTTCTACGCTGGAAACGTGCCTACTGCTCATTGAAGTGCTGGAAATACCGAAGGTGTTATTACTTGAACCTGTAGCGTTTTTAAATTAGAAAACGACCTGACGGCATTACTTTGATACCATGGTCAAGGGGACGAGCAATGATATGGGATGTGACATGCACAGACGTGTTTGCAAAATCAAATATTCGAACAGCCATTATAGCACCCAGGAAATTATCGGAACAGGCAGAAGAACGCAAACGGATAAAATATCAATCGTTTGAACTTAATTACATCGTATCACCCATAGCATTTGATACTCTAGATGGTTTTGGACCAAATTGTCTTCAAGTTATTCAAGAAATTGGCAGAAAGATAACAAATATCACCGGAGAAAAGCGGTCAAGAAATTTCCTGATGCAACGCCTCAGTATTGAGATAGCTCGTGGTAACGCAGCGTCAGTAATCGGCTCAATCCCCAATACTGATATCTTAGGAGAAATCTACAACTTATAATGTCTATTCCTTTTTCACCAATTTCAAAGTAAATCTTTATTTCATTTGTAAGTTTTTAAATTGGATCTCATCTTATTTATTATGTTTTGGTGATGTTGTTCATCTACTGTAGGTAGGGTTTGATAGAATTGCTATTACCATGTCCTGTTATTTCAATAAGTTCTTGTTCCAATACACCTGCTTTTGCCAATTGTGAAACAGCAGTGGCTCGGTGAGAATGATTTGAAAATGTTTTGTTTGTCATATTTAAATTTGCCAATTCTGCAGACTTTTTGGTCCATTTACTAATTTCATGCACTCCAATTGGCATATTTTTGTACCAGCCAAGGGTTTTTGGGTTTTTGTTTTGTTTTGTATCTGTTTTAATTGACGTTTTCGCTTCTTTTTATCATTAGTTTATCTAGAAGTCTCACTGGACAACGACTTACTTCATTATCATTTATTAATAGCACACGGTTTTGCTCCTCCCTGTGTGGTTTTGGTAAAAATAGGATTAAATTGTATATTACCAGTTGGAGTATCATCATTTCCAGTTTCCTTTTGAAAATAATGAGTCAAGCATGACGCTCCTTGATTTTCTCTCCACGCAAGTTCTACAGAAGCAATTAAGAATTTTTTTATTTGTAATTCTTCCGGTGTATTTTCATCCCACGCTTCTATCATTGCTATGTACTCGGTATCTTTAAATGCTGATGCACTAACCTTTCTCTTGTCTGGAAACATTTGAAGTTCCCTTCTTTTTGAATGTATTGCGTTTCATGCGGCAAAAAATACATCGTTTTAACCACATTTTCTTTATAATTTTCTGCATTACCTTTTCGCATATTGAAAGCCCAATCTTTCAAAATGGATGCTATCATTTCAGTGGAAATAGATTCATTTAGTACATAGTTTCTTTCACTACAAAATGTAAGAAATTGTTTCCATACGTACTTTTTTTTTTTTTATGTATATGTGGCTCTGTATTATTTTACTTTAAAATTTGACGGTCCTGTTAGTTTGTGTATTGTTGTATATTGATGTCGATGTGGTTACTACGGAAATGAATTTATTGTAAAATTTTCGATTGGTGGAGCTATTCTATGTATAATCAGGTATTATCGAAATTATACAAGGTAACTTAACTAAATTGGACGTTCTGATTGGTTAAAAATTACACGAAAAAAAAATAATTTTTATATTAAAAACCCAGAGTATTGGAAAAAATTATGTATGCAACTCGAATATAAGCCTCTATTTTGCACTTGCGCTTTGCTTTATATTCTTGTGGTATGAATAAATATTTTTCACATCGAAATTTTTTCTAGATAACTTATGTTTTTTTTCAAAAACAAATCAATAGGCGAGGACACGAGAAATTATTATCGCTTTAAATATGCTTTAAAATACATAACGCATATATACATGTACCCAGAAAATATTTTTTGAGTCAAATTTCAATTACAGCAGTTTCCATTTGTTTTTGAAAATCAGCAAATTTTGAAGCTACTAATATTGACGCTGTTTGTGTCGTAAATGTGACATTAAACGGCAATGTTACCAAGTTTCTTAAACTATAAATGTCAGAACTAGAACACTATTCGCAATGTCAAGCGACGAGGCGGTTTTGAAGGATGTAAAAAAATTGGTTTTTCATAAAATATTATCGATGTTACAGTTGACATAAACATTGTATTTTTAACCACGAAACCAAAAAGGAGGAGTTATCTAGTCGACGCGTATTATTTTTTTTATCATTTTTTTATGTATGATCACGCATAACTTTTTACTGAGACGTCGATTCCGATAATTCTTTCTTCAGTGGATAGGGTGTACTTCGAAGTTGGTCCCATTGAATTAAAAGATGAAATCACCCCTAAGGGTAGCAAAATGAAGGATATTGATCACTCACCCTCTGAATTCTGGTCCGTTAACCGATTCTATCAAGCATAACTTTGTACTGGGTTTTTCGATTTGGATGATTCTTTTTTTAATAGATAGGGTATACCTCATATTTGGATTTCGAATGAAATTATCCACCCTTACGGGTAAAAAAATAGGGGATAATTGATTTTTCGCTTGTGAACATTGGCACACACATATGTAGTTGACAATGACAGATCGCTACTGTCATTATTTTTGTTCCATTTCCGTCACAATGATTATATTCTATGAGAGGAGGGAATAATATACAAAGTCATTAAATAAACTAACCAGAACAACAAAAATCATTCATATTACAACAAATAGTAAAAGTAGATAATCATATTATTTAACTGGTAATGTTGAAGTAAGGTGGGTAAGTAAGTATTTTGGAAGTAATCAAAAAACAAGTAGGTAGTAATTAGTAGATTTCAGCCACAAAAAATTGAAAAATAAATACTTTTTAACAAAAAATTAAACCGACGAAATACGGAACTGAAAAAAAAAACCTTCTTAGTCTCAATAAGTAAGCTCCTAAACTAATGTAAGTAACTAATTTTGAGTCGGCGCCAAACAAACAATCAACGAACATCATCAAATTACTTCAAAAAAATTATCAGAATGTCACCGCGCAACTCGATGCCATCATTTTACGCCTTACCTTTTTTTTTTTTTATGTTCTGGTTCCCACGAAAAGGGATATCCTGTAATGTTCAGAGAACATCGTGGGAACCAAGGGAAAGAAGGTAGGAGTTGGTGTTCTTCTTAAATTTCTGGAGGTTGAATGCCTCGGGGAACACCTCCCTAGGCAATGAGTTCCAAAGCCTCGCTGTTCGTTGGATGAACGAGTCTTTGGAAAGTGATGTTCTGCAGGTCTCCAAAGTGACCACGAAGGGATGTGATGACTGAACTTGACGGGTTAGTCTCGAAGAGACTGCCAAAGCAGGAACGATTGTTGATATTTCAGAAGAGCATCGCCCATGAAAATATCTATAAAATAGAGACAAATCGCCAACTTTTCTACGGTGTTCCAGACAAGTGAGCGAGTTTGTAAGCGAGGCATCACCGACGAGACGAATTGCCCTTTTTTGGACAGAATCCAATAGCCTCAGGATATGTTTAGGTGCCGCACTCCAAATATGGGAACAAAGAAGGTGATGGTGCCTTTAGTAAATTTTGGCAATGGCCTCACGGATTTTCCCAGGAAAGGTTATTGCTGATAGTAATACCAAGCATCGATATGGATGACTTCAGTGGTATGGTTACTCCTGACAAAGTTATGTTAGGCACAGTGAGATCGGCTTTTCTAGAGAAAAGACATGCTTGTGTTTTGTTTGCATTGAATTCTACCAAGTTATTAGATCCCCATTCGAGAATTGTTGCTAAGTCCATATTTATATTATTAACATTTCTTCCTCGTTCATTTCTGGTTTCACGGGCTGATATAGGGGCCCTGGAAGAGAAAGCGGTATGGAGGGTACTATCATCAGCAAAGCTGTGTACTGGACATGAAGTTGCTTTCAACAGGTCGTTGATGTGAAGTAGAAATAGTGTTGGTGCGAGAATAGATCCTTGCGGAACACCAGCATTTATGAGTAGAGTGTCAGATGAAACTCCATCGACCACTACATGGAGAGACCTGTTTGAGAGAAAACTAGCCAGCAGAGAACACAGCTGAGGGGGCAAGCCATAAGACGTAAGCTTGGCGAGGAGTCCCTGGTGCCAAACTCGATCGAACGCCTTGGAGATATCTAATGGCACAGCTAAAGTTTCTCCATACTTTTCAATAGATAGCTGCCATATATGTGAGACGTAAGCGAGCAGGTCACCAGTTGATCTCTGATGGCGGAAGCCATATTGCCTATCGTTGACAATTCCTGAGTCTTCCAGATATTTCATGAGCTCGATGTTGATGGCTTTTTCCATGACCTTTGAAATAATAGATAGCAGTGCGATAGGTCTGTAGTTGCTAGGTAAGGCCTTTTTGCCTTTTTTAGGGACTGGCTGTACTCTTGCAATTTTCCAATTGGACGGAAATACCCCCAAATTGTAAGAGTGGTTGAACAACTTGCAAAGAACAGGTGTTAGTTCGGAGGCACATTTCTTGAGAACAATCGGCGGGATTCCGTCAGATCCACAGGCTTTGTTGGTGTTGAGACCCAGCAAAATATTTCTGATAGTACGTTGGCGAAAGGTGATCTCGGGCATGTGACTGTCAATAGGTGTAATGTTCGGGGGTTGTTTTCCCGATGAATCCAGAGTGGAATTTCCAGCAAATAGGTGCGCAAAGATATTGGATTTTTCCTGGGCAGTCGTTGCTAGTGTTCCATCTTCTTTGGTTAGAGGAGGAAATGAGCTGGAAGTGAAGTTTCTTCCCACAGCTTTGGCGAAAGACCAGAATGAACGGGATCCGTTAGGACATTCAACAAGTTTTGATCTTATTTTGGCATTGTGGGCGTCTTTTGAGCATTCTATTGTCTCTTTGCATATGCCTCTAGCCTCGACATATGCTGCTCTGGTCTCAGGGCCCGGATTTTTTAGCCATCGATGGTATGCTGCCTGTTTGGAAGCCACAGCTCTAGAGCAGTTTCTGTTAAACCAGGTCTTATCGGATGATGTTCTTCTTTCGGTATTCGGTATGTAAGTTTGCATCCCCAACATGATGATTTCAGAAATTGTCTCAGCACATCGTGTTGGATCTACTGAAGAGAAACAAACTCTCTTCCATGGAAACGCTGAGAAAAACATACGAAGACCTTCCCAGTCGGCCGAATTGTAATGCCACATGAGACGGGGTGGTATTTGCAGCTCGATGGTAAATGGAAAGAGCATGTTGTGGAGATGAGGGTGTGATCAGAGTTTCCAAGTGGGGCACAAACTTCTATTCTATACGGGTCAGGATTGGTGGTGAGGAAAAGATCTAGTGTATTGGCAGACTGGTTGTTGACATCAGGGATGCGGGTTGGTAGCTCGACCAGTTGTTCTAGACCATGAGTGATGGCGAAGGCCTCGGCTTGACGACCCGCATCATCTGTTTTGTAAGAGAATTTGAGCCAGGCAGCGTTATGTACATTAAAGTCTCCCATGATTATGGTTTCAGCTGTTGGATGGTTCTCCTGAATGTAGTCCATTTGCTTGTTTGTTTGGCGTCGACTCAAAATTAGTTACTTACATTAGTTTAGGAGCTTAGTCATTGAGACTAAGAAGGTTTATTTTATTTTTTACTTTTCAGTTCCGTATTTCGTCGGTTTAATTTTTTGTTAAAAAGTTTTTATTGATATTATGAATCATTGTGGTCCATCAAAACGAGTTCTGATAAAGAGAAAGCCAATCATTTATTCTTGTCATGGAGGCGCGGCCTAAAATTTGAAAATATGGCAACGTTGCAAAATTGTTTGAAGCTAGGATTGGTTGATCGGGTGATTACGTCACAACATTTTGCAATGGCGCTAAAAAGAAGACATTTGAATTTTGCCGACTTTCAAATTTTTTTTTCTAAGTTTTAGAAAATTAAAAACAGAGTTTTCATAAGCTCTAGAATCCATTAAAAATATTTTGAAAATTTCGTGTCCTCGCCCATTTCTAACATTTTTTGTTGATGATCTGACACTTGCTTCCTGATAATAGTATATCTACTATTACCAGGATTGATTTTTTCCAACATTTCAACCTTCATCAAAATACATAATTTCACTGATGAAAAAACATCTCGTTCGTTATTCTCTTTCCAATCGTGTTTTCTCTGAAATAGTGAAGAATTTCATAGAAATGAATCACACTCACAAACTGCTATAAATAGCTTCTCAAAGTGTTGAACTGATGGGAATTTAATCCCAGGCTGAACTAAAATAGTCCGTGAAAGTTTTTATTTTGTTTTTGAATAGCGTTTTACTTTCATATTCCGGCTTACAAATGAGCAAATTCAAGGTGAGGGCTCCTCTGCATAATCATGATTACGTTATTTATTTTTTTCCAGCTTGTGTAGCTGAGCGTGGCTTTTTGCAACAAAATAATGAAACGCTCGTATCTCGACACGAACAAAAGGTGGATTTTAATCGCTGCCAGCTAGCCATTACGTCATAGATGACGGCATCGTTCTATTTCGGTTGCCTCACCTCATTTCACGTTGGATGAATGCGGCTTTTATTACTCTTCAATTTATGTTGATTAGTCGGATTGAAATCATTAAGACAGTCATTATCAGTGAGCAGTACCGAAAAAAATAATTAAAAACGCATAATTCCGAGTTTGATTCCCTAAAAGATTGTGTACTATCCTAAGATTGTGTACTATCCTGATAGACAAAAATACATTGAAACAACGTTAGGAAAAAATGGTATTTATTTAGTTTTTACGACGAAAAATTAACGTTGTTTTTCAGTGTATTGATATGTCAAATAATTGTAACTATTCAACGATTTTTTTTTAATTTTCAATTATCTATACGGGGTGATTTACAATACGACCAGCCCCTCAGCTGCGATGTTGCCGTTAAAGTAGAACCAGAAATCTAAGAAGGTCGTAAATCACCAACCACTTGAGTTATCAGCAGGCGGTGGATTCTACGCAGAGTTGTACCCGCCCTAGCCATTAAATTTTGTTTTATAGGTAGGTATAATGATATTGGGTTGAGATAATTATTAAGAAATATCGCTTGAATATAATTGAGAATTGTTTATTTATATATAATATATGATAATAATATATATATGACTATATTATATAATAATATATGATATACCTAATTAATGTAAAATGTCAAACTTTATACTTTATAAAAAGTTCAGTTTCTCGATAAAAGGTATTTATAAACAAAATTACTCACGAAGATCAGTTTTTAATATGGGAAACACACTTGGCATGTTTGCAGTTTCTGTTTGAATAAGAGCTACCACAGTTGAACTTAAGGTTGGAGAAGTATTATTTCTTCGAACTGCTGACTTAAGCTGATGCCATATATGTTCAATTGGGTTAAACATACAGTGATAAGGAGGAAGCCTGAGCACCGTATGTCCCAAGCTTTCAGCAAATGAATCACAAAAATATTTTTTTTTATCGAATAACTGCGTAAAACTTCTAGTAACTGTTTTTTTTGTGTACTTTTCCCCATAGTATATATCATTATTTAACATATAGTGGCTTTGGTGTCATTTGAACATGGTGCTTTATCTAGTCTTCGACTGTGGTAGGTATAGTTTTCCCAATATCAATTGCAGAAACATAAAAAAGTCTTGCGGCGAAATCCTGTGAGCAGCAGTGGCGGAGATAACTAATTTTATTTAGATATTTTAATATCCTAAAACGTATTTCGATCGGCACACACCAAGACCACAGACGCTACTAGTTTTTAATCTTTCAGAGCTATTAAAACACAAATATAACGCGTGATTTATGACCTCCCATCGTATAGACACACCTGCAAGCATTGATGTCCGACCTGATTGGCCCAGACGAATCGGTTGTAGAACAGACAGCAGTCACTCAAGTCCACGTTGATCAGCGGGCTCTTTGTGCCGACGGAGACTGTATACAAGTAGTACAGATTATTTTTCGTTCCGTTTCTTCGCATTTACGCTCGTGTTAGCGAAGTGAGTTTTTATTTGCTCCCTATAGAAACAGCTTCTGCAATTGATATTGGATGGACTATAGCTACCATTATCCATGACGATAATACTGTTGGGTGGAATATTTGGTATGAGTTTATTTTGGAACCAGTCTTCAAATAATTCGGTTGTAGTATCATCATGGTAATCGACTAAAGAGTCCTTAATATTCTTTGCCGATAAAGACAACGCATTTGGTATAAAACCATTTTCGGTTCCTGAATTATCGTAATGCGTTTTTCTTTATTAGACGGCGCATTAGTTTGGCACAAGTCAGATGAGTCTACCCAACTTTTGTTTGGAATATCGTGTGTATCGAACCAATTTTCATCCAAATACACTACTGTTCTACCATATTCTCTAAATTCGTTTATTGCCAATAAATATTCAAATCTCCATTTCTTAAGGCGCACAGATTCCATTAAGACTTTTCTGCTACTAGTGAGTTTTTTTATTTAAATCCGTTTTCTAAAAGGGACTTCCTTAAAATCTCTTTGCAACACTGAAACATCTCGTTTCCTTGAACCGCCAGAGTCTTTTCGTTTCTTTCTTTTTAAAATAGGGTTACTTACTATTTCAAACACTGTGGATTACGGTGTTTTTGTTAAAGAAGCACTTTCTTGCACAGCTTGATCCTTGGACATTCCACGTTCCAGAAGGGAAGTATAAACATTTAATATAATTTGTTTCCCATGAGGGTGTAACATTTGTCGACTAGGGTACTAGGACCACCAGTTGAAGTACTATCTTCAGGATGAGCCCTTGGACGCCACATTTTTCACGACACAAAAATCGAATAGACACTTTAAAATAGACACAACTGACACAACGGAATATTAGGTAGGTAATGACTAAATGTTGTCCCTCTTTTATTTCTGAAATTGGAGAGCGGTCAGTTCTCAAAACAGTCTTGTTTTCCAAATCTGGTAGGTAATTTATTTTGTAACCGTAAATAGACCATTATCGCTATAATCTCGTAAATAGCCCATTAGTACTGGAAGTCTGGTGGCCAGGTGAGTAAATTTTATTATTTACACACATTTAAACATATCCTTACCAAGGGCTCTAAATCATCCTTACAAGATTTTTTATTATCAAATAAATTTAAATACAAAACTGTCAACAATTATTGAAATGCCAAACTATTTCATGAGATATTTTAATCCGGACCTGGGAATCTTTTAAGGGACACATAAACAAATTCGTGCTTCAAGTAGTACAGTTTTTTACAGTCAATACTGTGTGTGTGTGTTGTTTTTGTTTTTTCGCCAATGTTTTTCAATGTATCCAACATTCCAGTGCCAAAAAAAACAACGCTTTTTGTTTGTTTTCTCCTATGATGTTTAAAGACATGAATCAGCTATTTTTTTATACAAACCTCACATTAGTAAGTCGATTGTATCATATTTTTAGTGTTATTGTAACACCATTAATGTTTTCAGATGTTATCAGGCCAATATATTATATGACTGCAACCCCAAGGCAAATATTCAGTTTCCGAAAATTTTCAAATTCACCTTTTTGTGCCAATTAATCCAGTCAAGATACTACCTTTCTCTGTCTCTCTCTCTCTCTCTCTATATATATATATATATATATATATATATATATTTCTTCAGTTTCTTGACCTCATATATATTTTCTTCAATTTCTCGGAATAAAGGTCTGATTCATATAATTTCTCTTAACGACGTTTCGACATGGTATCATCATCAGGTTAAAACACTAAAATTAAAAATATGGAGTTTGAGACATATTCAACTTAACACAATATTGAAATGTATGCACTAAAATAATTCTACAAAAACATATGGTTTGAAATATAACACGTTATTTAACTCAATATAAAAATATCTGTAACATATATGAGTATTCACTTACAAATTATATTATTTGAATTCTGCGTTCGCATCGTACGAACGTTATTGTAGGTGTGTGACTGCGAAGTCGAAGTTATCGGGAATGGTTTGTTTATCTTTCATGCATTTTTACCCTCTTCATAAGTAGGTACATGGGATTGTTTATATTGAGTTCTAGTATATGAGCCGGACTGTATTTTTTTGGCAGCATGTAAAGATCAGTTTTCATTATTATTACTATAAACAAAGTTAAAAAAGGTTGTTATAAATCTGGCTTAAGTTTTTGATATGATTTCTATTGTTAATGCTATTGGGGTCTTTTTAAGAGAAAAGAGAAATTGAATAATATATATATATATAGATATATATATATATATATATATATATATATATTATAAAACGGGATAACAGGAAAACGGGATATCGGGATAAATGGGATAAGGGGAAAATGGGAAGCGACAGAGTCAAAAGCATAACCCGGGTGCAATGAATAGCACTCCATAGCTGCAATGGAAATCATCCTAAACCTCGAACCCCTTGACTTACATGTCATTGGAGAGGCCAGTATGAGTGCATACAGACTGAAACAAACAAAAAACTGGAGAATCCGAACATGTAATCAACATCGAAGAACTCGAAATGATTTCAGACTACATGCAACCCCTATACTCATTCGAAAAACCATTCGAAACACGAATTTACGGATCTGGATGGGCCCCGAGTATAGAATCACAATCAACTGCGGACATAGTCTGGTAAACAGACGGTTCAAAGACAGTTGAAGGAACGGGAGCAGGATTACATGGGGTAAGGCCAAGAAGGGATTACATAATACCACTTGGCAAATGCTCCACGATATTCCAAGCTGAAACACATGCTATCATGGTATGCATTCAGAAGAATCTAGAAAGTGGTTATAGGAAAAAACACATCTACATTCTATCTGACTGTCAAAGTGCTATCAAAGCACTCAACTCTATACAGATAAAGTCCAAACTGGTCTGGGACTGCCTCCAGAACCTCATCGAGCTGGAAAAACACAACAAGGTCACCTTGATGTGGGTGCCAGGTCATAGAGGCATTGAAGGCAACGTCAAAGCGGACCAGCTAGCTAGACAAGCATCTGAAACGCTATTCACAGGGCCAGAACCTGCACATGGGATTAGCAAAAACCGATGCAGGACCCTGATCGACGAGTGGATGAAAAGAAGACACCAACAATATTGGGATCAAACTGTCGGGCAAATACACAGCAAAGTCATGGTAGGGCATCCAAACCGGACCCTGACGGCTGACCATCTGAACCTGAACAGAACGAAGGCTCGTATAATAATAGGTCTGTTGACTGTACACTGCGGCCTAGGAAAACACCTAAACACCATGGGAGTACGCAGGGAAACCGTGGAGTGTAGGCTATGTGATGAAGAGGAGGAAACATCCTCTCATATTATCTTCGACTGTGACGCCCTAAGTAGTAGGCGACACAGAACCTTTGGAGAGATCAGCCCGGAAACAGGCATGAATCCGAAGAACCTTATCAACAGGCTACTAAACCTAATTAAAGACACAAACCTGTTTGAATGAGGAACCACTGTCAAGGGAAGCTAAGTGCCAACCCTGTCTCTGGCTCGTCAGCTTTCAACCAACCATAACCTAGATGGAACAACACAAAGAAAAACAGGAAAAAATAAATTCTACGCGGACGAGAGTTTTCGGGATTTTTTTTTAGGGAATATAGAAATTTGGACAGGACAACCTCTGAAGGTCAGCTAGTTCCTAATAAATGTCATATGTTTCGTAATCAAATATATAGTTTGAAGTGTTATTTTTTATTCTATGTTTCCTTGGCTCCACGAAGTTGTTGCATATATTACAGAACAATATTTTGTGCAGCAGAGAAATAAAGGTTTTCATTTGTAATATTTAGTAGAGAACAACTACTTTCCCGGCTATATTCCTGCACCAGATATTGAACTACATCTGATTAGATCTTGCGGAACTTCAATTTGTGAACATATGAAAATTGAGATTGTCCTTTCATATACATTCACTGCCAATTTCTGTTTTGTTTTTCAGCAAGGAATAGGCGTAGAGCTAATCCGGATACTCCCAGAAACTCAACCACCTACGCTCTCAAACATTTTTGCCGAGGCCGATTCGAAAGACGACGTGGTAAGTGAATTATTGGAAAAAAATGCCATATACATGAAGAATTTTCATAATACTGATTGTTTTAATTGTTACGGAAAAGCTGAGCAGCACAGTTTTTTCAACCCGAAACAGATAATTAACTGGAAAAATTAGTTGAAAAAATATGGTAACGAATATTGTAAGATATTATCTTGGAAATGTTCTCATCTCAATCTAAAGTAATATTTGTTACCTGAGAACACTTCTCATAATAAAATTATGTTTTTATAATCGAAACAAGTGAGATCATTTATCTCGCAAGCAACGCGAAATGATCAAACAATCACATTCACTCTTGTGATTTCGCAAGAGAAAATCATGCAGTATTATTCAAATTTCTAACACAAAAAACGAATCGCAGTCGTTTCATTGTTGAGCAACCGCATTTAACGTTATTAAAAGCCACTTAAATTTACAACAATGGTTTTTAACAATTCGAAACGTACGCACAGAGGAAGTAATAAAAAATTTGCAATAGGTGCCTAGTCGTAACTTGCTTCCTTTAAGTCGTATATGTCATATTAATTTGGTTTCAAGTTAGGCACTTCCTTGGTTTGTCTGTATAAATTTCGGTAGGTTCATTTTGGTGTCTAAATAACGGAAAACTTGCGTAATAATAATATAATAATTTATTGAATTCGGTGGGATCAAATATATGATATACGATATCGAAAGCTGTGTGTTCGCCATGATAGGGCTTCAACTTTCAGGGAACAACTAATCTTAGTCCTAGAGCTGCGCTGGATTCTGTAAACCATGTCGCTGTCCCACTTCTTTACCCTATACAGTCTTTCCCAAAACGCTAATAGTTTGGGGGATACACTTTTCTTCCTACGTGGATTGTACAGCCAAACTTGGTTACCTTCTTGAATCCTCCTTCCTCCCTCGGTCTTCTGGAAATTCTGCTCGAAAAATGCTTTCAGTGTTCTCGTTCTTTATTTTGTTCTTCCAGAATTTTCTTACGACCGTTTCTCTTCTTTTTGTCGACGTTCCTCCTCTTCTGGTTGTTCTTTCTGCCGTCGTTTGTTTTTCTCTCTGCCGTCGTTTTTCCTCCACTTGTCCTGCACTATACTCTGTCCTTTTTTCACTGGCAGCTAAACACCCTCATTATAAATGCAAATCTGCGAAATGTTGTCTACCGTCGGATCAAATAAATTTCATGGTAACGAACACGTTTTGATAGGACCATGTGTTTTCGAGTTTACTTTTCTAGTCCACTCTGTTTCATCTCTAGTAACAATAGAACGATGTAGTTAACTTTGTGTTGCCTCGCAATGGATAATAATTCTTTTTTTTTACCATGCTATTATCATGTGGGAGATCTGCCGTAACCAGACAATTTTTTTTTCCCATTTTGATGTTGGCAACGCTTCCTTAAGCCATGACAATAACGGCATTCGCAGGCAACAGCACTATCATTAGTGAAAAGTCCTCAAACACATCCGCATTCATCTCCTCGTGGTAATCTTTTGTTGATTTCGAGACGAATTGCAGCAAACCACCATCGACAAAACCATGCTCATTTCCAATATGTCCTTTTCCGATCGGTGCAGGTAACCCAGTGGAATATCCTTCAATGACTGCTTGGCGGGAAATTTTTATATTAGTGTGGACCCATGTTTTCTGCACAGTATGTCCTTCGTTAAGCCATGTTTCGTCCAAATAATAAATTGTCCTTCCTTCAGATCGATACTTCCTGATCGTCCTTAAATAATTTCTTCTCCAACGCACAATTTCGTCTTTATCTATAAGGAGGGACTTTCTATTCTGCTTTTCCCAGGAAAAGCCTATCTCGCGTAAAAGTTTCCATAATTTGGTTCTGCATACTTGTGGTAAATCGTCGTCTTCCTGAATCGATGCAGAACTTTTTGTCATTTATATAAAAAGAGTGAACTTTCCTTCGGATGGCGGTCCTGTCAAAGTCAATCGATTGATAGTGGCTTCCTTCCTGGATTTTGTTTTGGTGCACTAATGTCTCCACTTTTCCTCTCATTTAAAAACCTGTAAATTGTTCTTTCACTCACTCCCGTCGTATTAGAACATGTAGACACTATCTGGCGAACGGAACTCGTGGGTTGTTGATAAACAAGTGCATCATGCACATTAAGCACTATAGTTTTTTCTCTTACAGAGTATGCAACAAATGTATTGGGTTTAACTGGTGTAAAGTTTGCACCCGATGCCATTTTCATAAACACTACTCAAAGATCACAAACGTATTAAGAATAAGCAGTAGCTCGTCACGGACTCCCCTCCACAGCAAAACAGTATTCTATTGTATTTTGTAGAAACTAGCCGACAAGGAAAACTCAGAATTCCGTTATTTATTTGTTTTTAATACCAACTAATGATCCTATAATGGGGCAGGTACATCCACTTTGCATTCGTTATCTTTCATAATAACAATTTCGAATTGTATTGGTTTTACCTAAGAAGTAAGCTAATTTTAATTATGAGGTATCAACTGAGACATTTTGTAATAATGTCCGATTCTTAGAAACGAATGTACAGTTAAAGTGTATCTCGGGAATTTCCATCTAAATATTTTATTTCGACCTGACTATTTACTATAGTAATGGTGCTCAAACATTTACCTCAATTCCTTCATAATAACAAGAGGGGAGGGGAATAGGTATTTGTATTATTATATATTCATTTTGTAGGTATTCAACCATATTCTCATAACTTGCTCTTAAGTAAATCCGTGTTTACAGTATAAAAGTTCTTAATAAGTATCATTGAATTTTCGTCTTACTTTTTGGTAAGAAATGTAACGCCTATGGTTTATGTTTATTATACCTGAGACCACGAAGTCGTGCTGCCAGTGAAAAAAGGACAGATTATATCACTGCGTATGGCCTAGGGTAATTGTTGGGTCCAGATCGTGAAATTTGGCAGGTGTTCATAATTCGGGTGACAATGCATTATGGAATTTTTGCTAGAGAAAAAACAAAATGAGAAGTAATGTATTAAAAAAAGGAGAAGTAATGTTGAAAAGGGAAACATTCTCAATTAAATATTGATAGAAAGATTTTTCTGTGAAGTAATGTATTAAAAATATCGGTTGTCATTCAGCAAAAAATTCTAAAATGTCTACTACCTTCACTTTCCTCTAATAAGTCACTTCAACTGTACAAAAGTCTGTTTTAACAATCTTTTATTTAGTTTCACATATGCTGAAAGGTAAAAGAAAACCAAGACAAGCATACTGAAGCAACTGGAGGGAGCTGTTGCAAAGGGAAAATAAAGACTAGTACAACGTGAAAAAACAGACTGGTGAACAGATGAAATACGCATAAAAATAAAATACAAAAAGACAAGTTGAAAAGATACTCAAATACAAAAAGAGCTGAAGGGCTATTAAAGACTTGAAAGAGGAATCATTGAAGAAGTTCGTAGATAAAAAGACTAAAAACTATAGAGAAAGCCAAAAAGTTGGACAAAAAAAGGAGCACAATATGTCGAATATAAAATACGAATAGGTGTGCCACCTGTATTGGAAATTATATCGCTCCAGTAATAGAAGTGAATATTACGTAATTAAACGGGTTTTATTCGAATGACGAAAAGCTTCTATTTATAGCCATTACACCCTTCCAAAGGTTCGTCATCGACGTAACAGAATGAATTAGCAATGTTCTTGAAGTGAATAATGATAGACATTCAAACTATTCGGGAGCGGAATTCATTAAAATAATTTGAATAACTTTTGAAACGGGGCACGGTATCTAGCAAAAATTATCGAAGTTTAACGACGCGGTTCAGTATTCATTAACAAAAGTTCAAGCCGACTCGCATCAATTACCATATGAACAAAAAAAAAAAGTTTTTGTACAACTGGCATTACAAATTACATTTTCACATAATGTGTCAAAATCACTTTTAACACTAGTGTTGAAAGTAAAATGATGGTGGATACTCAATAATATAAATTTTCGTCGGCATCGTAGTCCAGAGATCGTAGGTTCGAATCGTACAAAAATTAATTAAAAATGCGTTTTTTTTTCTTTTTTTTTTACTCTCAGTAACAGTTGTACACAAAATATTGTATGATACATATTCCCCACTCATAAAATAAAATGCCACACTTGTATCATGAATAGGGATTTGTAATCAGTCTGTTAGATTGTTTGATCACCAAGAAACTATCGTGGGATCTCAAAAATATGATATCCAACCAACAACATGGTTTCTGTCGAGGTAGGTCAACGTCAACAAACGTGTTGCTTTATAAAAATTACATTATCAATTCTTTAGAGAATAACCTGCAGGTTGACTCGGTCTTTTCTAAAGCCTTTGGTGAGTCAACCACAGTTTATTACTCGGAAAACTTGAAGCTTTGGGTATAGAGACAAACATTTTAGATTGGATCAAAAGCTATCTCACGAGTAGAATTTAATTTGTGAAATATGGTAGCTCAGTTTCACAAAGAATTTAAATCCAATAACCTCTCTGATGTCATCATCAACAGCTCTTTTCTAATGTTTGCTGATGACTTAAAGATGTTTAGAACAATTCACTGCATTTCCGATGCTAAGAGTTTGTTTATTAAAATTGAACTTAATAAATGTCAATTACAGATTATACAGGGTGTTATTCATAAGGTGACAAATTCATATATAAGCATGGGTCCGCAAGTCCTTCATTTTTTATATACAGGGTGTTAAAAATTTATTTTTATTTTGGTTTTTCGTAAATAATTTTTAAAATAATGTCGATATTTGGACGAAAATTGGTGTTTGGGGATTTTTTAATATGAGAAATTCAAATTTGATCTAAGTTTGTCCCTTAATTGTGGGAGGCGCCGCCGTATTTTTGTCTCTTCTGGGGAATTCTTGAAAACGTTTTTGAATTAGGAATTGTGCGGTTCGGATAACGCACCTGATACAAACATCTAGCCTCATTTGCATTTCCGTTAGCAAGTCCGTATGTAAAATGTATGTCAGCATACTCTGCATTGGTAAAGTTTACCATTTTTAACAAATAATCACAATAATAATAAATAATACTATTTAACTATGCGCCAAGATATTATTTTTGACATGACAGCACAAAAAAAAATCATTGGAATAAACTTACTAGCCCACTTGATACTTTTAGTAGTAGTAGAGTTCGCGAATCAATGAGAAGAAGATTGGATGCATCGATTAATTTAAATCAAAATATCTCGAAAACGGCTGCTTGTAGAGACTTTTGAAAAGCATACCTTTTTCACCTAAAAATGATAGAGGAATCGATTTTTCTTCTAGAAAATGTGATACATGCATGCACGACAAAGTTGTGAATCCCCAAAGGAGACAAAGACCTGTAGGCGGCGCCCCCTACAATGAAGGGCCAAACTAAGATCAAATTTGAATTTCTCATATTGAAAAATCCCCAAAATACCAATTTTCGTCCAAATAACGATATTTTTTTTAAAATTATCCACGAAAAAACAAAATAAAAATAAGTTTTCAACACTTTGTATATAAAAAATGAAGGACCCATGCTTATATGAACTTTTCACCTTAGAAATAACTCAGGAACCGTCCTGTAAAATATCGGACACTTATTACATAACACCCGTTATAAACAGAGTTAACGACACATCTATCAACGATCAATAAAATCCAAGATTGGAGTAATATTCGACTCAAAAATGACCTTAAGCATCATATAACAGAGACATCATCTCGTGCTCGTAAAATGCTAGGCTTTCTCGTAATTAAGATTATACAGTGCTTCTCAAAAGTCCGCTCCCCCCCTCTTATTTTTGGAACGATTATACATAAACAAGTGAAATTTGGAAACTGAATATTGAAGGTTGTAAACTTCCCTACTAGTGATGATAGATGACGAAATCGTCAGAGATGACGTCACAAGGCCATTGTGACCAATAACTTTAAATTGAACCCTACGGCAAGCCACACCTCTTTTGAAAGGTATCGAAAAAACCTATTCAATGATACTAATTTTGTTTGTGTTTATGGCAGTTTAAATGGCTCATTAGTCAACACTAAAATTGAAATTCCATTCAGTATGATATTAATTACAGATTTAAGAATCAGTATCTACTTAAAGAAATTGCTCGAAGTGACCTCCATTTACTTCCTGGCAGTGAAATATCCTATTTTTAAACTCTTCTCGTACTTTTGCAAATGTGTCTACGGAAACAGCATCACATTCTGCAACAATACGTTATTTTGAAACGTCAATATTGTCAGGTTCAGTGGCGTAAACCTTCGATTTAAGGTACCCCCACATAAAAAAATCCAAAGGTGTGAGGTCCGGTGATCGAGCTGGCCATTCCGTTGAACCTCGTCGTCCAATCCATCTACCACGATACTCCTTATTCAAATACCGTCTTACTGCACCGTAATAGTGTGGAAAAGCACCATCCTGTTGTAATGTTATTTCCAAATTGCCGAATTCATCTGGATTATCTTCCAAAATTTCAAGGATTAACGGTTCTATTGCGTTTTGCAACAGCTCCAGATAAACCTCACCAGTTAAATTAGTATATGAAAAAGAGGCCCAACGATGTGGTTTCCCAGGATACCTGCCCAAACATTCACCGTCTGGGGAAATTGGGTATGTGTTTCACGAAACAGGTGAGGATTTGCGTCACTCCAATACCTCACATTCTGTGTATTTACATTTCCATTTAGATAGAAAGTACTTTCGTCACTAAAACAAATTGTTTTGACATAGTCTGGCTGTTGGTTAATTTTATTTTCCATATTTTCACAAAATTCTAGTCTTCGGTCTGGGTCGTTGTCTGAGAGTTGATGAACCATTTTTAATTTGTATGGATGAAATTTGTTTTTTTTTCACCACCCTGTGTACTGTACTTCGACTGACTTCACAGGTAGATGCAACGTGAGTTGTTGAAGAAGTAGGATTAACTATTACTTCTGCCAGTATATCAATTTTTTTCTCATCAGAAATTTGTGGTCTGCCAGATCGTTTCGCATCATTAATACTACCCGTTGGTTCAAACGTACGAAGAAGCTCCCTTAAATAAGTCCTCGAAACGGGGCGATCGGGAAACGTCTCATTAAAAATGCGTTCTGCTGCATGAATATTTTGTCCAGTCTCACTAAGAATTAGGATCGCTGCTACTTTATCACCTAAAGCACATACCATTTCGGTTCTTGAAGCACTTAAACGTTCGGCTCACAACAGTTTAACAAATTATTAAAATGTACAAAAATATTAAAAGTACCAAAAGCTGCTAAAACAGTTAACGTTCGATCAACAATACACAAATTATTAAATGTATAAAAACTTGGACAATTACAAAAACGTCGAATTAGGGAGACTGACAAAAACGTCAGCTTATTTGACAACTATCCAGAGGCGGAGCTTGTAGTATTAACTGATTTAATTCATCACAGCTTTGCGTTTTTCAAAAGCGAGTTGCCAAAACTGCCATAAACACAAACAAAATTAGTATCATTGAATAGGTTTTTTCGATACCTTTTAAAAGAGGTATCGCTTGTCGTAGGGTTCCATTTAAAATTATTGGTCACAATGGCCTTGTGACGTCATCTTTGACGATTTCGTCATCTATCATCAGTAGTAGGGAAGTTTACAACCTTTAATATTCAGTTTCCAAATTTCACTTGTGTATGTATAATCGTTCCAAAAAAAGGGGTTTTGAGAAGCACTGTATATTGTGCACAGCTAAGGTCTATACTAGAATATAATTATATAATTTGGTCTCCTTGCTACAAAGTTGATTCTGATCCCATAGAGAGTCGTCAGAATAATTTTTTAAGAAAATTTTCCTATCACATGGGATTTAATAGGAATTAATATAGCTATCCACAAATATATATTTTAAATATGAACACGTTGATACATAGAAGATAATATTCCTTCATAAAACCATAAATGGCTTCAAAGATTCTCCTGATATTATTAGGCTGATTACACTTTCTGCAAATTCTAGAAGAAACAGAAATAGTGTTATTTTTAGAATACTATTTTGTAGGACGAATTATGGCCAAAATGAGTCCTTCAATATAATGATGAAAACGGCAAATACTCAAAACTACGGAGTTGAACTGTTAGGAAAGTGATAAAAAAAACTGTAAAACAATTATAAACTTTTTATGTTTAGTCTTCCGTAGACATATGTATATATTCTGTATTTTTATTATATTTTTGTAAATTGTATAATCGGCTTGTCCATTGATAATCAAAAATAACAATTTTTTAGTTGATCTTTATTTATTTTCGATTTTTAGCGATATGATGCTATCATTCAATGTTTTATTCCTAATTGTTTAATAATATCTCATTTGAGTAATGACCAGTTTGTGGTAAAATTAATGATGATTATTAATTTTTCCGCGAATGATCCAGGTCAATGTTTATTACACTAAGTATGAATATTTTTTATAAGAGATGACGCAATCTTGAAGTACTTGTAATAAAAAAAAGGACTGCCTGTGTTCAGCAAGCCAGTAAAGGTCAATAAGAATAATTAATTATTGCCATGATTCAATGTTTTAACAAACAGGCGAAGCAAGAATTACCAGTGGCATGCTATGTGAATGATGGAAAGGGGAGATGTAAAAAATCACAAATAAATTCCCGAAGAAAATCTGTAATTTGAACGTTTATGAAATTAAACCGACGAAAAAATAAACTGAAAAGCAAAAAATAAAATAAACCTTCTTAGTCTTAATAATAACTGAGCTCCTAAACTAATGTGAGTAACTAATTTTGAAACTAGCAATTGAATTAGGTAAAGCGAAAAGTGATGGCAGCGGGATGAATGGCGGTGTCTTGATAATTTTTTTAAAGAAATTTGGTGATCTTCGTTGATTGTTTGTTTGGCGCCGACTCAAAATTAGTTCAGGAGCTCAGTTATTATAAAAAATAGTGTTTAATGTCTAAACAGGAATAAATCCCAATAACAAGACATAAATCGTTATCACTAGGCGAGTTTACAGTTTTATATACCAATACGTATAAAAATAACCAATATACAGTGCTCGCCTGAAGTCTGTTCCCCCCCTACTGATTTTTGAACCACCTGGTATATTATACGAAATTTGGAGGGTTCAAATAGGAGATAAAAGCCTACTTTTTCATGAAAAAATCACAGCTAAAAGTTTTAAAATGGCGGCTGAGCGCCATGTTCAATAATTTTTTAAATAGAACACCTCGTATATTATTCCATTTTCGAAATCTGCTCATAATTCTCAACAGTTTTCTCTAATGCACTTTACTCCTAAATTCAATTGTTTTTGAAATATTAACGTTTGAAAAGTGACATTTTGGTCATTTCAAACCCAACCAAAAAACACTAATGTTTGTTTCAATCAAGTTTGCATTGGAAAAATCGTTGTCGCGGTAACATCTTGTTTACTGTCAAACTGAACTGCTAACTGTCAAATAGTCTGTTGATCGCCTAAATCCTTTTATGAAAAGTGTGATCATGGCTCGTAGTTTAGACGATAAATTTTAAGCAGTTTTGATATTTGGAGAAGCTGAAAGAAATTATCATCCAGCAGTCCCGTATGTTTAATGATAGATTTCCCGATAATCCTATTCCGAGGTCATATTTGCGCAAACTTTTAAATAAGCTCCAAGCAACTGGTACGCTGAAAGATGCTCCAAGATCAGGAAGACTGCCTCTTTCAGAAGAAAAAAAGGTAGAAATTGTTGCTGAAATGGTAATCAATCCGACTCAGTCGACGTCTTCAGTTGCTGAATCCTGTGGAGTAAGTTCAAACAGTGTCCAAAAAGTCCTAAAAAAAGAAAAGTTTCATCCCTATAAAATGAAAATACTGCATGCTCTCACTTAGGATGATCCAGATCGGAGGGTTGAATTTTGTGAGTGGTTAACAAGAACAATTGAAGGAGAACGGGGCTTCCTAAAACGTGTATGTTTCGCAGACGAATGCACGTTTTATCTTAATGGAAAAGTCAACAAACAGAATGTGCGATACTGGAGCGATACTAATCCGCATATTTTTAGAGAGGGACATACCCAGTTTCCTAAAAAGGTGAATGTTTGGGCGGGTATTTTGGGCAATCGCGTTGTTGGACCGATTTTCATCACAGGCAATCTTACAGGAGTTCTTTACAGAAATCTCTTAGAAACTGAAATTGAACCTCGAATAAGATAAATTGTATTAAACAATCAGGAAGAGTTTGAAAATCGTTAAATCATATTTCAGCAGAATGGGGCACCTCCCCATTTCGATGGCATGGCTAGAGAGTTCATCGATACAAACTTTCCTGGGCGATGGATAGGTCGCAGGGGAAGTACAGAATGGCCACCAAGATATCCGGATCTTACACCTCTAGATTTTTTCCTTGGGGGGTATCTGAAGTCAAAAATCTACGCCACTGAATGCCAAACAATAGAAGAGTTGAAACGCAGAATAATATATACATGTGAAGAAATAGATGAACAGACTTTCATCAACGTGAGAGAAGCTATTTATAATAGGGCATTTTATTGTCAAGATTTAGGAGGGGGATACATTGAACACTTGATGAAATAATTGTTGGGGTTGAATAAAAGTGTTATTCAAAAATAAATTATAATTTTTTTACTAACTGATTTGTTTTGATTGTGAATTTACAGAACACATTCGTAGGCTTCGAGATTTTCCGGTAAGCGGTACTGTTTTTCCTTAATAAACTCTCTTTACGCCTCTTATTAGTCGAATTCATTAAGAGATTTAACTACAAATTAATAACAACGTTTAGTTAGCAAAATGTTTTACCGGAAGTGACCAAAATCCATACTTCATTTTAAACGTTAATATTTCGAAAAAAATTGAATTTAGGAGTAAAGTGTATGGGAGAAAACTGATGAGAATTATGAGCAGATTTCGAAAATGGAATAATATACGGGGTGTTCTATTTAAAAAAATTATTGAAGATGGCGCTCAGCCGCCATTTTAAAACTTTTAGCTGTGACTTTTTCATGAAAAAGTAGGTTTTTATCTCCTATTTAAGCCCTTCAAATTTCGTTGCGATATACCAGGTGGTTCAAAAATTAGTAGTGGGGGAACGGACTTTAGACGAGCACTGTATATTATATAACTTTAATATAATTACGTAATTGTAAAAAATAAACATATTTCATATTTTTCAGAAAAACATGAGTGAGAGACAGGCATTTTTACTCGGATATTTGAAACCTAAATAATCTAAAATACCTATTTGACAATCAAACCGTAACTACAACTACATCGCAAGAAGCAAACATTATTTTATGAAGTAGAAAAACTCGAAGTCGTCTCCACAATATAATATTAACAATCGATTAGAAAAAATTTTCTACAATAAAAGAAGAACAAAGACTTAAATCCATAGGTAGTGTGATACAATAAGTGCTACTTACATGGAGATGAAAAAATGTTTTATAGGTTAACGATTAAAATTATTTTAAGTCCAGAGATCATAATTTAGACCAAATGGAAACTTGAGAATTCGCCTTCAAGGGCTGTGTCCCATTTTTAAATTTGGAGGGGCTAAATACATTAGCCGATGCAAAAAACATTTTGTTTCTTACAAAAATGTTACTTGTTGATTTAGCCCCCCCCCCCCTTTAATCCTGGGTGCGCCCTTGATCGAGATTATATTTTTGTCGGTGTACTCGTGGACGTGACTAACTTCACACCCGTCCATTTTTTTACCATTTTTCACGTATTTATTTTTTGTTTGTTTCATTTCAGACGATAACATGCGATTGCGAATCATTCCCGGCATTTCAGCTGAAAAGCTTTCGCCAGAAAGGCGACAAAGTCGAAACGTCTCACTATCGCGTCGACGTCAACCGATTCCGGGCCAGACTCAACATTTTCTGCATTTCCGAAAAACTTCAAGCCAACGTGAAGTGCGACGGCTGGCCGGAGATCAAAATAGCCCTCGCTCCAGTCGGTAACATCAAGAACAATTTGGACGAGACACAGTTACAAGAAGTCATCAGGTAAATTCAAGTGTTTAGCAATCGTGGGGAATCTATTTAGACTGTATTGTACTGTATTTTTCTGGCGAAAGAAAGCTCTAGATCGACCCAGATGGTGGAAAAGTATTTGAGGTGAATCCTCATCTGCTACCTTCGAAGGCGTGTTAACGGAATATACTGTTACCGAGAGGGGTACCTAATTCTAGTCCTGTTCGTTTGAAATGCTCAGCTTGCTCAAAAAATCATGGAGATCACGTAATTCTGACGTGATTGATTTCATTTTTATGATCGAGTAGCAAACATATCCTATTGGTGAAACTCAAACGAACACTAAGCAAATCATAACCTAATTATTTGTAAACTAACCCCTTTACATACAAAGAAATTCCGCAGAAGAACAAATACCATACTTCCAAATACTCTTTAAGAGCTAGCACTCCCACTTTTGGGAAGATGCATACTCATTAGTGCGGTCTCTTATAATAACATCCTCATTTTTATTTTCGTAGGACAGAATGTATTATCCATTGTGCTATTGCAACCTTCCTATGCATTTTACTGTAGAAAAAACTTTTTTTACGAAAAATCATTCGAGGTGTCAAAGTATGTTGATCAAGCTATTCATTAGCGAACAAATAATTTAATTATGTTTATTATTTTTCCAGTTATTACTGAAATAAGATCACATTTTCTTATAGAGAGTTGTGGTTATCTTTTAAATTTGTTCAAATTTTGTGTTATAAGCGAACATTGTGGGGATCATATTTTTCAGTGAGATCTTGATGACGGCTTTGAGGTGTGCAGAGGTTAACCTAAATTTTGCCCAATATCCTACGTGCCCTAGGCTAGTACGACATGTGGCCACCCCTGGCCAGTTCCTTCCCGTCCATTATGATAGCATGGTGAGCACAAGTTCATATTTTTTCAACAAATAGCATAAAAAGTTTTCTGTTGGATCTTTACGAGATACTTTTATTCTTCCAGTCGAACGCCTATACTTCGACGCCCAATCACCTGGTCAATAACACGGGGCACACCCAAGGAGAGAAACGACTACTAGTTAAAGTGATACGCGCGGCACAATTAGGTGCCAATCAAGGCTGTGCAGAACCGTTTTGTATTGTGGAAATGGACGAGCCTCCACAGAAAAACCAGACATCCATTCAGAAGAACACCGATTCTCCTGTTTGGGAAGAACATTTCTTATTGTTAGTAACGGTTAATGTACACGCGAGGCTCGTGAATCACTAAACCATTTTTTTTTCAGTGACTTATCCCCGAATACCGCGGAACTGTTGTTTGAAATATACGACCATGCAGTGAAACCTCACAAATTCCTCGGTTTAGGTATAGTGGGCGTCGAAGAACTCCTAATAAACCCTTCGCAAAGGCAGATCATCACTTTGCAAAGCCGACCGTACGAGAGCGATCCTGTATCAGGAAGTCTAACAGTAGAAGTGAGTGTTTTGTCAGCCATTCTGACCGGTGGTGCTTTATTGAAGCCTTAATTTTTCAGTTCTTGTTTATCGAGGGTGCTGATATACCGAGTCTGGGCAACACACCTTACAAGATCAAAGAGACCATCAGAACTCCCTCCCCCAGTAGAAATAAACAGTTTAACATTACTTCAACGTTCCATAATGGTAAGAAACATTATTCAAAGGTTGCAAACTTGATTACTCTCGTTTCGGACGTCCGTCGTATCAATGAGTCTGAAGGTTTTTGCGACGTTTCGATCACATGTATCGTCTTCAGGTGAATACTGACAAAATTAAGCGATGGTTGTTATTTTTAGGTCTGTCGGTGCAGTGATACATGTAATTCCGCGCGGTGAGGTAGTGCAAGAGTTTCGCTCCTCTTTAGTCCGCCAGAATGACTGTGGCGATGTGAAATTTGGGCTTTTATTTCATTTTTGTTTTATTTAAAACCCGTTTTTATACAATAAAACTTTCTACACTTACTTAAATCATCCCAAATCACCTTCGTAAAATAGTTGATGTTTCTGTTATTATTCAATAATATGATGGTTACGTACATATAATAGGGGCTGTTGACACCAGTGTCAGAGCATTTCGACACATAACCCATTTTTTTAGAGTTGTTCCAAGAAGGCAACTAAAATTCTAACTGACTGAGCTATACGTTCTTTTCTTAATTATTTTCATAGAACATCATTGAGTTTAAAAATAAAACCAAACTATAAAAAAACCAATAACACCACATTGGGTGTTACACGACCGATCAACGGTTTCCATATATTCCTGACCCCTCAACGCTTGGCTTCGATGTGGAGTTGTATTTTGTTTGAACCAATGCTCCTCTCTATGTAGGTTATGGAAACTGCTCATTGTTCATTCTGGCGAACTGAAGAAACGTCAACGTACACCACTGCACCTGTCAACCAAGTTATTTTAACGTAAAAATTTGTAATACCCTTGACTGAAGCAACGCGACACGAAAAGGTAAACGACCGTTTTACTTCGTCCGCTATTAAATTAGAAGGCAGGAATGCGGGATGAGTTCCGACAAAGAAATAAAAACCTCGTAAATTATCTGATACGATAACACCACCCATCAAAATGCCTCATGAATATGTTACGTTGACAGCGACGACCTAAAAGAAAACAGAACGAAAACAATTATTTCTATTACTATTGAGCTCCACGCCGCGATAGATAATTAACGATTCTCTGACAGCCGGGAGGGAAATATTAAATCTATTACTGGGGGAACAACACCGCGCCTATTCAATACCGAAAAGGGGTCATAGTGGGGAGATTATATATAAGAACAAAGTCAAAAGTATAAAGACACACAGTTCAGAAAGAGAGTTCAGTTTAGTAATAGCCTTCAGAGTATGAAGCGCATCAGAGTAGAATCAAATTCCATCTAGTGAAGATGCATAGCTATCTTCGTAAATTATTCATAACGTAGTCAGTTTAGCAAAAATATGCAGAAAATAGTGGAAGTACAAACAACGAAATTATCTCAGTAGTAACTATACGAATAGATGTCAAATTTTACAAAGAAGCTAAATAATCATATTACGAACCAGTGAACGCGTAATAAAAATCGGTAATCCAAAATAAAAATCAAGTAACATTAAATAGTGGTGTGTTCTTCAGTCGAGGGTAAGAAACTAAAACTGTTTATTTGGCAAGGTATATATATATATATGTACATTGTAATAAGGAACCATTCAATTATTTGATTTCTCAGTAGAGTCAACTAATAATTCGACAAAAGTAGTAATATTAGCAATCGCCAAGGTAAATTCTTCAAACCTATTACGTCAATGGACGTCTGGAACTAAAATTAGTCACTATTCGGCATTATTTTTCGCTATAGTGACACCTGCCAATACGCCTAGTAGACATCTATAGATGTGTTGATTGCAAAATGTGTTACAGATAACCTGGTGAATGGCAATCATTCATCTGACACAAGAGACTTAGGTAGAAGCAATCAAATATCGAACACGAATAAGAGCACGCTGGTCATACACAGTGTACAAAGGGTAAGTGCGACTTTTCACAAGATTCGAAGATCTGCTTTGGCGGTTTTCACTCATACTAACCCGGCTCTCCTTTTATTCTAGCAACCCTCTCAAACGCTGGTGAAGGTAAGAGTTACGTTTTTCTCTCGTCTTGTGTATTTCATTTTTGGCTCATTTTGTGAATAATCGCCCCGTATCCAGTATAGTATTAACAAGCTTTTCGAGTTGGTGTGCTATTTTTGTTTTTCTTTTACAACTAACCAAAGGTAGAACTAGACAACGGTACCTGGAAGGAAGTAGAGAGGACAGAGGTAAATCTTGAGGAAATTGAGCAGGATAAGCCTTTGGAGGAGATCGAAGAAAGCGATGAGAAAGCTAACGGCGCCGTCAAGGAATCGAATGGCACTGCCAATGGGGATACTATCGAAATAGCGAATGACACTGAAGCGGCTAAGGTTTGGTTTTGATTTTTACTGATTAGGGAAGTTTGGTTGAGTTTGTGGGGCTCTACTTGTGGAAAGTCCCGAGTCGAAAAGAAATCCAGATAGCTTTCGAATCCTAGAATCTGTTTCTCTTCAACACTAAAGTTGTGATTCCAAGTTTTCTGGCATTTTTTTGGACTCAAACCTTTGAAGACTGCTAACATATCAGTAATCTTTGACTTGACGAGGAATTACATTCTATTCGTGAAACTCCATAACAGAGTTACATCCTGAGATACCCCTTTTAATTTTACTTTTTGAGTGATCAGAAAAAATAGCGCTTACCTTCGAAAGAAACATTTTACTAACATGGCCGATTAAAATTAGACCTTGGATACCTGGCAAAAAGATGCCTTCTATTATTTTTCACATTCTCGGCAATATTTTGCCCAACTTTCATTTTTCAAAGGGCAATAAGAAAAAAGTATCACGAAGATGAGAATAGAGGGTATTTGAGAGACCAGAATAAGGATCCACCCTCCCCCACTCCATTCCACCCTCACCCCAATCCAGATAGCTTTCGAATTCTAGAAAAAAGTTCGCTAATCTGTTTCCCTGTAATACTCAATAGCCGAAATCGATTTACTATTTCTAAACGACAGTTATACAGTTTTAAATTGACATTTGTGCAATGCTCAGTTTTATTTGCCTCAGTGGAAAGATGTAATAGTTATTTAATCAACTAGTGTATTAATCGCCATTTTAATATACGAGTTGATTACAAAAAAATTCCGTCGACCTCGTTTGTGGGTTCAACGTGAAATTTTCAATATCCATTTTCTTCAACTAGGAGGAAACTTACACTATTTGGATTTTAAAATACATAAATTTGACATTTGAATAATAATCGAATTCGTGTATGTTCAGTTGCCTATACCACAATTATACATTAATGGACTAAATCGACCATTTACATGTTATTAATGGTTGATTTCGGTGTATGTTTGGTTGCATATATCACAGTTATGCATTAAAATATCAATTTGAGGTTAATCGATTTCGTGTAGATTAAACAGACTCGTTAAAACGAGGTCGGCGGAAAAATTATTTAATAGACATATGAAAAACTCAGATGGGTATTCATATACTGTTAAACCATAACCAGTAATATTCATACATAATATTCCTCAATGAAAATCAAGGATCAGAAAGCAGAATATTTTTTTTACTGACCGATATTAGCAGACAATCATGTTAATTTTTGTTCAAATCGTACATATTTGGAAAAATATGAAAAATTTTACCTGATTATTCTGCAATCCATATAATAAAAATGTCTTTGTTCGTAATATCCCAAGGATGGTTTTAACAAAAAAAAAATAGGAAAGTTGCCCGAAAATCGGAAAATTTGGGAATATAAAAAATATTTCGCCAACAAAAGGTCCGAATAACTGAGTGGTTAGAGCGTGTGAATTGTAACTCCAAGGGCCCAGGTTCAATCCACACACAAATATTTTTTTTTAACACTCAAACACAACATTTTTTGTGGTTTGTAATAGTCCGAATAAGGTTTTTAGGAAAAACAAAATTTTTAACCTACGAGGGTCTTTACAAATGTAAATGGCAAATCGAGTGAGAGTAAAATTGACTATTTTTTCACGAATATATGCAATTTGAAATATCTTGAAACAGTTAAAAACATGAATTCTGGACATGAATCCCATAAATGAACACAGGTTTAACCATGAAACCGTATCCTTCCGAAATACAAGTGATGAGAATCTTGGCATTTTACAATCCTTTCTGGAGAAAGAATCCTTTTGGTCAGTTTTCGAATGCTCTGAAAATATTCATATAATATATGGGACTTTCTTAAATACTCTTCAGTATTTCATTGACTTATCATGTCCTGTAGTTGTAAGAAAATGTAACAGAAACTCACATACACACCAGTGAGTGAACAAAGATATTATTTCTATGAGCAAAGAATTGAAGGAATTATTTTGGGTGATGAGGGACTCAAATGATAGCCATGTAACTGAAATCCACAAGGAATAAAAAAAAGTCTATCTACGAACAATTCAAAATACAAAAAGTGCATTTTACAAAAAAAAAATTGAAGAATGTCATTCAAATGCTTTCGGTGCTTTTTCTCAAACAATGCCAAAAATTCCATAGAGCAACACTTCGGCTCGAAAGTATTCAACGATTATACTTCAATGTATGAAACTAACACATTCTATTTTTTCCCTGTTTTGAGCTGTGATGTCCTAGATGCAATAGGTTCACTGAAAAATTCTAACTCAGTTGGAATAGACTGTATATCCACCAAAATTATTAAAAGTATGCCTGTGTACATCGCTTAACCTTCAGCTTTTATTATAAATCGATCAATAGAGTCAGGAGAATTTCCAAATTACCTAAAAACAGGTTTATTGACCCCTATTTTCAAAACGGGTGATACATCTATCATGAGTAATCTCTGGTATTTTTTAGACCCAAACCTTTTGAGTAATCTTTTTCTTGACGAGGAAATACACTCTATGTGTGACATTCCATAATAGAATAACATTCTGAGATACCCCTTCTAATTTTCCTTTTAAACGGTGATCAGAAAAAATAGCGCTTACCTTCGAAAGAAACATTTTACTAACACCCGATCAAAATTATACATTGGATACCTGGCAAGAAGCTGACTTCTATTATTTTTCATATTCTCAGGCAATGTTTTGACCAACTTTCATTTTTCAAAGGGCAATAAGAAAAAAGTATGAAGATAAGTATTTGAGAGACCAGAATAAGGATTTAAGGATCCACCCTCCCCCACTCCATTCCACCCTCACCCCAATCCAGATAGGTTTCGAATTCTAGAAAAAGATTCACGAATCTGTTTCCCTTTAACACTAAAGTTGTGTAGATTCCAAGTTTTCTGGTCTATTGATAACGAAATTCTACAGTCGCTTGTTTATAACTATTGCGCGCCAATCCTTCAAACTAGTGATATTTATTTTCTAATATCCTTATCGCGACATTGATTCCGCACTGTTTGCTGGCAGAAACCCACGTAAGTGTCATTAACAAAGCTAATTGTCCTTTTCCCCACCTAATAATCACCTCATCGACTCGCTGAATTTCTACCCTTCTTGCTCGGACTAGGTAACTGATATCTTGCTGTTGTATATTAGCCTGGCGACTTTTCCACGACGAACACCCTCCAGTCGCTGCCGGCGTCGGAAGCGGATCCCAGAGGACGACCGAGGAAGCGCCGAGACTTTTTCGGCACGATAAAACGGAGGCTAGGTAAATCTAAGAACAGATCCAAGTCGGTTGGACCTGAAAACGATGTTGGCAGAGATGATTCCTTGAACAGATCCGTGTCTGCGGACAGAGCGCGAAATGATGAGAGTAAGTATAGGTTTGAAGACGTTTGTCGTGTGGTTGAAGCGGCGTTTGTAGGATTTTCGACGTTATTGGGTAGAAGGATAGTTGTTTGTTAGATAATTCAGCTGTGGTGCATGTAGATCATTCGAGAAAAGTTCGGAGCGCAATCATACCAACATGTCTTGTGACTTAGGTATCGATTTTTAAGACGGACTGTGCAAAGTTCTTAATTACCGCCGATGAATTTGTATTTATATTTTTACGTCGTAGATCAAGCTACCTAGTACAATGTTGTGTGAATATTCCAAAAGAGGCACTTCTCTAGCTGAAGGCAAACTTTAGGGCAAGTCTGGCACAGGGTTGTGTACCAAAGGCCTGGAGGAAAGCCAAAGTTGTCTTTGCCAAAAAGAAGCGAAGGCATTCGGACCTACCAGTCATCAGCCATAAGCCATATTTCCTGTTGAAGGCTCTGAAAAAATGGTAGATAGACATCTGAAGGAACTAATAGCAAGGAACCCCTTCCAAAAAATCAACATGTTTACCTTCATGGAAGGTCGACCAAAGCGACCTTTCGACAAATGGAGAACGATCGAGTATTTTGCACAAATTTAGAGAATTTTCAATTACTAATTAGCTCCATATAATACATCGCGTGCGAGCGACAGACAGTTAGTTGACGGTCCGGAAAGGAATTAAAGTTCGGACAGTTACGATTGTCATTTTTCTTGTTATGTATAAATATTTTTACTGCCACTATGGCATTAATTTATACAAAGCTTATTATTTTTCGGGATATGAATTGCCCTGGCGGGTCTATCGCCAAAATCCAAAATATTACTTGAGGCTCCCAATGGCCTATTGAAAAAAACATTTGTGGAAGTTTCCCTCTGAGTCAGATCACGCAGTGTATTCTGTTCAACAGAAAAATTATTCGGTGTGTCATCATTGTCTTCCTCGGGAAAGTTCCCAACGGGACTTTTGTTCACATTCGTACAATACATACTCCCTCTCATACGGTTTAACCTAGGAGATGTAAGTGAATTTAAATGCTCCGCTTTTTGCGAATCTAGAGGGTCGATAGATTCCGTAGCGTAATATTCGACGCGTCGCGATTTAACAAACAACTGTGAGCTCTTCGGACCTATACTTTCTGAGACAGAATTGTCTCTATTGATTTCAGGGCTCTCCAAGCTAGAGCCAAAAGAAAAATTATTTTCAACAGAAAATGAACCACAAACTGGCACAGTTAGGATAGGCTGAAAAGCAGGACGATTCTCATATGGAGAACCTTACCTATCCCTAAAAACAATCTTGTTAAGGAATCTCTCATTTATAACGGTATAAAAATGTATAACCAGTTACCAATACATTTAAGGGAAATTGAATCTCTTGGATTATTTAAAAAAATTGTAAAAGAATTGCTTCTTATCCATCCATTCTACAATACGGAAGAATTTTTTAATAGTGACCCTTTTCGTCAGCACTAAAATATGCCCTTTCCCTTATTTCGAGTATCAATTTCAATATGTTTGCATCATGTGGTTGTACTTGCTTATCATTTTATTTAAATGTCATACCAGTTAACATTTGTGCTTGTACATTTTACCTATACAAATTTTAAAACGCCTGTATCACTACCGTTTTTAGCATTTTTAGTGTTTTTTCTATTTTTATTAATTAACTTTAGGTTTTAGGTTTTAAGTTTTAACTTTTAGCACCTCTACAATTACTTTATCGATAAGAATTGTTTCTTCGGACAATAAAGCATATTTCATTGATTGATTGATTGAACAAACAAGAAGTTTGTTGAATTTGTGTTCTGGGGCGAGTCCTCGAGCGTAAATTGTAGGACATGGAGGGATGTCAAAAGTGAATTTACTCCCTAAAAATTAAGAGCGTACCGTGACCTATCTTAATAAAATTTCCCTAAGACAGAACTATATAACGTGTACAACTGCAAACACGACATTGAGCTTAGGCTACGGTCATACAGAGGCACCTACGATCCCTACACATATTCGACACACATAAACTAAAACCTTTAGTTTTATTGACATAATTTATTATTAATAACCCGTGTTTACACCTATCACCGCAGTGTAGCTGATGCGTTTTTAGTCGCAGAAAGACCCGTGCACTGAGGTTCACACACGTGTATGATCTCTGGGTTCAATCTGGTTGACGTCTCGCTTCAGTGTATCTGTCACAAATTGCGGTTTGTGAGGGATAGCAGGTCAGTGAGCTTCCGACGATGCGGGGGCTTTCCTCCAGCCTCAGAGAAACCAAATTAGGCTTAGACAACCCCACACACCAAAGCACACGCGTGCAGGATCCTGTAAGAGAAGGGTTAATTAGTATACAAATCCACGTATAACGTAGAAGTCAGCTGGACGCTAGAAAAACCTGTATCAGTAGCTGAAACGAAAAGGTTGATTAATCAAAAGACTGGAGGCAAGAACTCTTGGAGTTGACGTTCCAAAATCCCTCAATCTGCTGCCGTCGGCTATCAACCCTCGTAGCTAGTCCTCAGGACGGTGTAGGATGCGAAGCGTCGATAAGAATTCCCAAAAATAAAAATTATCGCCAGGTTTCGAGATCACAGGTAGAACTCCAAATAACTGTGAAAGAATAAGCTGCTATTCTCAGGAAGCACTCGAATAATACCCATTGGACTGGCTATAGTCGCAGAAAATCGCACACACGCAAAGCGTATTCGAAGAATAAAATAAACAAACTCGCCCGCTGAACCCAGCAGATCGCAGAGCAAGCTATACGTATTGTCGAGCTCACGGCCCAAACAAAAAGCAACAATTCCCGATTTGAGAAATGCTTTCTAGCCCTAGAAAATCATCACTTATTCTCCACGGTCGGCACGATGCCCTCGCTCATTGGCTGTCGACGCAACCCCGTTACGTCACCCTTAGTTTGTCGCCTCAAGAGAAAATATGTTTGCCACTCGACATCTTGAAAAAAACAATATCTCGTACACTTGTTTCCGAGATCCCAATCTGTTAATTTACGACTATTCGGTGAAATCGTCTAGCCAAAATCTCAAGTGCCATTGACAATGGCTAATGAGTTTATGGGGGCTTTATGAGCCCTTGCCATAAACACTTGTCGTCTTAGACCCCAATTACATCACCCTGGTCAATTTCAGTTTGAAACTTGAAAAACTAATTCGAATAAATTTGCATTCGCAGAAACACACAAGTTCGAATCGTTTTTATTGCCATTTAAGATACCGTCGGCTTTTGCAGCGAGGTCATTAATATTTACCACATCACTTTGTCCGTCGAAAAGGGTTTTGCCACGCTAATCCGGAGGTGTGAAAAGCTAATCACTCTCATTACTTTTGCCAATATGCCGTTAGTGATTTATAGATATCCATATACACAGGGTAGTTTGATGTAAGGTACACTGAATCTCGCGGCAACATGGGCTAAGAAATATCGCTTTCCACACGACACAGGATCATAGAAGAATATCGTCCCAACTTTTATAATTATTGTTGTTGTGATGTTCCTGGAAATCAACTTTTATTTCCACGTTTTTTTCAAAGCGAAACCGGTATGACAGGTGGTCAGCCTGAGTCGAATCGATTATTATTCCTCCATTTCGCGACAAGAATTTGCAAAGTAACTCTGTAGGAATATTTGTCGAAGTATTAGTCTGGAAAGTAGTTGTTTCCTAATGAATAAACGATCCACCATAAACCTTATTGTATAGGTATCAGTAGTGCGCAGTCTTTCTTGAACATGTTTCGTAATATTCTATATGAATGATAGAAAAGCTACCTAGTGGTGGAATGCTTGCGCCTATATGCACAATCGTTTAATGAACATTTTCTTATACTCAATGACGTACGAAATTTCTGTTGTAGCCGCTTAGACTAATGAGCTTGTAGTGAAAATCCGTTGCTAATATTGCTGAAAAAAATATGAGACAGTTTTTGTAGAGGCTCGGAGCATCCCTAGTAAATGCTTTCGCTCGCTTTTTCCAAACGATTCCATACCTTTGAAGAATGTTTTCCTGTAAATGAACTTACTCAACATTTTTCCAAGAAGAACATATTCCATGTGATATTTTCTGATTTAAATATTGTCTTAAAACATCTGCAGATTGATAACTTTTTTAGGTTAAGTCAGTTGACAAGTTGTATTCGCTGTCAACGTGTCAAATCACTTAAGAGCACTATCAATCGGCTTGAAAGTATTTTGAAAAAAAAAAAACTGGGGTTAGACTACTACCAAAGAGTGAAAACTCAAATATACAGAAAAATCACTAGATTTTCGAAAAAGATCAGCTCTTGTCAACATGGGTTCAGGTCCAAATAAATGAAGCTCCATTTCATTTATACAAAGTGTATTATTTCACAAAATCTTTATAGGGTTAAATTGTTTTCAACCTACACCTCTGATTTTAACGAAATTTGGGTGTTATTTATTTTCGCCAGCTCAACACAAATCTGCAATAAAAACTGCGCTCTCAAATACTTTTGGAGTTACGGTCAAAGGTCCAAAATGGACGATTTTCGAACTCCTGTAGACATGTCTCGGTCCAGTCTAAGAGAAAACAAAACCAGTAACTTTCTTACGTAGATGAAGTTTCCACCGACGTGGGTTCGATTCCCTTAGCTTTTCAAGGACCCGAGAATGGTTCCGGATCCCACTATAATAGGTAAGGCCCCGTGATCTTGACTCATTAACTTTTAACAGTTGGTAAAACATCTGAGAAAGCGGTTAGAAACACTTTTTTTTTAAGTGTATATTTACTTCGAATAATTTTATTGGTGTTGTCAATAGAGCTCGAAAATCGCTATTGTTGTACCTTTGAAGAACCATAACTGGTAAAATATTTGAAAAATACCCATAATTTCAGCGGAACGGAGGTGCAGGCGTCCAACAGCAATTTGACCCCCTTCGGTCTTTTCACCACTTATAAAGTTTTGACTATTTGTAGAAGTAACTAAACGAGGTCGAATCACAAACTAAAAACAGCGCCTTGAAGACCAATATAAATAAAAAAAATGATGGTTCTGAATATTTTTTCGAGGTTACCGTCTGAATGTACCCGGTCAGCGTTCGATGGAAGAAACATCGAGGAGATCCAGCCTTTCCGAAGCGTCCGGCATGAGTAGCGCTTCGACGAGAACCTACGTGAACGAAGCCAGCACTCTGGTCCTCGAGACGCTGGAGAACGGCGTCAAGAAACATTACCTCGTACCGTTGTCGTTGGCACAAAAATCCAAGTGGAGGAAAAAAGGCACGAAGCTTCATATTTTCAACGACCACACATTCGTCGCCAAACATTTACAAGGGTAAGTTGATATTTTGCAAAAGGATTTAAGGAAGGCAAATGGGTGGAAAACATACATTTATTAACTACGAATATTGATAACTGCCATAAGAGCAATGCAATGAAAGTGAAGTCGTCGGGTTATGTGTCTTTCCTTGTCGTATTGGCAACTGAACATCGATGAATACATGTCACGCCTCCATTTTCGCGCATGCGCATCAATTTAACGTTGCCGATTAGAAAGGGTCCGAGCGATCGTCATGCTTCATTTGTTTTGGCCTCACATTTGCTGTCTTTATTATAAACATTGGTACTTAATACATATATGGTTGATTTTTTTATATTAACAGGGGGAAGGGTATGTTATTCTTTTTGAAATATCTATAAATTTAAACTTTTGCAACTATTTGAGATGATACGAATCACGTTGGCAAATTTTTCGTTCACTAACTTATGTTTACTCGATTTCTTATTAATTAAGGTAGTACCGCCACGAGACAGTTGAATTAGGAAATTATTAAAATTTGGCCAACGTATTGTTTAACATGTGAACAACACCTCTATAAAATTTGTACAAGTTTCACCATCCCGAACCCGAGATATATATAATTGAAGTTGACTCAATTAACACGTAATATATGGACCATGCATAGGCAAACAGCACATTATTAATTCTACCGTTAGTACTGAAATTAAGAAGTTTATGAAAAACGAGGAGGTGCTAGAGCAGGATATCACAGATATTGTGAAAAAAAATCAAAATGATTGACCATCTAGTTTGACAGATATAATCAAAACTACTCTCGTTATTCAAAATAGTCCACGGGGAAGCGCACAGCCTAAAGGGGGGGTCATAGAGAAATGCGGATTGTGCCAGGGGACTTTTTAAAGAAGGACGGGGGACCATTTGAGGGTCTGAACGCGAAAAAAAAACTCCTTCTAGTTGACCCCATCGATTTTAACGATACCCCTCCCCCTTGGCCCCCCAAAAAAAAAAGTTCAAAAAGAGTACTACAAAAAAGTCCATTGAAGTTTGATCGAAAAACGATAATTTTTTTCCATGACGTATGATTTCTAGTGAGGGGGGGAGGGGGGCCGGGTATGTGGGCTTTTCGGGGACATCAATTTTTTGAGTCGCCGACTTTCTATAACGAAGAAATTTTTTAGTGTCGATTAAGGGGCAAGTGTCCCCCTTCAAAAAAAATTTTTTTTCGCGTTTCAAATCGAAAAGTCGTTTGAAATTTTTCGATTCCGTCGAAAATAATTTTCTAATTCAACTGTCTCGTGGCGGAACTACCTTGTTTCTATAGATTAACTCGGGGGCAGTGTTGCCATGACTTTTTTTTACAGTTGTACCACAGTAACTGAAGAAAATGTATCATTTTGTACCACATCTAATGGCGCATGCGCGTTGTATTATTACTTGTACATAACCACAGAAATGCTATCATATCTTCTCTCTCTCTCTCTCTCTCTCTCTCTCTCTCTCTCTCTCTCTCTCTCTCTCTCTCTCTCTCTCTCTTCTCTCTCTCTCTCTCTCTCTCTAGGTTATGGTCGTTGCTTCAAATCGGCGTATTCAACCAAAATGTTCTGTGGACATGAAATCTCAGAAGAAAACGCGCGCATTTTGAATTCTCCATTGTATGCAATGAAATTGTATGTTTTTATTAAGGAAGTGTATTGGGGTCCGAGCGTTCGGATCCGCGGATTTTTTGTACTTTGGTCCGAGCATCTGAACTTATGCATTATTTCTTTACAGGGTATGTCACAGTGTGCTTGTATCACCTAATTTACTGAATTTACCGGTAAATGTATAGGCGTCGTGCTCATGCTTCCTCAAAATACATATAATACTTACGAGTTTTTGCCCACTGAACACGAATCCGGAAGAAAAACTGTAAAAGTACGTCAATTGACTATATTGACAACTTTTTTATTTTAAATTTAAATAAATAATAAAAAAAAACTATTTTGTCGATGTCACCAGTTGTTAGACTATACTCTTTGTTTTTATAAAACAAAATTATCAGAAAAGATATATAATTAAATTCTTATATTACTCAGAAAAATGTATACTATACTTTTTCAATCCCGCCACTGGTCACCAAGGTGAAAGTAGTCAATAATATACCGTACTTTTAAACAAAAATAAATTATTCATACTTACTAACACTATCTTTCTCTGATGTCCCATATAGTCACAATTTCTGTTTTTTTTTTATTTCTAATGAGACCAAAAGAATACATATAATATTTTGAATATTATACGGGCAGCGGAATGGCCAAAAATAGATTTTTCGACACATTCCACAAATTTTGAAAGTAATTTAGTATAACAGAATAAAAAAAAACTTGTAAGGCACTGATTAATTTTAGTCACCTGTCCTTCAGCACAATAAATTCGGCCTTGGCCTAACATGCGAGGTCTTCTTTTGAACAACTTCTCTTTTCCAATGAATCAAATAGTATTTTTTTTTCCTCAAATAATATTTTTCTAAATATGAAAAAACATATGAGTATATTTTTCTTCTCAAATAAAATTACTTTTACATTGAATACAATTTATCTTTTGCTTTACTCTATTTCCAAATAATACACGAAATAACTTCAATACTTCTATTGAATAAAACCATAAAAAAATATAACATCGTTTAAAAAAAATAATCGAAAAACAATAACAATATAATAAAATAAACAAATGAAACCATATCTAGCTTCAACCAAAGATTGAAAACATCGATCAACACCAAATTTATTTCAATAAAAGAGCTCATACTTTTATTTTTAAAACAAATTAAATCCATATTTCTCGTAAAACCCTCATATTTTATGTTCACCGATAACTCCCTAATTTTAATAAAAGTTTTTGTGCATTGGCGTCAATACAAGGACAGGTAATACACCTGCATAATTACGAACAACAAAAAAATGAGAGCAAGCGTTAAACTACTTTTTTCCTAAAAGCTTTGCACTTACCCTGTAGAACAATTGTAACCTCCAATAACCAATTCTTCCAAATAGTTGTCCCAGTTTTCTGTCCCATGTTTCATAGACACTCGTATATAGGTATTCCCTTTCGATCTAACGACACAATAAAAAAAATCCCATACTTAAACACCACCCATTTTAACTCACGAAAACTCACTTTATCCCGAAATTTCATATAAATATCCCTTCGACGCTTCAAAATGTTAGTCAAACAAAATATTAATCCCCTCCGTCGTATAAAAAAACCCGAATATGTTACCAAACATTTTCCACCGAACCACTGTGCCCATGCCTAGCATGCCTGTTCGGGTGAAGCACTCAGACCGAATTCCTTCATTTAATCTCATTTTTTTTCCGCTTCAAGTTAGCGTCAAGGCATAGCCCCCATTTTAAAATCCCTTATTGGTCTTTCATTTAAGAGGTATTTTTGCATATCCAAATCCTATTGGCTACTAATTATTTCGTGATTTTTCTAGATGAAGTCTTTCCCGGAATAATTCTTGTTATTTCAGCACAACAGCAATTAGTCCATAACACTTAACTGTGTGAAGAAATCTCAACACAACGTCCGAACTTAAATAAACAATTATCTAAACCGATAATAGATTATTTTTCAATCTCCCATCGAAGATTGATGGTTGACTTTCAGTAACCATCATATATGAATATTATTTCAATGAAAGAAAATAAGATTCTGAATAACTAAGATATGAGCTCCTCCAGTTTTTCTTACAATAATAAAATTTCAAACTCATAATTTCCAGAAAAATAGATACTTTCATTAAGCCAAAAAAAACAACAATAACATAACACTTTACAGGGTGTTACAAAACGCGGCAGTCTCATATCGTTTCCGAGATATACATTTTTTTCCTTCTTCATTAGGTTATTTTTAAGCACCGTTTTCTCTCACAAAAATCACTCAAAATGCCTCCTTCTTTCAAACAGGATGAACTGCAAACACTAAATTACCCATTTTTGGCACAACTTTGCTCGGTTCTACCGAAAAAAACCTTTTTCAACACATACATCCTAAGCTCTGACATCTGACTCAGATTTGGGTTGGGTTGGGTTGGGTTGGGTTGGGTTAGGTTGTTGTTGATGATGCAAGGAGGGTTTGAAATTTATGTTTTGAAGGAGGACTTTTTCGATGGAACTGGCTACAAATTGTGCCGAAAATGAGTGATTTAGTGTTCGTAGTTTATGCTGTTTGAAAGAAGGCATTTTGAGTGATTTTGAGATAGTATTATTATATTATGTCCAATCGAGAGAATGAACTAAAACAGGTTATTTCTTGTGTTTTTGATCCGCAATATTTCTTTTCCTTGTAGGGGAACGGTATGTCAAGTGTGTGGTAAAAGTATAGCACGGCGATTTGGCAAACAAGGATACGAATGTCGAGACTGTTTCATCAAATGCCACAAACAATGTCACGTGAAAGTGAATGACAACTGTCCAACATCTACAATCCACGTTATTGAACTGTAAGTATCCTATTCAGAACATTTTATGGATAAAAATACATCTGTCCTGTTCCAATGGAGAAAATTCATAGAAGCATATTCCTTTTTTTTATTCTACTGAAACCGTCAACATTTTGTTGAATTTTTAAAAATTTCTAGGTTTTTCAGATTTATTTTTCTTTGAAAGTATAACTTTGTATTATCTTTAATTGGCTTTGTATTTTTCCAAACCATATATCGTTTTTGTTTACAATTCATTGTGGAAGTACACTAGAGTTCCATTTTATGATTTTTCTTTCTTATTTTTATCCCCTTCAGATTTTCCAATTATATATTGTTTATTAGGACTTAATTTCATTGGTGAAAAGAGTTATTACTATATGGCGAGGTTAAGGCGAAACGGACATTTTGAATTCCATATTCAATGACGTTTGTTGTGAGCCAGTGCCAACTTCACAAGAATCTCAAAATGAATAGGAACATTCCAGGAAATGGATGACATTATGTTGAAATAACTTGTAACTCAAGGACTGGGAATTCAGAATAAGAGGCACTCCCTCTGGTTGTAGTTTAGGAACTATACTTATATACATGATTTTGACACCTAAAGAGAGAGACGAACTAGCATTGACCAATGGAAACAAGCCAAGCTCCCCCTAACTGTGAAAATAGATGTATAGAGCTTGTCCAGTATTGAAATGACCCTTTGGTAGGTAGAGAGGGGGAAAACACGAGTGGACACGATTTGATGTGGCTTGTGGTTTGAAAGGTTAGGTTTGTTTGATTAATAAATAGGTAGTGCAGTTATTTATTCAATTTTGACAAAAAATTCACAATATCCGACCCCGAAAACCCCCACATACCAATTTTCAATCGAATTGGACCATAATCACAAAACTCGTCCGCCAAAAACTACGTCTCGTGTTTCGCCTATACCAAATAATTTTGTACGCCTATGGAATTTCTATTAATAGTCACAGTTAGACAATGGTTCGGGTATCTTCGAGAAAAATTGGTTGTTAGGTAGGGGAAGGCCAAAGTGGTCGTTTCAATACTGGACGAGCTATACCTGTGTACATTTTACAATGTTGCCAAGTTATTTTGAATTCCCAATTCGCCACCTCGAATCGACTCATTAGTCGGTAATTTGTTTTTAATTTCGTTTTTTCAGCTTTTATCACTTATTAGTATCACTTTAATAGCTCCGATCATAGAGAAAAAATAAGTTCTCTATAAACAATGCCTTGAGTATTTGTTTTTTCACTGTTGAAATAATGTACACAAGTTGTGAGTTATTTTAAGTTATTAACATAATTTTGTTTCTATGGGTCCATGCTACCGGTGTTGAGTGATTAATGGGGTAAGATTTGTGTTTGGTTGAAGTGTGTGTTTTTTTTACTTAAACCTGTTTTTGTATAATGTTTTGGAATATTTTTTTTTCTCTATTGCTTCAGCGCTTTTGATTTTTCCGGCATTAAAAAATAAACAAAACCTGAAAAGGAAAACATTCTCAATGAATACCCCACAAGAGGTTATCTTGAATGATGGAAGATAGTGACTAAAGTTTATCTTTCAGTCGCAGATGATTCCACATCTGATTTTATGAACATCCTGTTCATATTTTCAAACAAATCAAACAAAACCTAATTCAATTGGACACAGTTACCTGAGCCATATTTTCTCTATATACAGTACAATTTCATTAGCCAAGTCAATCCTCTTGCCAGTTATTAAAAAAGAAAATACAACCACCAAAAGTTTTTGAATTGTTTCACAATAATCACAAACATTTCTTTAACACTGCCGGATGTTGAGGCATCCAGTAAAGACTAAATATAAAAATTTGCACACTCATCCGGTGACCGGAATTTACTCAAATTCGCATAAAACGTTAATTTGCAATATCTCCTTGGACAAAATTGCAAACATTGTGCAATTTGCAGGTATATTCCCTAACTTCTTTTCTACATCCCTTGTAAAATTTTCACACGCAATTTTCATCCAGATATTCGAATAATCCTTGATTAGGTTGTAATAAGCGCTAATTCTCGTTACAAAATTGCAAACATTGTGCAATTTTGTGGTAAAATCATGGTTCCGTCACCCCTAAAATGCTTTAAATTTACAAACTTTTCATGTGTACGGAACATCAAAAAATTATGGATAAAGCTAAAAACAGTGTCAGGGGCAAGGTTTTAGGGGTCACGAAATTGCAAACAATATTTTCGTGCTTTGCAAATTTGGGGATAATTTAAGTCCTTTTTGGAAATGGCGGAAATGAACATTATTGTTAGAAGAATTTTCGCAAATGCCACAAAATTCCAAACTTTGTGCATTTTTTTCTTAAAGTTCTGCTATGGCAAACAAGTCTACGTATAAATTTGCAACCCTATAAAATGTCGGGAAAACCGGGCAATAGAATATTATCAATTAAGTCGATTTTCGAGGATGACACAAAATTCCAAACTTTGTGCAATTTTTTCTCAAAGTTCTGGAATGGCAAACAAGTCTATCTATAAATTTGCAACCCTATAAAACGTCGGGAAAACAGGGCAATAGAATATTATCAATTAAGACGATTTTCGCGGATGACACAAAATTCCAAACTTTGTGCCAATTTTTTCTCCAAGTTTTGGAATGGCAAACAAGTCTACCTATAAATTTGCAACCCTATAAACCGTCGGGAAAGACAATGGAATATTGTCAATTGAGTCGATTTCCGCGGATGATACAAAATTCCAAACTTTGTACATTTTTTTCTCAAAGTTCTGGAGAGGCGAACAAGTTGACGTATGAATTTGCAAACCCATTCAATATAAAGGGTCATACACTACTAAAGTACATATTTTTGGAATCTCCAAGAAGTTTTCTACATTCTGCTTCAATCTGAAGGCAATAGGACGATTTCGTTTTTTTGGCGAATTTCATGGGTTAACCCCTTGGGCGATTTTTTCTGAGAATCGTCTTGAAATTATGAGCATGTACTAAATCAACCATTCTGAATCGAATGCCGTTTGCGAAATTACTCTAACTCTTTTTGTTCTTGAGATACGACCCACTTCCAACTGAAACTAAAATAAAGGATCCCATACACTACCTATATTTGAAATGAAAAATCCATTTATTATTTAAATTAGAAATGAAGGGTCATACACTACTAAAGTACATATTTTTGGAATCTCCATGAAGTTTTCTACATTCTGCTTCAATCTGAAGGCAATAGGACGATTTCGTTTTTTTGGCGAATTTCATGGGTAATCCTTGGCGATTTTTCGAAAATTTTTTTTCTGAGAATCGTCTTGAAATTATGAGCATGTACTAAATCAACCATTCTGAATCGAATGCCGTTTCGAAATTACATCCAACTCTTTTGTTCTTGAGATAGACCCACTTCCAACTGAAACTAAAATAAAGGATCCCATACACTACCTATATTTGAAATGAAAAATCCATTTATTATTTAAATTAGAAATGAAGGGTCATACACTACTAAAGTACATATTTTTGGAATCTCCATGAAGTTTTCTACATTCTGCTTCAATCTGAAGGCAATAGGACGATTTCGTTTTTTTTGAGAATTTCATGGGTTAACCCCCTTGGGCGATTTTTTCGAGAAATATTTTTTTTCTGAGAATCGTCTTGAAATTATGACATGTACTAAATCAACCATTCTGAATCAATGCCGTTTGCGAATTACTCTAACTCTTTGTCTTGAGATACGACCCTTCAACTGAAACTAAAATAAAGGATCCATACACTACCTATATTTGAAATGAAACCATTTATTATTTAAATTAGAAATGAAGGTCATACACTACTAAAGACATATTTTGGAATCTCCATGAAGTTTTCTACATTCTGTTCAATCTGAGCAATGGACATTTCGTTTTTTGGAATTTCATGGGTACCTTGGGCGATTTTCGAGTTTTTTTCTGAGATGTCTGAAATTATGACATGTTAAATCAACCATTCTGAATCGAATCCGTTGCGAAATTACTCAACTCTTTTTCTTGAGTAGACCCACTTCCAACTGAAACTAAATAAGGTCCATACCTACTATTTGAAATGAAATCCATTATTATTTAAATTGAAATGAAGGTCATACACTACTAAGACATATTTGAATCTCCATGAGTTCACATTCTGCTTCAATCTGAGGCAATAGACGATTCGTTTTGAAATTTTTCCTGGGCGATTTTGAAATATTTTTCTGAGATCGTCTTGAAATTATGAGCATGTATAATCAACCATTCTGATCGATCCGTTTGCGAAATTATCTAACTCTTTGTTCTTGAGATACGACCCACTTCAACTGAAACTAAAAAGATCCCATACACTACCTATATTTGAAAGAAATCCATTTATTATTTAAATTGAAATGAGGTCTACACTAAAAGTACATATTTGGAACTCCATGAAGTTTTCTACATTCTGCTTAATCTGAAGGCAATAGGCGATTTCGTTTTGGAATTTCATGGGTTAACCTGGGCGATTTTGAAATATTTTTCTGAGAATCGTCTTGAAATTATGAGCATGTACTAATCAACCATTCTGAATCACCTTCGAAATTACTCAACTCTTTTTCTTGAATACGACCCATTCAACTGAAACTAAATAAAGTCCAACACTACCTATATTTGAAATGAATAATCCATTTATTATTTAAATTGGAAATGAAGGTCATACACTAAAAAGTAATATTTTGAATCTCCATGAAGTTTAATTTGCTTAATCTGAAGGCAATAGGACGATTTCGTTTTGGGATTTCATGGTTAACCTGGGCATTTTGAAATTTTTTCTGAGAATCGTCTTGAATTATGAGCATGTACTAAATCAACCATTCTGAATCGAATGCCGTTTGCGAAATTACTCTAACTCTTTTGTTCTTGAGATACGGCCCACTTCCAACTGAAACTAAAATGAAGGATCCCATACACTACCTATATTTGAAATGAAAAATCCATTTATTATTTAAATTAGAAATGAAGGGTCATACACTACTAAAGTACATATTTTTGGAATCTCCATGAAGTTTTCTACATTCTGCTTCAATCTGAAGGCAATAGGACGATTTCGTTTTTTTGGCGAATTTCATGGGTAACCCCTTGGGCGATTTTTTCGAGAAATATTTTTTTTCTGAGAATCGTCTTGAAATTATGAGCATGTACTAAATCAACCATTCTGAATCGAATGCCGTTTGCGAAATTACTCTAACTCTTTTTGTTCTTGAGATACGACCCACTTCCAACTGAAACTAAAATAAAGGATCCCATACACTACCTATATTTGAAATGAATAATCCATTTATTATTTAAATTGAAATGAAGGGTCATACACTAAAGAAGTACATATTTTTGGAATCTCCATGAAGTTTTCTACATTCTGCTTCAATCTGAAGGCAATAGGACGATTTCGTTTTTTGGCGAATTTCATGGGTCCCTTGGGCGATTTTTTCGAGAAATATTTTTTTTCTGAGAATCGTCTTGAAATTATGAGCATGTACTAAATCAACCATTCTGAATCGAATGCCGTTTGCGAAATTACTCCAACTCTTTTTGTTCTTGAGATACGACCCACTTCCAACTGAAACTAAAATAAAGGATCCCATACACTACCTATATTTGAAATGAATAAATCCATTTATTATTTAAATTGGAAATGAAGGGTCATACACTAAAGAAGCATATTTTGGAATCTCCATGAAGTTTTCTATTCTGCTTCAATCTGAAGGCAATAGGACGATTTCGTTTTTTGGAATTTCATGGGTTAACCCCTTGGGGATTTTTCGAAATATTTTTTTTCTGAGAATCGTCTTGAAATTATAATGTACTAAATCAACCATTCTGAATCGAATGCCGTTTGCGAAATTACTCCAACTCTTTTTGTTCTTGAGATACGACCCACTTCCAACTGAAACTAAAATAAAGGATCCCATACACTACCTATATTTGAAATGAAAATCCATTTATTATTTAAATTGAAATGAAGGGTCATACACTACTAAAGTCATATTTTGGAATCTCCATGAAGTTTTCTACATTCTGTTCAATCTGAAGGCAATAGGACGATTTCGTTTTTTTGAATTTCATGGGTCCTTGGGCGATTTTTCGAAAATATTTTTTCTGAGAATCGCTTGAAATTATGAGCATGTACTAAATCAACCATTCTGATCGAATGCCGTTTGCGAAATTACTCCAACTCTTTGTTCTGAGATACGACCCACTTCCAACTGAAACTAAAATAAAGGATCCCATACACTACCTATTTTGAAATGATAAATCCATTTATTATTTAAATTAGAAATGAAGGGTCATACACTACTAAAGTACATATTTTGGAATCTCCATGAAGTTTCCATTCTGTTTAATCTGAAGGCAATAGGACGATTTCGTTTTTTGAATTCATGGTTAACCCTTGGGCAATTTTTCGAGAAAATTTTTTTTTTTGAGAATCGTCTTGAAATTATGAGCATGTACTAAATCAACCATTCTGAATCGAATCCGTTTGCGAAATTACTCTAACTCTTTTGTTCTTGAGATACACACTTCCAACTGAAACTAAAATGAAGGATCCCATACCCAAAATTTGAAATGAAAATCCATTTAGTATTTAAATTAGAAATGAAGGGTCATACACTACTAAAAGTACATATTTTGGAATCTCCATGAAGTTTTCTACATTCTGCTTCAATCTGAAGGCAATAGGACGATTTCGTTTTTTTGGGAATTTCATGGGTTAACCCCTTGGGCGATTTTTTCGAGAAATATTTTTTTTCTGAGAATCGTCTTGAAATTATGAGCATGTACTAAATCAACCATTCTGAATCGAATGCCGTTTGCGAAATTACTCCAACTCTTTTTGTTCTTGAGATACGACCCACTTCCAACTGAAACTAAAATAAAGGATCCCATACACTACCTATATTTGAAATGAAAAATCCATTTATTATTTAAATTAGAAATGAAGGGTCATACACTACTAAAGTACATATTTTGGAATCTCCATGAAGTTTTCTACATTCTGCTTCAATCTGAAGGCAATAGGACGATTTCGTTTTTTTGGCGAATTCCATGGGTTAACCCCTTGGGCAATTTTTTCGAGAAATATTTTTTTTCTGAGAATCGTCTTGAAATTATGAGCATGTACTAAATCAACCATTCTGAATCGAATGCCGTTTGCGAAATTACTCTAACTCTTTTTGTTCTTGAGATACGACCCACTTCCAACTGAAACTAAAATAAAGGATCCCATACACTACCTATATTTGAAATGATTAATCCATTTATTATTTAAATTGGAAATGAAGGGTCATACACTAAAGAAGTACATATTTTTGGAATCTCCATGAAGTTTTCTACATTCTGCTTCAATCTGAAGGCAATAGGACGATTTCGTTTTTTTGGCGAATTTCATGGGTTAACCCCTTGGGCGATTTTTTCGAGAAATATTTTTTTTCTGAGAATCGTCTTGAAATTATGAGCATGTACTAAATCAACCATTCTGAATCGAATGCCGTTTGCGAAATTACTCCAACTCTTTTGTTCTTGAGATACGACCCACTTCCAACTGAAACTAAAATAAAAGGATCCCATACACTACCTATATTTGAAATGAAAAATCCATTTATTATTTAAATTAGAAATGAAGGGTCATACACTACTAAAGTACATATTTTTGGAATCTCCATGAAGTTTTCTACATTCTGCTTCAATCTGAAGGCAATAGGACGATTTCGTTTTTTTGGGAATTTCATGGGTACCCTTGGGCGATTTTTTCGAGAAATATTTTTTTTCTGAGAATCGTCTTGAAATTATGAGCATGTACTAAATCAACCATTCTGAATCGAATGCCGTTTGCGAAATTACTCTAACTCTTTTTGTTATTGAGATACGGCCCACTTCCAACTGAAACTAAAATAAAGGATCCCATACACTACCTATATTTGAAATGAAAAATCCATTTATTATTTAAATTAGAAATGAAGGGTCATACACTACTAAAGTACATATTTTTGGAATCTCCATAAAGTTTTCTACATTCTGCATTTTAGTGGTGACGGAACCATGATTTTACCACAAATTTGCACAATGTTTTCAATTTTGTAACCAGAATTAGTACTAATTATTATTTCCGGTTGAAAATTGCGTCTGCAAATTTTACAAGGGATGTAGAAAAGAAGTTACGGAATATACCTGCAATTTGCACAATGTTTGCAATATTGTCCAAGGAGATATTGCAAATTAACGTTCTACGCGAATTTGAGTAATTTCCGGTCACTGGATGAGTGCAAATTTTTATATTCAGTCTTTACTGGATGCCTCAACATACGGCATTGGTAAAGAAATGTTTGTAATTAATGTGAATTGACGGTCTATTTTGACTGGCCTATTGATCAATTGAACATAGATAGTTTATCTTTCAGTTGCAGATGATTCCATATTTGATCTTATAAACACCCTGTTCATATTTTCAGACGAATGAAATGTTTTTTCTAACCAAAAATTTTCACATCGGAAAATTCTTGGATCAGTTAGCTTTCTAATTTTTATTGAATAGCTTGATAACAAATGTATGTGAGAAGTAAAATTAGATATTGTGAATGATGATTTAACCATTTGTTTTTAAGAGCGTTATTTCTGTTTTTGTTTGTCTACTCACTGATTAACAAAACTGAATTTAAATAAGTCTTTTGTGTTTCTAGGTCTTACATCACAAATCCAGTAACGGACAAGAATTTTTCATTCTTCTGAGCCACCCTCTATGGTTACCAGCTACAAATTTTCTACAACTAACGGGTAGTTCAAAGGTTCTAGATTTACTATAAGCACAAATTGTTCTCTAGCTTTACGAATCACAATGTCTGTGTTAATGTTTCGAATTGACTATAATATTTTTATTATTTTTTTTATGTGAGTTTATCTGTCATTTGAAATTTTATCTCTATTATTTATTGTAAATAATTTGTTAAGTTTTCTTTACATCGACATCTTTCTATTTTTACCGTACTAAAAGAGTAGAGTTTCGAAACGCTTTGAATGTGACAAAAAATATAATGTAATAATTTATAAAAATTCGTACATACTCGTACAATTTCACATTTTTTTTATAATTGTTAAGTGCCTGAATTTTGGAAAAGAATCTGCTTAGATTGTCATATACCAAAAGGTATGAGATTCAATCATAATATCCGTTTGGATGGATTTTTTTTAACTGAAATAAAACATTTCATTTTAAATAGTTCTTTATTTCTGGACCCGAAATGATCCCATTGGTGACTGTCAAAAAATTACGAAATCCCCAGTTTGATGATGGTGATATAATCAAGACAACCTTTGACTGTTCTTAATCTATGAACACGAGTGACATCTGAGTATAAAAGTTAGAATAAACAGTTGGCGTTACCATCTATCAGTTGGTATCGAAAATATAGTAATAGTGACATCTGTTATTGAATGTCAGAACTTACACAATGGTGAGGTCTTGTAAGCGTCATCTATTGGTTGTTAACATGAATATGGTAATAGTGACATCTATAATTGGACTCAAGAACTAATACAATAGTGACGTCTTGGGAGCGCCATCTATCGACTGTTATAGGAAAATGAAGACCTCTTCAATGTTCCGTTATCCTGTAGCACTAAAGAGAACAATAGAATTCCAAGATTATTTATTGGCCAAAACAGTCCAACAAAAATCAACTGATGAACGTGAAAAGGTATCAAGATTTGAAAATTAAGACCTCTTCAAACTTCTGTTATCCTGATGGCAATGAATGAAATTTGTGCATTAATTATTTATTTGTTGGCCGAAAAGTATCGTCAAAAATTTTCATCAGGAGCACATGAACGTGAAGAGGTAGCCAAATTTGAAAATGAGACCTCTTCAAACTTCTGTTATCCTGATAGCACCGAATGAAAATTTTCCACAAAAATAAGGATTTTCGCCCGAAAACAGTCTAGATTAAAATTTCGATCAGGAGCACATGAACGTGAAGAGGTAGTCAAATTTGAAAATGAGACCTCTTCAAACTTCTGTTATCCTGATAGCACTGAATGAAAATTGTCCACAAAAATAAGGATTTTCAGGCATTTATTTGTTGTCCGAAAACAGTCTAAATTAAAATTTTGATCAGGAGCACATGAACGTGAAGAGGTAGCCAAATTTGAAAATGAGACCTCTTCAAACTTCTGTTATCCTGATGCAATGAATGAAATTTTCATAAATTGATTTGTTGCCGAAAAGTATCGTCAAAATTTTCGATCAGGAGCACATGAACGTGAAGAGGTAGCCAAATTTGAAAATGAGACCTCTTCAAACTTCTGTTATCCTGATAGCACCGAATGAAAATTTTCCACAAAAATAAGGATTTTCAGGCATTTATTTGTTGTCCGAAAACAGTCTAAATTAAAATTTTGATCAGGAGCACATGAACGTGAAGAGGTAGCCAAATTTGAAAATGAGACCTCTTCAAACTTCTGTTATCCTGATGGCAATGAATGAAAATTTTCCACAAAAATAAGGATTTTCGCCCGAAAA